>CM053789.1:130970988-131410988 GCA_028749045.1 Cupressus sempervirens | reverse complement strand
TGGAAAGCATTTAAAGATACTAAAAACTAATAGAGGGACTAAATACATGAATAAGATTTTTTTAGATTTTTGTAAAGAACATAGCATAAAGAAGGAATCAACTATCTCTTATTCACCCCAACAAAATGGGGTTGCTAAAAGGAAAAATAGAACTATAATAGAAATGGCTAGGTGTATGCTTCATTCTAGAAATCTAGAAGCTAAATTTTGGGTTGAAGCAATTCATACTATTCTATATATCTTGAATAGAACACCTACTAAGATGGTTTTGAACATAACACTAGATGAGGCATGGAGTGGAAGAAAGTCTACAATATCTCATTTTAGAATTTTTGGTTGCAATGCATATTCTCATATTCTTGATGAAAGAAGCAGAAAACTTGAAAGGAATAGTGAGAAGTGCATAATGGCTGGATATGGTGAGGAATCAAAAGGATATAGGTTATACAATCCCAAAACAAATGAAATCTATATTAAAATAAAAGTATGGTTTGATGAAGATGTTAAGAATGATAACTCTCCAACATTATCTTTCTTTCCAATTTTGATTGATGAAGAAAATTCTACTTCTGCCAATGGTCAAAGCCAAGGTGTGCAAACTACTACATGGAAAAAGACTCAAGTTGTAGAATCAAATGAAAGTGATAATGAAAATCCAAAGAAATTTAGAAGCATCAAAGAAATTTATCAAGAAGGTCCTAGAAATATACTTGTTAACTATGCTCTTATGTCTAAGGTGATGTAGGTTGACACTCCAAGCACGCATGAAGAAGCAAAAGAAAAAAATGAATGAGAAGTGGTTATGCAAGAAGAATACAATTCTTTGAGGATTTGTGCAAGAAGTTGGGTCTCACTTTTGGCCGAAAAGTGGAAGTGTTTTTCCTGTTTTTGAAATATTTTGTCAATTGATGCCAAAATTTGAGCCATTTAGAGATTAAATATAAAAAAAATTTAGAAATAAAAATTGTAGTGCTAGGAATCTTCTTTTTGAATATGTAATTTATTTGTATACCCATATGATAGATTTTTTTTTTGATATGGATCTTTAAAAATCACTTTTTCAAAATGCTTGTTTCAGGACCATACCACGCTCGTGTACAGACACCATAATTTGACACAAATGAATGAATTTTTGCAAATCCTTTTAAATAGAGTTACCTGATACACCAAAGATTGATGAGAATATTTTTCTTGAATTTTTTAAAGAATTTTTTTTATTAATTTTTAATTGGCTATAAAGGAAAATTTTAAAACCTTTCGTGTACAGACACCATAATTTGATCAAAATTTCACTTTTTTCAAAAAAAAATATTAAAACTTCAAAATAATTGAATGTAGATTGATCACATATAAATTAATTTAAGAAAAAATATAAAATAAAAAAGTTATTAAAGTTTTAGTGAACGTTGCTATTTTACATTTAGGTACCACCTTTGATTAAAAAATAATAAATAAAATCATAACTCTATAAAATTTATATTTCTAAAATCAAGACAGTGAGAGCTCTAACGATTTTTTGTTTTGTAAAAAAATTTGATCAGGAAGACCCTCTAAAAATTATGGCAAGGCATGAATTTGTCAGTTCAATGCCTTAGCCAAATCTTGAGAGGCCAAGGCATAGGCTTGGTGTCACTAAGCCTGTCCCAAACCAAAATTCAAGGTGGGAAAAAAAAATCTCACCTCATGTTGTAAGAAATGGGAACCCGTTATTTGAATTTAAAAAAATGGGTACTTGTTTTGAAAAGCTAAAAGTGACATGTAAAATCCGTCGAAAACTTTAAAAATTGAATTTTTAAGAAACGATTACCCATTTTTTACTTTTAAAAAATGGGTACCCAATTTTTAAAAAATGACACCCAATTTTTTAAAAATGGGTACCCGTTTTTTATTTTTTTTAAACGGGTGCCAATTTCTTAAAAATTCAAATTTTTAGTTTTTTGAGAAATAGGTACCCGTTTTTTGAAAATAAAAAATTGGTACCGGATTTTTAAAAATAACAGGTGCCCATTTTTTAAATTTAGGGTTGGGCACCCGAGCCAAAAATAGGTGCCCATTTTTAAAAATCGGGTACCCATTTTTAAGAGCTCTCATTTCATAGATTTGACTTCCATGAAATTGCGACCCAACTTTGTGCATTCACCCTTAGTAAAGAATGGAACATGGGAACTAACAACACTTTCAGAAGGTAAAAATGTGGTTGGTTGCAAGTGGACCTATAGAACCAAGTTCACATTAGATGGACCTATGAAAAATATAAAGCAAGCTTAGTGGGTAAAGGTTTCTCACAAGAAGAAGGTATAGACTATACTAAAACCTTTGCTCTAGTAGCTAAGATGACTTCCATTTGTACAACAGTTACTTTAGCTACAAAGCTTGGTTGTAAAAATTTTCAAATGGATGTAAAAAGTGCATTTTTGAATGGTGACTTAAAAGAAGAAATTTACATGCAAAAACCACCAAGATTTATTGAATATGGTGAAGAAAACTTAGTGTGTAGATTAAGAAAATCACTTTATGGTCTTAAGCAAGCACCAAGGGCATGGCACTCAAAAATAAATAAGTACTTTCTAGATGGATTTAAAAGAAGTAAAGTTGATCCAGACATGTATGCAAAATATAGTGATGATAAAGTTGTTATCATTGTATTGTATGTGGATGACTTGATTATTATAGGAGATCACACACATGATATTGAGAAAACTAAAGATCAACTCAAACAAGTTTTTGAAATAACTAATTTAGGACTAATGCACTACTTTTTGGGTATGCAAGTATGGCAAGAAGAAGGAAGGATCATGCTTTCTCAAACTAAGTATGCTCTTAATGTACTTAAAAAATTCAATATGAGTGATTGTAATCCATGTAATACACCATGTGATGTAGGATTGAAGTTGAGTACTAACTCTACTCAAAAGAAGGTGGATGAAAAATTGTATAGGCAGCTTGTTGAAAATCTTTTGTATCTTACTATAACTAGACTAGATATTGCATATGCGGTTGGTATTGTATCCAAGTACATGGAAGATCCACACATTGAACATTGGAAAGTGGCTAAAATAATATTAAGATAGATTTAGGGTATTTACCAACTTAACATTGAATATAGATATGGAGGAGAGCCCACTTTAGTTGGATATACAAATTCTGATTATGTAGGTGACATTGGTGATAGAAAGTCAACCCTAGAATATATCTTCCATCTTCAATTGGAACAAATAACATGGAGTAGCAAGAAGCAATCAACAGTGTCACTATCATCTATAGAAGCTGAATATATTGGTTCATCAAAGGCATCTCAAGAGGCATTGTGGCTTAGACGATTGCTTGAAGAATTGCACCATCCACAAGGCTCACCAACTACAATATTCTGTGACAACCAAGGTACTATTAAGCTAGCAAAGAATCCGGTATATCATGCAAGGTCCAAGCATATATAAGTGCATCATCATTTTGTACAAGATTTTATTGAAAATCAAGAAGTTGAGCTTCAATTTTGTGGAACAAAAGATCAAGTTGCTGACATATTTACAAAAGCATTGTCTATTGTAAAATTTACTAAATTTAGAGATCTATTATGACTAAAGGAATTTCCTATCCTCTCCAAATAGGTATTACGGGGAGTGTTAGAATAATGTTTATGTACAGTAGTAGTAGTTGAACATTTATTATAATTTCTAGAATACTCTTGAATAGATGGAAAAGAAGACTCCAGATTTCTCCATTTTCTCCATCGTAATTGACTACAAAATTCTCTAGAGGCTGCAAAATCTATATTTATTGAAGCCTCCCCTCATAGATGAATGTAATACAAATTGGAGTGTGTTATGTGAATAAAGAGAGTGCATATCTGTTCTACTTAATTCACATTCTGCTGTCCAATTTCCTTACCCTCTCTCTGTTTTTCTATTGTTCTCCATGCTCAGTTTTCATCACATTCACTATTTCATTAGGCAAATCTTCTAATTCCTCATAGCCACTGAGTCCCAAGATCTTCAACTTTCTCATGTTCTCAAATGCACCCAACTTCTGTTTAATCTTGGCACAACCAGATAAATCTGAGTGCTCCAGGTGTATCAGCTCCTTGAAAGACTTTGGCAATGTGCTCAACTAGTTGCACCACTATAGATTGATGTCTTTCAAGCTCATTAAATTGCCAAAATTGCCTGATAGTGAGGATTACATTGCATAACTTGATAAATTTACATCTTTCGCCCCTGTTAACTGACTGAAAGAATTAAGAAATATGGTCAACTTAATACACCCTCCAGATTAATGTGCTTCAATTTTATTAAATTACCAAAACCCACACGCACCAACGATAAAATCTTACATTCTGATAAATTCAGATCATCTTCTGGCCTTGTCAGCTGATAGAAAGAATCTGGCAACATGCTCAACTTGATGCACCCCCTCAGAACTATGTGCTTCAAGCTTATTAAATTACAAAAAACATCAGGTAGCGAGGACAAATCACTACCAAATGGACCATTGACTGCATATTGACAACCCAATACATTTTTAACTTCTAATTTAACCAGCTAATTGAAAGAATTTGGTGAAGTGCTTAACTGGCGAAAATTAACTAGATCTATTTGCTCCAATTTTTTTAAATTGTCAAAACAAGCTGGCAATGAACATAACCTTTCAGAGTTTATAATCAAATATTCTAATGAAGGAACACCACATACCTCTTCTGGCAAACCGCTTGCTATAAAATGTATGAAAAGCTTTTTCGGACACTTAAGATGTCCTATTGAAGCTAGAAACTATTGTAATTTGTATTTTTATTTCAGTTATATATTTAATGTTTATATAAAATTTTAAACATACATAATATACTTTCTAAATTTTTAATATTATAAGTTTTTACTTATATAAAATATTATTTAGTGAATTTTTAATTTTTAATTTGATATTTTTTAGAGTTTATTTTTATAATGAATCACAAAAGATAAACTCAAAACTTATAATAGAGGTATCATATTTTTTCAAGAAGTAGACTTAGAAGCATAGTCATATTATAAGTTATTGACATGGTATGAGAGATAAGGCATCAATAAAATCATAAAATTGTAAACAAATCAGAAAATATATATTTAGAAATTTAATGTTATATTCAGAATCTAAATTTCTTTTGTCACTTTACAAAATATTGAAGTTTCTTCTCCCTAAAAAAAAGAGTAACAAACATTTAATGTTATATTCAAAATCTAAATTTCCTTTCACTTTAAAAAAGAGTAAAATAGCTTTAAATATACTTGATATACAATTTACTTAATTATCCTATAAAGTTTGTTTTTAGTAATTTTCATTTAGATTAAACATCATAATATTAAAAAAAATGTATTTAACTAAATATTAGTATTTTATTTTTGTTAAAGTTAAATGACTATTAGTAAACAGTTTTGTCCTTCCAAAATTAAATACAAAGAATGACTCAAGACACCCAAATAGAAGAACAATTGCCACTAACAATTGGAAATACTATCATGAGATTGATAGCTTTCCTCTGAATTGAGAGGTACAGCTCCCTCTTAGAAAGATATTCAGAGAATTTAAATAACTGGTTAACATAAAAGTTTTTTAGCATTTACCCATCACTATGGGATAAATACGATTATAAGATTTAAAAGTTATACAACAAAGAAAGAAAATGAACAAATAGCCACATGACTACCTATACAGTTTCTCATATCACAAGGAAAGTACAAAGAAGCATTATCTTATTTTGTTGAATATGAATGATAATGCAAAACTGCACCTAAAACATGAAAGAAATGATTGCAGAATCATTTTCAATCCAAGAAAACCATATTCAGACTTTAGAATCTGATGTATGAAACTCTCTTTTATTTCAGATGCATAACAAACCAATAACAATATTATTTTATCTATGTCATTACATTCAACTTGCAGAAAAATAGAAATAGCACTGCTATTCCCCTCCTTGTTACAATCATTGCACATAAAATATATTCTCCCTTTCTTGTAGCTGTAGAACTCCCGATAAAGAGAAGAACCCCTACCACATCTGAATCTTGCAATAAATAACATTTTGAGTTGTCTTCTGGGTTCCATAACCGTTTCTTGAAAAATTAGTTTAATCATTCTCATGACTCCTCTTCTTCTTTACCCCTTTGGAATTTTAATAGCTGGGCAACTTTAAAGATTCATAAATTATAAAAAATCTTTTTACCAAATTTAAAATGAATCCCTTGTGCATTCTTGAGCAGATGGCATGTGGTTACAGATTGCAATCATAATCCTGTAATTGTCATTAATATAATGCTGCACTTAAATAGTCATAACTTTTGATCCGTCATGAATCTTGCAAAACGGCTTAGAGAGGATTTAGATAACTAGGTTTCCTCAAACATATTCGGAATTCAGCTCAATCCAATAGTCAGATTAAAAGATGTGGGCTCCGCAACATGATTGTTTTTCTGACTGCAGAATATTTATATTTGCTGGTGCATTGACAGACCTACATATAGTTCATTATAACTTTTGATTTTGGACCAATTTTAAAGATCGCTTTGGTGAAGAGTTGGGAAACTTGATTTTGAGAAACATATCCAAAATTCAATCAGATCCAACGGTGGAGCAAAGAGTTATACCCCCCGCATTGTCACTATTATTTTAATACTATCAGAAATCTATAGTTACAGGTTGTATTAAAACTTATAATAGTATATACACCAACACTTGCACAGAAATCACATGTTGGAATTTAATTGTAAGTTGCATAAGAGCCTGCCTATTATGTCTCCATTGTAAATGCCCATATTCATTTATGAATTTATCAAGCACTTGGAAAGCCAAAACATATTACTTATAATGAAATAAGGCCCGATTTTGAATTCATATCCTCCATTATCATCAATGCATCTTTCATAGCAGATAACAATGATTTCCTTTGACTTCCATCTCATCTCATTATCCACCATCCTCTTCTGGCCTTGGGTCTTAGACTTGGAACCTTGAAACAAGGTCTGAGCTTGATTTTGAATTTGAGCCACAAATTACAACTACTGAATCTGGGTCATTGATCTGCGAACTGTATACTTGAAATTGTCCATGAGCTTTGAACTTAAGAACGGTGGATTCTTTTTAGGCTTCACCATTTCAAATACAATTTTGAAGCTCCCAATCTTGATTGAATCATAATGATTCTCGAACTTCTGATTGCTAGGGCTGAAACTGAAACTTTGAACTGAATACTGCATTTTGCACCGATTCCAACATAAACTCGAAGTTGAAGTTGAACTGACCTGAAACTTCAACTTCAACTTCAACCTCCCCATATGTGAATAGGAATGCTGACAAATAGGAGAATGACTGGCCTTTTTTTAACATTTTGTGCTAATGACAAAACTTGAAGTTGAACTTGAACTGGCTGGAAGCTTTAACTTCGACTTCAACATCTGAAAGTATATACGAAATTACTAAACTTGAAGTTGAACTGACCTGAAGGTTCAACTTCAACTTCAAATTGGGCACTGCCATGACTTAAATGTTTAACTTTAAGGCTAAAGAAAAATATAAGTGTAACAATTGGCTCTAATTGGGGATGTGGGCCGTGAGGGATACAAAGAACCCGACAATCTCTGGTTGAGACCAGTGTCTAGCAATTGGGCAACAGAGTCATGGGAACAAAGAAAGGAGAAAATTTGCAGAGAAAGGGAAGGACAGAAAGAACACCAAAGCACAACGCTAATAGCAAGCCAAAAACTAACAAACTAAAACTAAGCACAACCAAAATTTTATGTACAAAGAACTGGGCAAACAACCTAGACTCAAAAGAATATACCTGACTGCTCATGGAAAACCATTAACTGGTTTAGAAAAATATATGCCAGTGTACAAAAGTGGCTAGAAAATGAGATGCACTACTCCAAGCAACCATCGAGCAGCTAATAAAAGCATGGATTTGAATATCATGTTTTGGACCAACCTTTGAATAACTATGCCAATTCCAAATAGCCATACACCCTCAAAGAATTCTAATTTTTCATGTTCCCTCAATGCTTGATCTCCACATGGCTACAACATTTTGATTTGATTGACATGATGTTGAAAATTTATTTCACAACTTCCTCTTTTGATCAGATTTTCAGAATTGGAATAACTTTTTAAATCTAATTTCTCTTTGATATCAACACCAAGCCTATTTTCAAAGTAAACATGTTCTAGAATAGGCTAATCACAATCTTCTAGAATTTCAAGGAAATCTTTATTTCCTCTTTGATGGAATTGAAAAACTTCATATTCAAATAATTCATTACCCATATCAGCTTCAAAACCAAATGATTCTTGCATTTTAATCTTCTCAAGATCTTGAGATGCTTTGGGTTGTAGAAATTCTTCACTAATCTCCATGTAACCAAAATAGAAGCATGCATAAGTAGTATGCAAGAAATTTTCAATTTCAGCATTATCACCCTTAAGTTTTTCTTGATCTTGATGATCCATTACACTTTCATGATTAAACTGGCCAGCTAAATATACATCAAAAATATCAAATCTAAAGAATTTTAATTTGGAAAAGAAAACACTTGGCAGCAAGCTCTTACTTGTTTCAACATCAACAATGCCATCTAGAGGGTCTTCATGCTCCTATGGTAATTCAAGATTTGATCTTTCTCCTTGAGAGGTATAATGAAGATGGAAAATTTTATTTTTCCTGCACATTTCAAGATAATAGTTGTCTTGTTGTTCATGCTGATTTATCATATTTTCCTTATTATCACTAATGGTTGGGATAGCATTAGATAGTTCAAAAAAAAAGATTCAAGTTCTTTCAAGGGCATAGCTAGTAATGAGCTTTCATGCAGCTATTATCACCAAGTTCTCCTTCAGTAGAAAGCCCAGCAAAGCAAGTCATCATATTAGATGACTGAGGAAGATGCTAATCATTCATTTCAGCATGCAAACCAGATTCTTCATTTTTTATGCACTCAAATTGAAAATATTCATAATCAGCTTGCAAGGGATTTTCTATTTTACCATTATCACTGCTGTACCTTTCTTGGTCATGCTGATTTGTCATACCTTCTTGAAAAATATTAGTTGTTGAAATTGCATTAGAGGATCCAAAAGAAAAGGACTCAAATTCAGAAAATGGAGAGGCCATTGGTAAACTCATACTTAATTTATCACCATCAAGTTTTTCCTCAACAAGAGGCATAACAAGGCAAGCCATTATATTTGATGTTGGAGAGATGTGCTCATCATTATTCTCCATGTGCAAACAATCTTTTGACATAATAAAACAATTATTTTCAGCTGATGGGGTTTCTTGAAAATCTTCATCATCATACTTAACATGTAAATGATATGCTTCAGCCATATCACAAAGATTATCTTCAATCAAAGGAGGCGTTAGAAAATCCTCTTCATTAAAAATTGTCAGATTTTAACAAAAAGAAATAGGTGGTGTTGATTTTTCTTTTTTAAGAACCAACCTATTTTTGTGTGGGTTTTATCTTTAGATAATACTACTGTTCCTGGAAGCATATTTCAGCCTGTGAGGGTTTAGCACATTTCATCCCACTTAGAATCATGTCATCATCTAAACTAATAGCCTCCCTTTGTACATCTTGTAACCTCTACAACTTTAATCATAAAAGCAAGAATTTAACTTCAGATTGCATGGCCGTAATGAATATACACAACTGGTTATTCTCACTTGGCTGGCTAGCTAGAGGAGTCTTACCAACACTTCTATTAAATCTATCAAAAAAATCTCTCATGGCTTCCCCTTCTTTGATCTTAATTTGAAAGAAATTTAATAGCAACTTAACAACATCAACTGCAGGCATAAATCTCTGTAAAATTTTTACCTCAAGATCATTCCAGCAAGTGATGCAACTATCTGGTAAATTCTAGAACCAATTACCAGCATTTTCCACAAGGCTTTGAACAAACAGCCTGATGGATACATTTTCTTCCTACACACCAAGAATATCGCATGCAAAAATGACTGCTTTAATGTGGTCATTTGGATCCTGAGTCTTATCTGCCTGAGAAAAGTTGGGAAGGTATTCCCATGATCTTTTAGACGGAGCTAAATATTGGACCAAGGCAAATGGTCCGATCTGAGCCCCCCATGGCTAAGTGGCAACCACAACCATAATAAACACTAGAACTCCAAAATCAAGATTCAGTAGGTTTGAAATATAGAGTTGCCAACCTCCGTCCTCAGGGAGGTAACCTTCAGATTTCCAAGAAACGAAAAGCACTGGAACTTGCTTTCTTCCCCAGCAGTGTCGCCAAAAACAATTAGTAAACAATTTTGTCCTTCCAAAATTAAATACAAAGAATGACTTAAGACACCCAAATAGAGGAACAATTGCTACTAACAATTGGAAATACTATCATGAGATTGATAACTTTCCTCTGAATTGAGAGGTACAACTCCCTCTTAGAAAGATATTTAGAGGATTTAAATAACTAGTTAACATAAAGGTTTTCTAGCATTTACCCATCACTATGGCATAAATACGATTATAAGATTTAAAAGCTGTACAATGAAGAAAGAAAATGAACAAATAGCCATAGGACTACCTATCCAGTTTCTCATATCACTGGGAAAGTACAAAGAAGCATTATCTTATTTTCCTGAATATCAATGATAATGCAAAACTGCACCTAAAACATGAAAGAAATGACTGCAGAATCATTTTCAATCCAAGAATTTAACCATATTTAGACTTTAGAATCTGATGTATGAAACTCTCTTTTATTTCAGATGCATAACAAAACAATAACAATATTATTTTATCTCTGTCATTACAATCAACTTGCAAAAAAATAGAAATAACACTGCTATTCGCCTCCCTGTTACAATCACTAGACACAAAATATATTCTCCCTTTCCTATAGCTATAGAACTCTCAATAAAGAGAAGAACCCCTACTACATCTGAATCTTGCAATAAATAACATTTTGGGTTGTCTTTTGGTTTCCATAACCGTTTCTTGAAAAATCAGTTTAATCATTCTCATGACTCCTCTTCTTCTTTACCCCTTTGGAATTTTAATAGCTGGGCTACTTTAAAGTTTCATAAATTATAACAAATCTTTTTACCAAATTTAAAATGAATCCCTTGTGCATTCTTGGACAGATGGCATGTGCTGGTTACAGATTGCAATCATAATTCTGTAACTTTCATTAATATACTGCTGCATTTAAATAGTCATAACTTTTGATCCGTCAGGAATCTTACAAAATGGTTTGGAGAGGATTTAGATAACTAGGTTTCCTCAACCATATCCAGAATTCAGCTCAATCCAAAGGTTGGATTAAAATATGTGAGCCTCGCAACATGACTATTTTTCTGACTGCAGAATATTTGCATTTGCTGGTGCATTAACAGATCTACATATGGTTCATTATAACTTTTGATTTTGGCTAAATTTTGAAGATTAATTTGGTGAAGATTTAGAAAACTTGATTTTGAGAAACATATCCAAAATTCAATCAGATCCAATAGTGGAGCTAAAAGTTATACCCTCCGCATTGTCATTGTTATTTTAATGCTGTCAGAAATCTGTAGTTACAGGCTGTATTAAAACTTATAATAGTATATACACCAACACTTGCACAGAAATCACATGTTGGAATTTAATTGTAAGTTGCATAAGAGCCTTCCTATTATGTCTCCACCATAAATGCCCATATTCATTTACGAATTTATCAAGCACCTGGAAAGCCAAAACATATTACTTATAATGAAATAAGACCCGATTTTGAATTCATATCCTCCATTATCATCAATGCATCTTTCATAGCAGATAACAATGATTTCCTTTGACTTCCATCTCATCTCATTATCCACCATCCTCTTTTGGCCTCGGGTCTTAGACTTGGAACCTTGAAACAAGGTCTGAGCTTGATTTTGAATTTGAGCCACAAATTCCAACTGTTGAATCTAGGCCATTGATCTGTGAACTGCATACTTGAAACTGTCCATGAGCTTTGAACTTAAGAACGGTGGATTTTTTTCAGGCTTCACCATTTCAAATACAATTTTGAAGCTCCCAATCTTGATTGAATCATAATGATTCTTGAACTTCTGATTGCTAGGGCTAAAACTGAAACTTTGAACTGAACACTGCATTTTGCACCGATTCCAACATAAACTCAAAGTTGAAGTTGAATTGACCTGAAACTTCAACTTCAACTTCAACCTCCCCATATGTGAATAGGAATTTTGACAAATAGGAGAATGACTGGCCTGTTTTTAACATTTTGTGCTAATGACAAAACTTGAAGTTGAACTTTAACTGGTTGGAAGCTTCAACTTTGACTTTGACATCTGAAAGTACATACGAAATTACTGAACTTGAAGTTGAACTAACCCGAAGGTTCAACTTCAACTTCAACTTGGGCACTGCCATGACTTAAATGTTTGACTTTAAGGCTGAAGAAAAATATAAGTGTAACAACGACTAAAACTTAACCATCAGTGCACCTTTTAAGTTTTCAATCAAAACTATCATAAGTTTCTATGTGGTTTATTATAAGAATGAAATGAAAAAAAAAATCATATTTAAAATCTAAAATATTTTCAAAATTTTAATGATATTTCTAATAGATGACTCAAAAGTTTAAAATATTCAAACAAGAGCTCTCATAGATCTTGAGTCCATGTCTTTTCTAAAAAAAAATGAAAGATAGATTTGGTTCAATGGTTAAATCATAATTTCTAAATAGCTAATAAGGGGCAATAACTAAACATAAAATATTGATTTTATGGTTTGGCCCTTAATAATGTTAATAATGTTGAAGTTATGTAAATGGTCATTTCAAAGTGTAGTAAAAAAATGTTTGTTACTCTTTTTTTGGAAATCTACTAAATTTTGATATAATTGTTACTAGAATTGTGTAAAAAAAATTATAATTATTGTAAGTCATTTGTTAAAAATAATATAATATTTAATAGAGGAAATCTAATACAAATAATAAATGCATGCAAATATTAGGGAGAAGAAACTTCAATATTTTTTAAAATAAGAAAAGAAATTTAGATTCTGAATATAACATTAAATTTGTAAATATATATTTTCTGATTTGGTTACAATTTTCTAATTTATTGGTGCCTTATCTCTCATGTCATGTAAATAACTTATAAGATTCTGTGTTGCATATGAATAATGGCAGCCATGTAGTAAAAGTTTTTTCCCTCAAATAATATTATGATAGCTTTAATATGCTTCTAAATCTGCTTCTTAAAATAATATTATGGTAACCATTAATACGGTTGTAAGTCATCTTTCCATAGAGAATGCTCATGTACTTAGTTCCAAAGTCAAGCGTCTTTCTACCCCTCAACCCCGAAAAAGGTAAAGTACAACCACACATTAGCTTAAGGTGGTGGCTAAAATGCAGCAACCTTTATTACCTATAGCTCCTCATGTTGAAGACAACAGGTTGGAATTGATTGTATCTAATCCCAATGAGTTGTGGACAAAGGAATTGGAATGCAGTGTAAAGATTTGCACAAAAATACTAAATCAACATGAAGAATCTATTTCGTTGGGCTCACCATTGATCTTTGAATCCATTGGAAAAATAGGGTAATTGTTGTATTTGGACTTGTTTTTGTTGTTTAGTTACATAAACATATATAGATATAGTTATCTATTTAATCTGGAAGTTTCAAAGCTAAAAAAAACAAAGATACAATTAATAAAACATATTATCCTTGACGAAAATAAAATATGGAATCATAGACATGCACCTAATCAAATCATTAAAAGAGAAACCAACTTATAGAAGACTTTATACAATTACATATGAACTATGTCTAATCTATCCTTTAGGAAAATATTTATGTTATGGTTGTATTAGAAAAATAGTAAAATTCTAGATTTATAAATGGACCTATGGCTGTGTCTTCAATGTGTTCATTCTCATGAATTTTGTATTCATTTGAGGGCTTCTTTCCAGCAACCCAATGGATGCACAAGGTTTTGGATAGGACCTTTTGAATGACAACTATATTCGTGCAAGAGATATAATAGAGCTACCGAATGTGATGTTTCACCATTATATGATTTAATGCCTACATTTATTTTGAGATGCCATGATAGTTCCTCTTGTCGAACACTTTAAACATCTTTGCAAAGGACACAGATAATGTACTCATTTGTTTTAAAAAAACATTTGTATCTCGGATTTAGACCATGTAGTTGTATTATTATTTTAGAGTTCATAGAAGAGTGATAAGCAAACGAGCATTAATAAAATGGAAGGATAAGATATTAGTGAAGCTGCTTACCCCATTCAAGAAAAGTTGCTTTTTCTGTCTTTTATAATGGAGTCGGGTGAATAGATGCATGTTTTATAAAAATATAAGACCTATAAATGTATTTTGTCTTGAATCTAATTCAATTAAAAGAATTGATAAAGAAGACTACAAATATCCGAGGACACAATATTCTTATAGACTAAAAAATGGCAACTAAAGCTTGGACATCCACAGAAAATGGGCAACGAAAATTGTTTAATGCATGAGATGGCCAAACAAAAGTTAACCTAAATATTGTGAATGATTACATTACTCCATGGTATATGATCAACAATAGTTTTCATCAGTTCTTAGATGAAGAGATTGGCATTTTTAAATTGTAGATATTTACCTAAATACTCCAGAACCATTCCAATGAAGTGAACATTGTTACAATGGGAGTAAGAAGACTTTAGAAATATTTAGCAATTTCAAAATTTCCACAATGTGCAATGATAGGAAAGGTTGGTCTGAAGATGAACTAGCCTTATGACGGAGGTTTTGGAAATTGCCTGTAGAAGGCAATTCATTGATCATTGTCTAGGTGAACATAACTATAGGTTGGTAGAACATGTTTCGGATTTATATGGACATAGAAAGATATTATGTGTTGCACATCAAAAACTGAATGGAAATATTAGTGATAAGAAAATGGAGTTGATGTTATTGGTAGGGTTGCAATGCTCTCATCTAGTCCTTACATTGAGGACCCACAGCTGGTGAACAATTTATCTCAATGAAAAAACAAACGAAAACATTGCTTCTTGACTTCTTGGATGATTATTCTGGTCTTTCACAAACTCTTTGATTCATCATCGTAAGTGCAGTTCCACTTCTTTTTTATTCAAGAAACAATTTAGCCAAACTTTGATAGAAAAGGGACAAAATGCCCCTTCTTTATCTTCCTCATTTCCATTATCCACTCCCTCTGCAAAAAACTCAACAAGCCTAGGAAGTGGAAAGACAACGGTGCAGTTAAATTGGCACTGAATATAAATTATAAAAAAAATTGTGATTAAAAAAAAAATCACTCATCCATAAATTTTAATATGGGATGAAATCCTATTGCAGAGGGTGTCACCCCTTTGAAAAGTTGCAGAAGACATAAACTAAGAAAAAGGTTCAAAGTAAAAAGAATATAACAAGGCCTCTTAAATCCTTCATTCTTAGACAAGTATTTGCAAGAAACAATGCGCTCACAACATGCACAGTGCCAAACTATCCGTGAAGGAAACATGAAAAGAAATGTTTAGTTTTCATGCTTCATTTTATTGTGACAATTGCCAATAATCCTTAGGTTCATTTTTTTTAAAATTCTGAAGTCGAAAATGGGAAAACTGCCAAGAATAATGCTATCTACGAATGAGAAATTAGAAATATTCAAGTCAGAATTTATGTTAAATGTATTGAAAAAGAGGGGTAAAAATTTATTAAGACAGAAAGGAATACAACAAGGAGAGCTCAACAAGGAGCTCGATCCTAAGCAACAAGATCATCAAATTCTTGCACCATCTCAAAGGACAGTTGTCTCCTATCCCTAATATTCCAACTCGGATCATGACTAGAAGCCCATTTGGCTAAACAATCAGCAGTTCTGTTCCATATACGTGAACCTAATGAACTGAAAAGAGTTCCAGAAGAGAATAATCTGCTTAAATAATTAATTAAATAATTAATTATGCAATATAATTATATTTTGTTAGAGTATAATTGCATGTTCCCCGTATAGGAAAAAATAGTATCAAATTTTTAATTTCTTTTAAAAGTAATTTCAAGATAAACTATTTAAACCTAACGTAATTTTAGTTGAAAATACTACTTTAAATTAGTATGTTTGATATGAAATCTTAGAATATATATATCTTAAATAAATATTAAACATACAAATTAAAATAAAAATAGTTTGAAAAAATAAATCTAACTTGATAATTACATAAAAACTAAAATAATTAAAAATGTAAATATTATTTACAAATAATCTATCAATGTGAGACTATCACTCCTAGCACAGGCACAGAGTTTGAAACAAATTTCTAAAAAGATAGAATGCACAATGTTGTTGGCATGGCAGGTTACTGATATACATGAGGTAATACATTTAATTACACCATAGGTGTTTTCCATATGAAACGGGCCAAGCTAAATGTTTAAATCTACGGTACAATCTTCTTAATAGGGGTTGGACGACCATCAGATGGATCATCACCATTCAATGTTTTTCCCCATATCCATTAGAAAGAAGGAAGATTTATTGTTATTGGGGATGCCTTTTAAACCACACACGTTTTTGTTTCTTGTTTCTCAATGTACAACCTATCTGTTCCACTGTAAAAAAACTCATTATTGCATTGCACCACCACTATTTTTTGCCCACAACTCATTTTAGACACGTATGACATTTCCTGTGACTGAGTAATTATGCAAGTTTTTTTATATGATTAATTCAATTCATCGTACCAACTTCTCATGTCTCTTATTTCATGGTGATTTTGTTCAGAATAGAGGAGGCCAATTCAAGAGGAGTGGAGGAAAGTTAATTTGGTGCTTATTGCTCAAGATAGAAGTTTTCTGCTTCAACAATTCAAAGATTTGCAGTAGGAACTACTTTTGAATGAGAAGCAACACCATGTAAGCTATGCACATTAATTGTTCGATAAGATGCTTAGTGTTTGATTAAGAAATCTACAAAATATTGATCCCCAGTTATGAGCAATTTTTAGTTTGACACGCTTGACAAAATGTTAATATAATAGAGCAATTAGCTAGCCCAGGAAAGCGGTTAAGAGAAAGTTGTTCATTATTGTTTTTATCTGAGTGGTAGTTGCAACCTTTGTACTTGTTAGCAAATAGATTTGTTCTTTGAAAAGAAATACAATATATGGCACAAAAAATTCAAATAGAAGAAAAAAAAGATACCAAAAATTGGATGAGTTAACATTGATTGATAACTATCCTCTGAATTGAGAGGTACAAATTCCTTCTTATAAAGATTTACAATGGATTAAATGACTAGTATGCCTTTTACTTGAAGACACGAAGATTTTCTAACATTCATCCATCAACACAAAATGAATGTGATTATAAGTTTTATGAATATGATGAAAAGAGAAAGAATGGGAAAGATCCATACGACCAATCATTCAAACTTCTCAACATTACACATAAATGGAGAACACATTATACTATTTTGTAACTGTGAATAATTAAAGGACTAAATTAAAAATATGAAAGTCATGACCATATGATCAACAACAATCCCAGAATCACATTTCCAGACCACATGATCTAATAAACATTTTTATATTTTATTAAGAACACATAATAGGTAATCATATGATTAACCTACCCCTACAAATATAAAACAAATAAAGAATAAAAAAATAAAACTCCTCTGTCTGTGCTACAATCAGAAAAATCCTTCCCTCTCCTGAAGCCACATGACTTGTGAAAAAGAAGAACCTTTGTTTTGATGTTTTGTTGCATATTTATCCTCTTAGCTTTCGAGTGACTTCTTTGTTATCATAACTAATTCTTGGAAAACCTCTGAATTGTTTGCCCTTCTCTTTTCAACATCCTCTCCTTTTTTTTCTTTATAAAATATATATGTCAAAATGCACAATTTGGTTATGAGATGCTGTCATAATTTCATAATTGTCATTGATAGTTTTGACAGTTCATACCAATGCTCAAAACTTTTAATCTGCAATCTATTTGACAAAATTGGTTGTAAATAACTTACAAAACTAGGATTTATGAAACATATATTGAAATCTATACATGATACATATTTTTGTCATCATTTTGTAACTATTATGGATCATATTGACAGTGTTGCACTCAGACATGTGTAACTTTTGATCCATAGAAAATCCTAAAAACCTCTTTGGAGATGATCCAAATAATTAGTTTTATTCAAACATATCCAAAAATCCAATTGATCCAATGGTGGGATTAGGAGATATGGCCCTCACATTGACTGAAATTTATGTCATCATTGTAACTCTCATGGATAATTTTGATATTATTGTAGTCAAAAACATGTAATTTTTGATGTGTTGAGAATCTAAACAAATTTTTTGGAGAGGATTTAGAAAACTAGGCTTTCTCAATCATATCCAAAAATCAGCTCAATCTAATAGTTGGTTTAAAAGTTATGAAGCCCACACTAAGGCCCCCTTTTTTTTTCTAGTTAGAAAATTTGTAGTTACATGTTGATGTTGTTAAAAACTTGACACTTTGAACCTATGAACTTGAACTTTGAACTTTAATTTGGTTGTCCCAAATTTAAGTTCAATATGCCAACTTCCCAACATAATCATTCAAACCAAGATGATTCTAAACTATCTAAAAACTTGAACTGTTTGAACCATTTGAACTAGTTTCTCCTTAGAACTTGAACCATTAGGTTGCTTGCAACTTTGAACCACCACATTTCGAATAGTGAACTTGAACTTGAACTTGAACTTGGTTGTTCAAGGTTCAAGTTCAACATGAACTTCAGGCTATCTCTATGTTTTAATAGGATCATTCTAAAATATCAATATCTTTTACATCTGATAAAAAATTTCCAACCACTCCAATAAGAAATTGGAAAATTTTATCTCTTAACAACATATCCAAAATGAAAAAAAATCCGATGGTTGAATTTGGAGATATTTCCCCCACACCAAGACTGACATTTTGAAATTTGAAATTTGAACCTTGAACTTTTGCAACTAAACCTGAACATTGAATCTGAACTCTGAATCATGCACGTAACTTATCTGAACTGTATTTCAAGCTTTGAACATTGAACCATGAGTATCTGAACATATAGATCTGCCTTTTGAACTTTGAACTTCAAACATTTGAACTTTTAGGTTCAAGTTCAAGTTCAATCATGAGCATATGACATTTATTGTGCATAGTTCAAACTTTACCAAGGCATCATTAGCAACAAAAACCAGCTGAAGATTCATTTATGGGGTTGATTTTGAAGGTTGAAAATTGAGTGATGAAATTATGCTTACAATAGTCTTATTAGTAGTTTCAAATTATTCTAAGGATTTATTTTGGAAATCTATTATATGTCACATGCCATGTCAATGAGAGTTTCTCAAAATCTCATACGAGGGCTTCAACATGAATTTCTCATACCCAAAATCTCATATACATATAGTTACATATATAATCTTATTTGTCTGATTTGTTTGTTGTTTAGCTAACTATTTATTTAATCTTGATCTATTTTTTTCATACCTTTCCTGAATAGTGCCTATAGGTTTCACCTATATCTTTTATCTTTTCTATCTTACATTTCAATCTAAAGGTTTATATATTTGGTTCTCTATAAGGAAATTATTGCATGTTATGTTTTGTTAATGATTTGAATGTATGTGTTTACTTTCTTTTTCTTTTCAGCCTATCCTCTATTTTAATATGAGGGAATAAATAACATTAATTTCGAGGGACTTCACATTTAGTGAAGGAATAGTTATATTTAGTTAAGAATTAATCTAAGATAGTTTTTAAATGAGAGTTTTGTTTTGAATGTTTAAAGGGATCTAGATAATTAAACATGAATTTTGAAATAATTAATTATAATTCTTTATTTTAGTTAGGTAGTTATTTTATTTTGTTTTAATGAATTTTGATCAACTTCGTTAATTTGGCTATTTTTCTTAAGGTTAAGAAATTACATTGACTAGTTTTATAGAGTATTTAATTATTATTATAAAATCATTTGAATGTATAATTAGAGAGAAGGGAGATGATACTTTGAATAGGATGAAATATTGGTGGTGATATATAGTTAAATGTTATTTTGAGAGAGAGGGGATTACCAATCTATTAATAATATGAGGTTTACTAATAAAAAAATTTCATTTGGCAACTATGCAGGACTACATTTATCTTTCTTATTGTGTTTAATTTGTAAATTTACTATTCTAATAAATTTTAAAGGTCATTTAAACTAACACATTTCATTTATATAATTTAGTTTGTGAACATATGATTGGTTAAATAAATATGAAAACTTTTTATAACTTAAATCAAAGTGATGATATGCATATAAATATTTTGTGACACCTTTTTGATGGACAACATGAACTCACATAGACCACCACATGATGTACCTTAGCTTAGTAGGAATTTCATAATGTCATGTCAAGCCTACAAATTTACAATGAAATTTTTGGCATTTCTCTTTCCCAATATAGCAAATTCAAATGTTAGAAATATTAGTAAGGAACACATAAAGAATTAGAGATGGGGGAAGAAATATGGAAATGTAGGATTTTAAGTTGTAGAAAGGAGGGGGGAGAGGAAGATAAAGATAGAGATGAATATAGAGTGAGAGGATGAGAGGAAAGGATAGAGATAGATGAAGAGGTAAATTTAGTAAATGATCTACATAGATACACAGGAAGAGATATAAATGACGAGATATAATGATAGAGAGTTAAGGAGATATAGAGAGGATGAGAGGGAGAAGAAAGAAAGAAACAAGTACTTAAAGGACTTTCTGTAATTCTATAACGTACCCATTGCACACTTATGTGTGATTGCCAATTTACCATTTAGCCATTTCCAAACTAGCTACTCAATATCAAAATTGAAATGGATGTCACTATTTAAATTTTTTAACTAGGTCAATTTTTAAAGAATTTTTTTGATATGAATTATTTTTAATCTTAATGGTTAATAGTAGAAAAACATGACTTTTAGGTATTAAAATTACTATTTTATCTTAAGTTATATTTAAGAAACAAGAGAAAGTGATTATGTCTTCTATTCATTAGTTTAAAATCGAAAAAATTATATAAAATTTTATAATTTCAAGACTTGCATTAATTATAATTATAATAATAATAAATTTACAAAATCTTAAATTTTTTTTTTATTGGTAAATGGTGAAGGCCATTATATTATATTAGATGAATAAATAATAAATTACAAAATTCTTCATTCAAATAGGCACTGGTAGGAAAGAATAGAGAAAGAAAACCTATAGTCTTGCCCGGGACCAAAGTTCTAAATTATATGAATGTAAAAGGAGCATACCCCAGTATCATTGTAGTTCTAATGTTCCTGTTTATGGGTAAAAGCACAAACTTGTGTCACCCTTTTGTAAAGGAAAAGGCTAACAAAAGTATAACTATTCACATTGAATGATATAAAATTGGTATTATTATTTTGAATTTGAAAATGAAGTAAACTAATGAAATGTGTAGAAATGGATGAAATTTAGGATTATAATTTTTAATAATTATTTGGAATAAGAATTGATATATTTTTATAATTTTTATAGATAAGTTTTTAGCTGCTGAAAAATGTTGAAAATTAGGGGTCTAGTTCCCACCACAAAACTATATGGAAATAAACTTATTTGCCTTTGATCTCAAACTGCATTATAGACAACTTATATAGTTAGAACAATCAAAAATAAAAATTGGCTTTAGACATATATTTTCTCTTTTGTAATGATTCAAAATTCAACTTACCTAAAATTGATACTTTTCATCTCCCACCACATTTTTCAAAACAAATCTATTCTAACAAGGAGAAAAATTATACATTCTCGAAGAGTACTCTCTCCTCTAGAATGTCATATGATTTTTAAGTTTTTTTTAATATGATTTAATATTTTTTTCTTTCTCGAAATTGATATGTTTTTGAGTGTTAAAATATGTGGTTATAGAATTTTTTATTATAATATACTATAACTAATTAAAACACAATAAGATCTATATAAGAATAGTCTTGACTCTAAGTTCTATAAAATGGTTTTTATATGTTATTTAAAAAATAACATAAAAAATAGTAAGAGTTATTGAAGCACTACTTTTCTGAAATAATTTTATTCCTTTAGTAATTGGGTAGAAAATAGTATAAAGCATGCATTTAATAGACATCTCCAATTGGAAAAGTGTGAGACCATATATAACTTAGCTAGAATGAATTTATTTGGATCATATGTTTGAACAAACATGATTTTTAGATAGAAATACTCAAATTTGGTTGCTCTTATAAGTTAGCTTGAAAGGTGACAGATTTGTACTTTTATCCATTATACATGATGTTAAAACAGATAGATACATTGAGAGTACTAAATGAGGAAAAATGAGAACTAGAGGGGGCTAGCTTTATGCAAATAGCTTCAAAAATCCAGCAAAAAGAATTGCTCAACCAAGCATCTGCAATTTAGAACAACCATCTTCCAATAGGGGATTAGATACCAATGATCAAGTGAACAAGTAAGAAGGAAAAGAAAGAACCAAACAAAAAATTGTTAAACGCTAGATATCAAAGCTCTTAAGAATAGTACCATTTCATTCCTATATTTAATTACCTGCATCTCAAAATACATATATTCAAAGTAGAAGCACTAAGAATCAACATTTAAATATAAATCATACATTCTATCATATACTAGACATTTATTGTGGGCATACTAAATGTTCCAACTCTCCACTAAGCTTCAACTGAAATACTCTTTATACCATTTTCTGAAGTTCAAATCTTTATATCCGAAATAATGCTAAACTAACATAAAATACTACCTTCCTACTAGGAATTATTCAACATGATGATTGCTTCTACTAGATGAAGTGTAGACTAAGTCAAGAGAGATAACAGGGAAGCAAAACTTTAATCTCTAACTTGCATCCTAAACCTAAGCATGTAAACCCAAATTTATATATAAATATCTTACTACTTCAGAGTCATAACTACCTTACTGGTACTAATAGGTCAATTTACTTTAATTTAAAGAACTAAACTGTATGTTTCATTAATAAACCATTTATATATTATATATCATTTGTTCAAAAAACCATCTATTTTGTCCATGGGTAAAAGTACAAAGCTATGTCACTTTTCAAGTTGACTTATTAGAACGAATAAATTTGAGTATTTCTATCAAAAAATAATTTTTGTTTAAATATATGATTTAGATAAATTCATTCTAAATAAATTATATATGGTACCACACTTTTCCATTTGGAAATGTCTATTTAATGCATGTTTAATACTAGTTTGTATCCAATTACTAAAGAAATATAATTATTTCAGAAAACTGACATTTTAATAACTCTTACTATTTTTTATGATATCTTTTTGACAACATATAAACACCATTTTATAGATCTCAAAGTAAAAAATATTCTTATATAGAGCTTATAGTGTTTTAAATAGATATCGTATATTGTAATTAAAAAATTCTACAACCACATATTTGAACACTCGAAAAGATGTCAATTTTGAGAAAGAAAAAATATTAAATCACATCAAAAGAATTTAAACACTATATGAAATTCTAGAGGAGAGAGTTCTCTTTGAGAATGTATAATTTTTCTTTTTGTTAGAATAGATTGAATTTGAAAAATGTGGTGGGAGATTAAAACTATTGATTTCAGGTGAGTTGAAATTTGAATCTTTATAAAAGAGAAAATATAGGTCTAAAGGTAATTTTTATTTTTTATTGTTCTAGCTATATATGTTACCTATAACATAGTTTAAGATCAAAGGGAAGTAAATTTATTTCCATATAGTTTTGTGGTGGGAACTAGACCCCAAATTTTTAGCATTTTTCAACAACTAAAAAATTATCTTTAAAAATTAGGAAAATATATCAATTTTTATTCAAACTAATTATTAAAAATTATAATCCTAAACTTCACCCATTTCTACACATTTCATTAGTTTACTTCATTTTCAAATTCTAAATAATACTACCAGTTTTATGTCATTGAAGGTGAAAAATTGTACTTTTGTTAGCCTTTCCCTTTACAAAGGGGTGACACGGGTTTGTGATTTTACCCCCATACTAACAGGGTTCTGGCTCATACCCAAAATGCTAGAGTACATAATACATTCATACCAGTTTTAGACTATCCTTATATTAACCATAAAACCTAATCCTAAAATAGCTATACTAAATAGATTCAATAGAGACTATACCCAGGTAAAGAGATGAAGGAAAAAAACCAAAAAAGGCCACACCTAGGGCCATAACTAACATATATTGCTAATCTGAAAAAACCTAAATCTAATGAGGGCTATCATTAATATATAAAGCCAAAAATCATTGATTTTTGTAGAGTTTTTTTTTAATGTTGTACCTCCTCCTCTTTCTTCCAGCATACCATGACTATGTCCTTTGCTTTGTCTGCATCATCTGCTGTTGACCCTGGTGGAAATACATATGTCACAAGCTCTATGTTGAACTTGATAAAATTTGGCACTGAGAATTCCAGTCTACCTAGATCATCAAAATTGATATCTAGCTCAACATAGGCTTCAAATTCTTGAAGAAAATTTATCAGCCTATCCTTGGTAGGGTCTTCATGCACTACTCTCCATCTTAGCAAGAAATTGACACTAGTCTCCATTTTTGGCCATGCATTGAAGAATTTTATGTGTCTCTGATGAACATGGATGGCCTCCTAGCAATATTGACAAGTTGGAGCTCCTCTGGTTCATATGCCATGTATACCTCAAGGAGTAGGATACACAGTTTCCCATCCATGCTCAAGACAACATTTTCTAGACCTACTAGCCAGGTGATGTCAGAGATGTTATAGCATAACCTAACTATTTCCCCTTTCTCGATGGTGTAGCCCTAGCCAAGTAGCCTATAAAAGTGCCTATGAAATTTTTTTTGGTTTGCTAGGTAAAATCATAATTGAATGCCCTCTCCCTAATAGCCTAGGTGATAGCAGACCTAGTAATATCATCTACTGGATTAAGAATCTTATTTCACCTTTCCTAGTTCACAGAGCCTCTAAGTTCCATTGTCCTCACTTCCAGAGCATGAAAGAGGGCAATTGAAGACTCCATGCTAAACCAGTCATCTACAAGGATTCCTAAGTGAGAAATCCATGAAAATATTTAGAATGTCATGCTTTAAATAATAGATGGTGATACTCAGATTACAAGGCATTGATTATCACCAGCATAGATGCATGAAGATAAAGCATTGAAGCCTAACACTAAAAAGATTGAACCTAATTGTTAATGATTATTTCCTAGATACCTTATGAGTGTAAGTATAGCTTTTCGCTAAGAATTTATTTTTAATAATTACTTCTTAAAATGATGCAAGTATGATCTAAACTTATTCTTTACTCTAAGCCTAAGTATATAATCTAAATCTATCCTACTCTTTGTATAAGGTCTTCTCCCTCCAGTCCTTGATTTACCAATTTATCTACCTCTGAGTTGCTTTCATGAAAAATATGTTGAATTCTAACCTCCTCAAATTTATCTATGAGGCTTAGTACATTTTCCAATTCAGCATTTAAAATCCAATTTGGAGTTTGTTGCTTTCTGACTACATTTAATATAATTTGTGAATCACCGTCCATGATTAATTTTTTAATCTTCATTTTAATACTTAATTTTAAGCCTTCTTTTAATACTTCTAGTTCAACTATGTTATTAGTAACAATTCCTAAAGGTTTAGTTCATTTTAAAAGGAAATCTCCATTTTCTGAACTTACTATGCATCCCAATCCTACTTTCCTAGGATTCCCTCTAGATGCTCCATCAAAATTTAATTTCTTCCACCCTATTGGAGGTGCTTCCAATAAACATTATTTTTTGGCTAAGGAATCCTTTTTTGGGCATACTAAGGGGGGATTGATCAGATGTGGCCAAATTTTCCTCATAATTCCATCCCATTCTAAGAATGTCCCTTCAATTTTAGTTGTATTCCTAAGATGACAATTCATAATTTTCATGATGGCTATCTCAAATTTATTAATAAATGATATCTTACTAAACTCCATATTCTAAAATATTCATCTATTTCTTTCCTTCCATATTTCCCACATAAGGATAGATGGTATGATATTCCATAGTTTGTCATAGATACTAGCCCTATTCTTAATAGGCCATCTCCTAAGGAAACCTTGAATATATTGCGTGAGAGGAGTGGTCCAAATTAGCTTATTTTTAACCAAATACTAGAAATCTTGAGCAAAGGGACATTCAAATAATATATGATCCATATTTTTAGAGTTTCTTTTGCATAGACTACATCTAGAAGGTCCTTTTAATCCCATTTTAGTGAATCTAATAGCCATTAGAGTCCTATTTTGAATTGCCACCCAAAGGAAGATGCCTGCCTTAGGTAGATAAGTTGTATCCCAACATAGATCTAGGGGGATATCAATATTATCCCACCTTCATGAGTTAATTATAAGATATTAACCTAGCTTGACTTTATATATTCAATCGTGAGATGCCCCTCATATAAGTTTATCGTCACGATATTTGTGGATCACCACTCTCTCCTTGAGGATATTATCAAGGGTAGTTTTATCTATTAATGGTATATTTACATTATCCAAATATTTCCAAGCCCGAATCTTTGTATGACAAATCCTTAACAAAGTTTTGGCATTTGAGACCTTAGGTCCCCATACATTAATTAAGTCATTAATGTTGTTTCTAGATATTCTTGAGTTAATGATCAGAGGCTGACGATCCCAAGAATCTTCCCAGAATAATGCCTCATCTCCTCTTCCTAAATCCCAGCTTAGATATTTGCTGAGAAAATGTTTGCATTTCATCATAAAGTTCTAATTTTCTAATCCACCTGGAGGTTTCCTAATTATAAAGAGAGAGGAGGGATCTAGTGGATTAAGATAATTGTTATAAATAATTTTTGCCCACTTCTTATCTTTTTCCTTATATAAATGCCATACTAGTTTAGCTCCTAAGCCTCATTTTGCCAACAAAGGGTTTTAATGCCCAAACCTCTTTGATTATTTGGTCGACATATCTTATCCCATTTAATTAGTGCTTGTTTATTTTTCTCATCTATTCTACTCTAGAAGAAGCTTATAAGATTCCCTTCGATCTTTTTATTAACAAAAGCTAGTAGAGGAAGACAAGATAAAGGGTAAGATTGAATAATTGATAACACAGATTTAATTTTAAGAACTCTACTTTCCTTACTCAACCATTTTCCTTTCTAGGATTCTATTTGTTATATAGAACTCTTTTTATATCCCATTTGCATGCATATATATTCTTCCATGTCCCTTGGGGTGTTTAAAAAGTAAATTTCTATTTTTTTGCATTCACCTCCTATCCTAAAGTTGTCGTATAATCCAATATAATTTGTTTAAAATATATGGTGTCTTGCTTGGTACTAATTCTTGGAAGTATAGTATCATGAGAAAACTACTATTCAATACATTTTCTGTTACAAGAATGCCTTTAATTAGGCCTTCACTTTGTGACTTTTAGATTGCTCTACCAAAAGCTTCTGCAATTATTGTAAAAGGAAAAGATGATAGGGGATGTCCTTGCTGAATACCCCTTGAAGTCTTGAAGAATCCTTTAGGAGTGCCATGTATTAGCAAAGAGATTTTTGGAGTAGATATGCAATTAAAGATTACAATTATCCATTGTCTATAGAATCCAAACTTTTCTAGGAATTTACATAAAAACCTCCAATCTACTGCATCATAAGTTTTTTGTATATCTAACTTCATAAAAATACAAGCTTCTTTATTTTTAACTACTGAATGTATAGTTTCTTGTATGATGGATATTCCATCAAGGATTGATCTACACAGTACAAACCCAGTTTGTTCTTCTGAGATAATTCTTGCTTGCAATGTTTTAATCCTATTTGCTATTGCTTTGGAATAGATTTTATATATTGTATTACAAAGTACTATGGGACAAAAATCTGAAGGTAATGTAGCCACAAATTTTTTTTGATATTAATGCTAGGAAGGTACAATTAATTTCAATTAGAATTGATCCCTCATTCCTGGCTACCTCAATCGCTTTCCATAATTCTTCTCCTAAAATTTCCTAGCTTTTTTGAAAGAAAAAGGCTTGAAAACCATCAAGCCTTGGGGATTTATCATACTTGGGTTGACAAGGGCAATTTTAATTTCTTCTTTTGTAAAAGTTTTGTTGAGTTTCAAGTTGTCATCCTTAGAGATTACTTTAGGTATATTTTTTAGCATAATTTCCTGCTTGGTCAAATTTGATAAATTTTTTTTGTTAAATAGATTCTCATAATATATGACAAAGGTTCAAGCTATTTGTACTAGATTATCAATAATACTACTATTATTGTCTTTAATTTGATTAATATTTTTAATAGCTCTATTATGTATGGTACTATAATTAAAGAATTTTGTGTTTATATCTCCTTCTACAAGCCATTTTTCCCTAGTTTTTTTGTCTCTAGAAGACTTCTTCTTTCGCTAGAATGTCCTCTTGTTTGGTTAGTACCTCTTTTTCTTTATTAAATTTTTTGTTATCCATACCATTTTTAATAATTTCCCTTTTATTTTTTTAAGATCTTCTTTGTTATTCAGTTTATCTTGAAAAATATTATTGAAATGTGTCTTGTTCCACTTTTGTATGTTTTCTTTAAGATTTTAAGTTTTGATACAAAATAGTACATTTTTTATCCTATAAACTTATCTTCATCCCACCATTGTTTGATGTTTTCCATGAATGTTTTACCTAATAACCACATTTTTCACATTTAAATCAATCCCTATTGGGTTTTTTTGGTTCTCATAATTCAATTTTAACTAGATAATGATCTGATCCTGCTATTGGTTGTGTGGATGTTGTTATTGATAAATCCAATTCCACTAGTTCTCCTTTGTAAAAGAATATGTCCAATTTTTCTACAATATAACTAAAATCCTTTCTTCTATTATTCCATGTGAATACTCCATTGTTGATGGGTATTTCTAATACTTTATTAGCTCTTACCCATTCTTTGAAGTCTATATTGGCTCTTGAAAATTTTTGAGAGCCACCAAATTTCTCTTTGAGGTCAAAAATGGCATTGAAGTCACCGTCTATAACCATATTTTTATCAGGATTCAACTTCATGAATGTTGTTATTTCATCTCAGACTTTCTTCTTATCTGTATTCTATATAGGTCCATAGATATTGATAATAAATGAATCAAAGATTATTCTTATTACTTGATACCTCACTTCCCTCTAGTTATTATTTGATACTATAATTTTGATATTAACTACACTATTATTCCAAATGATTCCCATTTCTCCTGATGCTCCATTTGATTCCTTCATTTCTGCATTCCATCTACCTAGTTTTTCCATAGTTTCTCCCCTTCTTCTTTGTTAAGCTTAGTTTCTTGTATCATAATTATATCTACCTGAAATAGTGTTAGATTATGTATACTAGGTGCATTTAGGCCTCTAGTATTCCATGTAATAATCTGCATTATTCTTCGGGAAGGCTCTTCCCCTTCCCAGATTTAAGTAACTCATTTTATTTTTTTTGCTCCATGGCTTAGCCATTTCCTTCTCTTAACTCCTTTGGTGATTTTCTTCCTCTTTTTGTTTTAGATTTACCACGTTTAGGAGTTCTAAATCCTTCCTGATTGATTGAGATACCCAACTCATCTATACTTATTTTGTCATTGTTTTCTTTTTTAGTTTCTTCCATATCTACTTCCCCATATATTAAATATCTTATTATTTTTAATTTTTTTTTGTTCTCTTCTACCTTTGTGTCTATATCATTTTCTAAGCTTTTCTGTTTTTTGCATCTTAGGTGTTTCTTTTAATACACTAAATTCTTCCTATTTTTGTGACCTGTCTCTATGTTATCATCTCCTATAATGTTCTCTTCATTGTCCTTTAGGAAATCTTCTACTTCTAGAGGGACCAAAAATTCTTCTTCTTTATCTATATTTTTTGGAAATTTTATGCCAAAGATATCTTTTCCAACTATTGATGTCTACCAAAATTTGTAGGGTTTTTTCTTTTCTTTGTTTCTGATTGTAATGTTTCTCCATTGTTCTAAAATTTCTGCTAGAATTAATATATTATTCTTCTTGACCTTCTATACACTTTGATAACTTTGTATTTTCCTCGTCTATATTTTCAATTGCCAAGCTAACTTGCTAATTCATATCTTCATTATCTGCCATACTATTTCCATCCCCAAATTTATGACTATTGTTTTCCTATGATCTGTCTACCTCTGATATATGTTGATCCCAATTTTTATCTTTGTATTGTTATTCTCCTCCTCTTTTCCAAATTTTGTATGTTGTTTTCTTAATTCATGTTCCTGGTGATATTGTTCCCCTAACATAGTCTGATCTTCTATATCTACTTGTAGTAGCTTGATCTCATGAGTCATATTTATACCATTTTTTAATGATTTTTTCTATTTCTTTCATGATGACACTCTCCCTAAGATAAATTTTTCATTCTTTCAAAATTGTTATTGTGGTCATTTCCTTGTCTGTTCCTTTAGTTCTCTCTTCTAATACTTTTTAGCTTTCCTATTGTCTTTGATCTATACTTTTTCTCATTGTGGGTGTACTTGATTTTTGTTTACTCTATTCTATACTTTCCCTTTCTTCTAATTCTTCTCCCTACTTATTCTTGGCCTTAATGATTACCTTGGTATTTTTTCCTCTCTTCTCCTTTATATTGATGTTACTAAAGGATTCCTCTATATTTGAGATATTATGATCAATATTTAGATTTGTCTAATGCCTTTAATTTCCCCTTCATGTTTCTCAAATTAAAGCTCATAAATGAATCTATTTATTATAATCTTTTTTTTTCTCCCATATCTTTTGATCTTTATCCATTTCTATTAAGAATTTAACACTACTAGTTTTATCATTCTCTAAATCTATACCTATAAGTTTCTCGATTGACTTGCCTATTCTAATTAAACCATATAAATGTTTAATTCCTACTAGAATTTTTCTACATTCATACCAAGTTGGTAACGAATGTCCTTTATCCTCATTCCAATTAGGCTCCCATGTTTGAAATTTGACTACATGTCCTCTGTAATAGCAATTTGTTATAGAGACTATTTTATTCCTAATTTCTCTATTTTTGTAATGTAGATAAATTGATGACTTTGAGGAGATGCTAATACTTACCTGTTGTTTGTATATCTTTTCAAATTTCTTTATCAATTTTGATATATGTTTGTTTGTGCCACTCTAACAAACATATGCTCCTAGCTTTGAACAATCTTTTCATTTCTCTTATGTGCACCTGTCACTAATGATTAATATATCAAAGAAATTATAACAGTTAATTTCCTTACCTTATCTATCGAAAAGGATATCTTCATGCCCTTTTTTCCAAATACTTCTTTATGTATAGCCATCTTTGCAATGTCTGGATTTGCATTCTCTCTTTTTTGTGGTGGTATATAGACTTTTTGATTTTTCTCAAAAACCCTAGTTTCGTTTCCTAGGGTGATTTGCTGTTGTTTATGCCCTAATGGTATGCTGTTAGCTATGGAAATTTTGTTAGGTTTACATATTGTAAGTTTTTAGTTATTATCAGTTCTAGCTTTATTTGATGTTGATTGAACATGTCACCTTTCTTCCATTAAGGGTTCAATGTTTTGGAAGAGTTGTTTCTACTTTTCTTCCATCTTTGACTTATTTTTATGGATTTTTTGTGAAGAAAATTTTCATTGATTCCTTTTTGATAAGATAGTTTTCCAACCATTGTCATTTTTGCATGAATTTTTGTTCGGAATTGAGATCTTCCTATCCTTGTTTGTATGTTGTTTTACTAGGGTGTTGAATGTGTCCAACTCTGGACATCATTTAATGCCTCAAATTTGTTGTTGATTGAAATACAAGGGATTTCCTATTTTCAATGTAGCCTGTCATCATGATGCTTAACAGGAAGCTAGGTGGAAGTAGTGCCCTTGTTAGGGAAGACATTTTTCACTATAGGTTGTTTGTAGTGACGACTATTGTTGATCTCAGATTGGTCTTGACAATTGAGTGTCAACACACTTAAGAAAATTATTAAGTTCATGCCAAGGGAGTAACATATGTTGAGTATAATATGTATAGATGCCAAGTTGCAATGATTGTTGAGCCCACTCATGTGCCAAGTGAACAATAGATGTCAAGTAGTTCAAGTGTGGAATAACATAGAAATGACCTAGTTGTTTGTAATCGCACAAACAAATATCTAAACCATTTTTGTGCCAACATATGGATAGATCTCGAAGCTTTGAAGATAAGATCAAATCTATTTGGATTCCCTATGCAATAAAAATGAAACCAATTAGAAAAATGGAAGGGATTGAGCAGTAAAATTGGATGAATCTCAATCGTAGATTCATACCTAACCCTAAGCCACCAAAGTCTTTTTAAAGGGAGATGAAGCCCCATAATTTAGAGTGAGAGGGAGAATTAGAGAATGCATGTGAGAAGGTGATGATAGTAGTGAAAGGGGTGAATTGTTCAGTATACATTCAAGGTGACTTAGAAGAAGAATATAATTGTAGAATCAGTTAGCAGAATAGAGGATCAAGGTTATAGAAATTTCATATCAGATCAGAGAGGATCGAGATGAACTAAATTGAGATCTAAAATCGGCAATACTAGATTGTGAATGTATCAGATCAAACATTCCATTGTACTTTCTAACAACTATATCAGTAGGATGAAATCCTTTGTATTAAGGTTGACTTAACAATCATTTTGAAATCCTTTAACATGGTAACATTCCAAGTGAGTGTTCTAAAGTCCTTTAGCTAGGCACACTTTTAATAGGGTAGGATCTAACATTCCTTTGTAAGCCTCTAACAAGGTATGTCTTTCATAGGGAAAATCATGAGAATTGTCGAATCATGTAACCATAATAGGTGAACTTTATTTCTACAGTAGTGAAGAATTGTGGGTGTCATCCCCACCCTAGTTTTACCTTCTCATTAGAGGGTTTCTGGGTAATCATATCTAGTTTCAAGTATTTATGTGGATGCATTTACTTTAAATGTTATTTCAATATGTTTATGCATTCATTGTTTTAAAGCTAAAAATTTTATTGGTTAGAGTTTAGTACTTCTTATTCAGCCCCCCCCTTTGTCTCTCAAAAGTATACATTTCCCATTTGTATTTCCAAAAATAGGTATCAGAGCAGAGTTCTCATCATGAGAAGCCTTATAGCTTGGAGAAAAGATCTTGAGATGGAGGTTTACAAGTTGGGAAAGACCATTGAGAATCAAGAGATTGAGATACACCTCTTATTGCAATAACTGAATGAAGCCAGAGATGCCTTGAGAAGTTTGCTAAAGAGAAGGAAAGAGATTGCCATAGCTGAAAATGCCACTCAATACAAGGAGATTGACACCACAAAGTTATATGTAGATGTTAACTCCTGTGAATTTGATTCAACAATTATAAATCTCATGGATAAGAATAGAACATAAGTTGAGGAGATCAGAAATCTCAAGTTGGAGCAAGAATCACAAGCAATACTACTACGTGAGGTGACTAAACAAAAGAAGAAAGCTATAGATGACAAGACCATGATTGAAGAAGAAAAAAGAATCTTGGCAAATAGATTGGAAGAAAAATTAGTAGATTTATCTAGGATCTCAAACATGCAATTGGACACCCTAAGCCAAATAATGAATGCCCATCATGAGTTGAATGTCAAGGACATTGAGATAACTACATTGAAGTTGCAAAATGAACAACTACAAAATGACCTAAAAAGAGAAAAGGAATTTGTAGAAAGTTTCAATAAGCCAAATTAAGCCATCAAGTACTTTGAGAAACTACTAAAATTCCCTAGATCTAGTAAAGACACATTAGGATTGGGCTATACAAGCATTGAAGAAGGGGAATCATCCAAAGCTACTGAGGAAAGAAATAATAAAGGTAAGAACTCTAAACCTACTTTTCATCATTATGCAAAGGAAGGACACACAACTAATGTTTGCAGGAACAAGAATGCTAAGCCAAAGAACATGACACATTGTTACAAGTGAAACAAACAAGCTCATCAGGAACATGAATGGAGAGCAAGGACCATGCTTGCACCAAAATTTGAAGGACACTACTACAATTATCAAAAGTTTGGACACAAAGCCTTTGAATGTAGATCCAAGTCCACATGGTCATCAAACAAGGGAAGAAACCATGAAAATTACTATAATTGGGATTATAATACAAGACATAGCTATCATTATTGTCAAGAGTATGGAAACATCCCTAAGAATTTCATAAGAACACATTTCAGTGGAAGCTAAAATAGATGGTTGAGTCAAACTACATGCTTTAGTTGTTTGAAGATCATATCAGCAAGCACTACCCAATAAGGATAAAGGCACCTAACTTAGAGTTCAACAAAGGAAAATGCAAGGTAGATGTTGAGCACATCAGATGAGAGATGAACAAGACATGGAAGAAGAAAGATGGATGCACCACATCAAATAGAAGGTATCACTTCACCTGAAAGGTCAAGCGATCACATTTTATCAAACCAAGAAAAAAGAGGTATGTAGGACTGATATTTAAATGCTTCATCATACACCAGTTCCAAGATAAGTTAGTGCTAAAAAGGGTAAATTAGCATGAATAAATATGTAAGTCAACAAGGAAAAACCAAGGTCAAATCTTTAAGTTTTCATCTTACTACTGAGTGTGAAAAGTTCTCTTCAAGTGCTGAGTAGAATTCCAATGTGTGTAGAGTTGTCAGCCTAAATTAGTTGAAGTTGAGTCAGTAGTAGTTTCCAAGTAAAATAAATTCCTATTGAAGCTGAGTAAGGGTAATTCTAGTAGCTACCAAATGATGGAAAATCAATGGATTCCAAGTGAAACAAAAATTGTATAGAAGCCAAGTTTACAACTATACATGCACCATGCATTAAATGTTATATCCTAAAAGGGTATAAGGAAAATTTTTTCTCATTTTTCATCATTATAGACACAAAGGAAGAAAAAGCACAGAAAAGAAGTGATTTCCGAATAGAGATTAAAGCATTTGCACAAAATCTAGAAAAGATCAAGCATCGTTTCATGGATCTAAAGGTATTCCTCACGTGTGGAGTTACGCAGTTACATAGTTTAATATCTATTGAAACCCTAGTTTGCAAAATGGCCTCTAGCTTTAGAAATCCTAAGGATAAGGAACCTTTTGAAGTTTAGTTGGTTAGTAATGAGGTTAAGAAACTAGATTCTAGGGCTATTCCTGAAGTTGCATTTAAGAACAACCCAACAGGTGCATTATCAATCATTCCACCTAAGGTCATAATGGTTCAGGATGTAAGAAAGTGTTATAACTACAAGGTTGGAGGGATACAAGACATGGAAATTCATTAGGTGTATGAAAAATTACGTTAGAATGGAGTGTTGAAGGAAGAATTTCAAGTCATTGAAAGGAAGGGCTTTACTATACCCTAGATTTCCCTAGTGTCTTTAAGATTGAATGGATACAAATTGTCTTGAGAAAAATCAATGATGGATACCTATGGCTAGAAGGAGGACCCATAAAATTATCAAAGAGGATTGTGCATAGGGATATAGGATATCCTACCCTAGAACAACCCAAAACTGTAAGGAGAAACTCTAAAGAAGTAATTGAGAAAAATACTGGGGCAAAGTTGAATAAGAGAGGAATGACCATTGATACCATCAAAGATGCACTTCTTGAATTTATTGTGAGGGTCATATCTCACAAATTCTATTAGTCAAGTAGACTAAATAGTGTGCCACATATTGCAGTTGATGTAGGATACAAAATTATGAAGAAAGATCATACTTATGATGTTGCAGAGCTACAGTTGTAGAAAATCATGGAGAATTTAGGAGTAATAAGGAGATCCAAAAATGCTCAATGCAAATTTGGTTCAATTTTAATATGTATATTTTTTTATGTTCAAAATTAGTTTCCCTCTTTGGTAAGGTAGGATGGAAGACCAGTAGGTCTATGGCTATACAAATTAATGAATACATTTAACAAATGGGAGACAATTTTGAGTTTGTGATGACTAGCTACATTGAGGATTTCAAGCAATCCATGAAACAAAGATTGAGAATCCTAGTTTCAGTGGTGGAGAAGTACAACAATGACATTTTTTTCTTGGTAGATATTAACTACACTTTTATCCAGGCTGTAGTACCCAGAGTAAGATGGCTAAGGCCTTTGGGGTATGAACTCAATTTAGATGAAGCATTAGCAACCATCACCGTGTTACTTGTAGAGGAAGTTAACAAAAAAACAAAAATACTTTGAAATTATGATGTTGTCAAATCCAAGGTTGAAATGGAGTTGAAAACTACCTCAACTCTCAAAAAGAAGGATAAATTGGTAAAGAAGCTGAAAGCCAAATTTGGTGAGGGGGCTGAAGGTGATAATTATGATGATGAAGAAGAACAAGAACAAGAACAAGAACAAGGACAAGAACTTCTTGACCTAACACAAGGTATGGGTGAAGATGATGAAGAAGAAGGTGTTGAAGAGGAACAAGCTGAGGAAGCACTAGAAAAACATGAAATAAAGAAGGGAAAGGCTAAGAGACATAGGCCGCAGCTCAGCCCAAGGGTAAGAAGATTGTAAAACCAAGCCCTGCAAAGCCTGTTGCTCTGACCACAAGAGCAACCACAAGGGCTATCACTCAAAAGGCTAAGGAGAAAATAAAAGAGAAGAAGAAGGCTACTAATCAAATAGGTCTAGTTTAGAAGAAATTAAGGAGGAAGTATGTTGCACAACCTGATTCTGATGAAGAAAGGACAGAGTCAGAGGACACAAGCCAATTTATAGTGGTAAGTCATGCACCCAAGTCTAATATTGATAACATTTGTTCTAATATTAGGGATAATGTAAACTTGACTGGTTGAAAAATATTGAATTCAATAAATTAAGTAGAGAAGAAAAAAATATGGTTGAAGAATTAGTATATTCCATGATGGAAAAATTCAAGAATACTCCATTTTAATTTGACACTACTATGCCCAAGGATTTATATTCAATTGTTGAGAATAAATGGCATTATTGCCTAAACATGGAAAAGGAAATAAGAGAGTCCACATTGGCACAAGTGATGCCAGAATTATCAAAGGGGCAAATAAAAAAAGAAAACAAGAAACATGGAAGCAAGTTTGCACCCAAGTATAGGGCCTTCAACATACTTCAAAACAAGATTGAAGATGTTGTCAAGAAGTCCACTCAAATGTGGAAGCTAATATATGGGCTAACTATTGTTAAGGAAGGAGAAGAAGATCCCTTTGAGGGAAGGAACAATGGAGAAGAGGAAGATAATGAAAAGGAAGGGGAAGCCGAGAAAGAAAAGGAAGGTGACACATTGGAGAAGGCACCACAAAAAGGAGATGAAATGGCAACTGCTAAGGAGCAACAAATAGATCAAAGTGTGCAAGAAACACAATTGTCACCATTAAGCCCTCCATAGGACACCAACACACCTGTAGAGATAATAAAAGTGAAAGATGTTCCTAACAGCTCAGTTTAGATCATCAACCCACTCACTATAGATGATCTAAAAAATATCCTTGACCAATCTACATTATAGGAAAAATTGTGTGATAATATAGTATTAGTCAGTGTGGATGAGTTGCAAAAAGTAGTAGCTGGTATATCTAGGGATAAGTTGAAAACACAAGAACCACCTTCTACCATCCCTATAGCTACTAGTGGACAACCTCAAGAGTAAGCATCAAAAGATACATCAGCTAAGGTTGATCCAATAGTCAAAGTTGTTATGACTGGGCAACCGACTAAGACTATCGAGGAGCCCACAAAGGAACAAACAAGACAAACAGAGGTATTTGTACCTACTACAAAAACACAAGGTCCACCACAAATAATTATGATTGATAAAGGAAGAGTAGAAGAAGAGAAGGATATTCCAAAGGAAAAGGAGTAGGAAGCCATTCAAACATTAGTTAATTTACCAACTACTGGCACTCCTACAAAAGTCCTTCAAAAGTCGAGCACTAAATAAATGCCACTTTAATTTCTAAACAAGGCTTGAGCTCCACAACGGTTGCAAGGGTACTTCACTATGGAGATCCAACATTAGATGAAGAAATTGTCATACCAAAATATGACTATGCAACCATGAACCTTGAATAGATCAATGAGATGTAGGAGGAATTGGAAAGAAAAAAGAACCAAGAGATACTTAGAAAGGAGTACAAGCAAAGGCAAGCAATTCATGAAATCAAAGATATCTTTTTAGATGCATTTAGCTTGCAAACACCTGATGAAACCAAGCCAATATTGGAACAATTGTCAAAAATTATTGAACAGGTGACAAATGAAGACTAGGAGACTAATGCAAAACTCATGGAATGGTCTAAAAATAAATTTCAAGGGAAGGTAAATGAAAATATATCCAATGGAGTAACACTATCACAAGCAGAATTGGCTATAAAGATAGAAAAAGTGAAGAAGGTATTTGAGAATATATTCTCACTGTACACCAAATTGTGTGACCCCACACTCTTCACATAAGAAATGAGCCAAAGAATTATGAGTTTGGAAAGAAACCTAAAAATATCCAGTATGTAGTTACCGCAAAACCCAACTCTAAGTGAGAAGCACTTTTGTTCCACACTTCACACATAGAAAGAACTAGTTGTATTAATAGTAGAAGAGGCTAACACAAGAGCCAAGCTAGTCCAAATTCAAGCCTCTCTAACCCCTCACATGGAGATCCTACAGAAAGAACTAGCCTATGTTGAAACAATACTACATCCAAATATTTCAACATTAGATGGCTTAGTTCACCTTGTAGCAAAGATGTCCATCCAAATCAAGTCATTAGATGTTGCAATAGACAACTAGAATGCTACTCTCAAAGTTGTAATGGAAGTTAACAAGAACTTCTTGGATAAATACACACTTAGTGTATAGACCCTTTCACATTAGTTTCTAAAAAGGGGGACAAAATTTAAAGGGAATGATATATGCAATGTTGAGACATGTGAAAGGGGGAGTTACAAAATAAATAGAGAGAAGAAAGGGGGAGTAAACAATAGGAAAGAAAAAATAAGGCATATCAACACATATTAGATAAAGAGTATTAGACTACAGAATGATTGAAGCATTACAAAATAAATAGAGAGAAGAAAGGGGGAGTGAAAAAAAAGAAAGAAAAATTAGGGCATATCAGTGCATATCAGATAAAGATTATCAAAATGTAGAATGATTGAAGATAAAGAGAAACAACAAGAGTCAAATCTACTCTAAGAGATTTTGGATACAGAAAAGACACATTAACTTAGGGGGAGTCAAAATTTTGATATATATTGTTCTTTACAAAATTTTGAACAATTTTGAAGTTTTGTATATATATCAAATTTGATGTATATTATACTCAAGGAGATTAGATTCATCATCTATAGTTAAGTATTTTTGCCACTCATGGAAAAGGGGGAGATCGTTGATCTTAGATTGGTTTTGACAATTGAGTGTCAACACACTTAATAAACTTACTAAGTTCATGTCAAGTTAGTAACATATACCGTGTATAATATGTATAGATGTTGAGTTCCAATGAGTGTTGAGCCTACTCATGTACCAAGTAAATCAAGTGTTGAGTGAACAATAGATGTCGAGTAGTTCAAGTATCAAGTAACACATAAATGACCTAGTTTTTTGTAATGCCACAAATAACTATGTAAACCATTTTTGAGTTGACATATAGATAGATCTCGAAGCTTTGAAGATAAGATCAAATCTATTATCAACATGCAACCAATTAGAAAAATGGAAGGGATTGAGTGGGAAAATTGTATGAATATCAATCGTAGATTCATACCTAACCCTAAGCCACAAAAGTCTTTTTGAAGTGAGATGAAGCCCCATAATTCAGAGTGAGAGAGAGAGAGAGCATTAGAGAATGCATGTGAGAAGGTGATGATAATAGTGAAAGGGGTGAATTGATCAGTACACATTCAAGGTGACTTAGAAGAAGAATAAAATCACAAAATCAATTAGCAAAATAGAGGATCAAGGTAACAAAAATTTCATATCAGATCAAAGAGGATAAAGATGAACTGAATTGAGATTTGAAATCAGCAATACTAGATTGTAAGTGTATTAGATTAAACATTCTATTGTAGTTTCTAACAACTGTATCAGTAGGATGAAATCCTTTGTATTAAGGTTGTCTTAACAATCATTGTAAAATCCTTTAACAGGGTGACATTCCAAGTGAGCGTTCTAAAGTCCTTTAGCTAGGTACACTTTTAACAATGTGTTAAAATCCTTCAATAGGGTAGGATCTAATAATCCTTTCTAATCCTTTAAAAAGGAAAGCCTTTCACATGACAGATCATGAGAATGGTCAAATCATGTAACCTTAACAGGTAATTTTATTGTTTTATTAGTGAAGAATTGTTGGTGTCATCCCCACCCTAGTTTTACCTTCTCATTATAGGGTTTTTGGGTAATCATATCTGGTGTTAAGCATTTATGTGAATGCATTTACTTTACCTGTTATTTCAATATGTTTATGCATGCATTGTTTTGAAGTTAAATTTTTTTATTGGATAGAGTTTAGTACTTCTGATTCACCACCCCCTCCCCCCTTAGAAGTATACATTGCCCATTTGTATTTCCAACAGCCATGAGATGCTTTGATTTTGAATTTGGAGAATACTACTCTATTAACATATTTTGTTGATTCTATAACTCTTGCCATTATAAAAAAAAAATTGTACAAAATCTTAATTTTCAATGAATATATAAATTATCAATTTTCATATTCTAATTTGATTGAATTTTTCTTTCTTAAATTTATAATTATAATTATATATAATAATTAAATTTAATATTATTCCTAATCAATATATAGTCTTCTTCTTCTAATTTGTTCCGAAGTTCCTTCTAAGAACATCTAAACTGAATTTTTTTAGCATGGACTTCTCACCAAGCTCCTAGTGTCATTGGAACTTGATAATAGTATTAAGTACATGAGAAACTATATATAATCACTTACATTTGGAGAACATTTTCATTCTCTCTATTTCTTAGGAGGAGCATTTTAGTCTTCTCTATTTCTTGGCATGTCCTCTACATGTAGTATAGCCATACTCTCTTTATATTCATTAGTAAAATTTAGCCATAGTTGTAGATTAGTCATACTGTGTCATTTCTTATGCCACATCATTTATATCATACAAAAAAATATATAAGATATCATACTTGAAGATCAATTAATATTTTATTGCATATTCATCAAACCTTGAAGATTAACTATTCATGTTCAAGGGTTAGTAAGTTGAAAATGAAAAGTAAATAATTGAAAGATTATTGAAATGAGATATTGGAATAATTCATTGATCTTACCTTTTAGATGGGCAGAAAAGTTGGGGTGTCCAATGAAATATTATGGTAGAATGATGAGGTTTTGTGTCACTTCAAAAAGATTTAATAAATGACGTATCTCTATTTTAAATATCTAAGTAGATAGTGACATGGAATCTGATAGATGGTAATAAGGGAAATGCACTAGTATCCATTATAGCTAACTTCATGCACATAGATCTCCTAAATAGTATATTAGATTTTTATGAATTTCTTGTGTTGTCTATTTATGCAACATATCTAGATAAAGGTAAGGTTTTAGGTTACGGGTATTAATGCTAGACATTATAGGAGTTGTTATGCATGAAATGGTCAAGAAGAGCTCATGTCAAAGTTTTGGTTGATATATGACCCTCACTATGCTAATAACCATTTAGCTCAAAATTGCCAGTACTTATGGACAAAAATCCTAGTATAATTGTGATGCAAAGGTAAGATGGCTAATGGAAAAATGATGTCATGTTTCACACTACAAGGAAAACTTGACTCCCTCAGACCCCAAGACCGTCACACTATAAAAGATAACTTTACAAGATTGAATCTCTAACTCATTAAAATAGTATAGACATGTTAATTTGTATCAATTTTGATTATTTTTTAGCCTTATTATAAACTTGGACACATAGAAGTTTATCACCATAATTGATATTATATTTCAATAGGTATGGACACAAGGATGGGGGGAAAAAAGTTGCCACTTTTTTAAATTTTATTTGTTTTAGGTGAATCTGTCAGTCATCTGGTCTTATCCCAACAAGAGGTTTGGCTTTTGGTTGTGATGCTACCTGTAGTTGTTGGAATATTCAAATATGGAAAGAGTACTTATGAGAGGGGGGGTGAATCATAAGTATCATACTTTAACCAATAAAACTTTTAACTGAAAGTAAATTGCATGCATGTAAATATATCAAATAATCATGAAACCAGACATATGCATCAATAACACTTAACACTGAAATTTGGTAACCTAGAAATCCTCCAGGAATAAGAAGGTAAAACTGGGGTGGGGATGATACCCACAAAAATTATTGCAGCAATATTGTTCAACCACTTCTGATGGTTTGCCCTGTTAAAGGCTTTACACTGTGTCAATAGTGACCTAGTTAGAGGCTTTTAAACACTTAACATGAAGTGTTACCCTGTTAAAGGATTTTATCACCTAGCTAAAGGATTTATCGAAATACCTGTTAAGCTAACCTATCACCATAGGATTTTTATTCTAATACAATTGCTAGAAAGTATTAGGTACAATAAACCTGACTGATTACAATCCTTGATTGTTGATTGTAGGCACTTGTTCTGCTTTCTCTGATCTGGATCCTTTTGTGATCTGATAATCCTTACTTCTGAAAATAGAATTCCTTGCGAACCCTTGTATATCTTCTCATACCTCTTATCTCTCCTTTTTTTTTACAATGAAGTTTTGTCTTCCTTATAAAGAAATTTTATAATTTAGGGTTAGGTATGGATCTACAATCCATATTCAATCTTCATTTTCCACTCAATACTTATCTTTTGCTGATTGGTTGCATGCCTTTACCGCTCAATTATCCCTCTTCAATTTTAGGGTTTCAAAATTGATTAGGTAGGATACAATGTATCTACCTCATATCTTGTTTTCTTTCTGAAACTTCGCCATTTGTATTTTAAAAATGTTCTACATGGTGTTCTGTGCCACCAACTCATCATTCTTATCTTCCTTTTAATTCACAAATTTCTAGATAACAACCTTGTTGGCTTAGATCTGGCAAATCTTCAATTTCCTAAATAATTCAGCAACTCGGCATTATTGAGTTACTGGTGCTTGGCACCTCTTGTGTTACTTGGCACCTATACCAGCTCGGCACTTGAACTTACTCGACACTTGATTCTACTCGGCACTTGTATTGCTCGACACTCATTCTTCACTCGGCATGCATGATGTACTCGGCATCCAATGTAGAATATGATTAAGTGTGTTGGCATTCAAGTGTCAAAAAAATTATGATGTTAACAATCTCCCCCTTTGACATGAGTGACAAAAACACTTAACTGACCTTATAAGTACATTTACTAATTTGATTGGTATGTACATATTGAAAACTTTGATCAAAATTTATGTCTTACAATCGTACATTATATACCTCAAAAATTTTGTATCTCCCCCTGAGTTGATTGTGCTTTATCTATATATTATTTGTATATCAATGCCCCTCCTTTGTATCTATTCTCCCCTTTTGATCTGTATAACTCCCCCTTTACAATCTATATCTCCCCCTTTTTGACACTTATGTCAAAGAGTGTTTGAGGGTTAAGACCATATTTGGCCAAGAATGTGCTATTTACCTCCATAGTCATTCTAAGAGCTGCATCCCAATTATTCAAAGCAATTTCTAGTGACTTATGCTGGATGGCAGTCTCGGCAGCAAGATGAACAAGTCCATCTAATGTAGAAAGATTTGGATCTTTCTTGAGTACATTTTCAGCATATACTTGCTCTTTACAGAGTATCTCTAAATGTGGGGTAATGGAGGACTGGAGTTGTATTACTTTGGCCTTGACATTGGCCTCATCGGCTATTAATACAACTATTTCTTTGTTTGTGTGAAGCGATTGAGCAAAATGCTTCACACTTTGAACTGGATCACTTGGTAGTTGCACGCTTGAAATGTTCAAATTTCTTTCCAAGCTTAGTATTTTTTGGCTAGTCTGTTGTGTGAAGTATGAAAAATCACACAACTTTTTGTATAGTGAGAATATATTCTCAATTACCTTTTTCACCTTATCAATGAGCTTTTCCAATTCTACTTGTGAAAGTGCGATTTGTCTTGATATTTTCTTGTTCACTTTCCCTTGAAATTTCTTTTCTGGCCATTCCATAAGTTTTGCACTGGTTTCTAGGTCTTCATTTGTCACCTGGTCAAAAATATCTATTAATTGCTCTATGATATGCTTTGACTCATCCGGTGATTGCAAACTGAAGGCATCCATCAAGATGTCCTTGATCTCATAAAGTGTTTGCTTATTTTTATACTCTTTCCTGAGTATTTCTTGCCTTTTCCTTCTATTTAGTGCATCCTGCACTTCATTGATTTGATCAATGGTTACTGATTTTGAGTCATAACTTGGTATGACTATCTCTTCATCTAATTTAGGGTCTCCATAATGAAGTACACTTGTAATTCTGGTAGTACTAGATGATGGTACTAAAATTTGTAATGGCTTCTATGAAGGAGTCCCTGAGGTAGGCAAATTTATTAGTGTTTGTATTGCCTCCTATTCTTTAGGGGTTTTTACTATTTCCTCCTCTTTCTGTTTACCATGATCAATTATTGTTATCTGTGGAAGTACACCTTATATTTGTGCTGTAGGATCAGATGTAATGGTCTGTCTTGTTTGTTCCTTTCCTTGTTCTATAGATGCACTTTGCTTTTGTCTTGCAGCATCAATTGTACTAGTTGGTATTTCAAATTGACTACTAGTAGTTGTGATAGAAGGTGGTTCTTGTGTATTCACCTTATCTTTAACTGTACTTTCTGCTAGTTTCTGTAACTCATCTATACTGACTAATATTGGTTCTGTACATAATATTGCTTATTGTGTTGACTGGTCAAGAATTATTTTCAGATCTTCTGCAGTTAATGGATTGACATTCTGACCAGAAGTATCAAGAACATCAATAATTGTTATATTATCTGTAGGTGGAATGGATGCTTGTGGAGGGCTAGGGGGTGGCAATTGTGTTTCTTGCACACTCTGATCTAGTTGCTTCTCTTGTTCAGCTGTTGCCATTGTACCTTGTTTTTGTGTCTTTTCCTCCTTTCCATCTATCTTTTCTTCTTCTCTCTTCTCTTCTTCTCTTCTCTTTTCTTCTTCTTCTTTTCTCTTTTTCCTCTCTTCTATTGGTATGGCTACTTCTTCCTTGTATTCTTCCTCAAGAAAATCGTCAATCTTTTTATACAAATTCTTCCACGATTTTATTGTTCTTTGAACAATCTCTTCCATTCTATTTTGAAGTATAAAGAATGCCCTGTATTTGGGTGTGAACCTATTATTATGACTTTTGACTGCTTTGCTAATTTGTTCTCTAGTCAAATCCGGCAATAGACTGGCTAGGGTTGATTCCCTCATCTCCTTCTCCATTTTTAAGCAAAAATGCCATCCATCTTCTATAATTTTTGACAGCTCCTTTGGCAATTGACCATCTAGTTCAAGTGGGGTATACTTGAACTGTGCCATCATTCCATACACTATTTCCTCTATCTTATTTTGTTCTTCTTTATTAAATTTACTAAAATCAACTTCATTTAAATTATTCAAGTCACCACTTGCAATCTTTTTACATAGGGTATCAAATAATGAATTTCTTACCTCTTCTATTTTCTCTTCGTCATCAGTGTTAGGTTGAGCCACATACTTTCTTCTTTTCCTCAGCTCTTCCTGAGATTCCTTGACTTGTTTCTTCTTGGCAACTTCCTCTTTAGCCTTTTGAGTAGAGGCTCTTGTTGATGCTCATGTTGTTGGCTTTTGAGGTGATGAAGTGGCAGCTTTCTTCATTCTGGGCTTGGCTGAAGTCTATTCTGTTGCCTTTCTCTTCTTTGGCTCGGCTTCAGTTGGTGCTTCCTTGGCTTCTTCTTCCTCTACACCTTCCTCCTTGTCTTCTCCGAGACCTTGGGTTAGTTCTATTGGCCCTTGTTCCTACTCATCTTCATCCTCACTGTCATCTACTTCTTCTTCTGCCTCAACCTCAATTTATTTGCCAAACTTCTTCTTGATCTTCTTGACTAATTTATCTTTCTTCTTCAATGTAGAAGAAGTTTTTAATTCCATGTTTATTTTTGATCTTACCACATCATAAGTGCCAAAATGTGGTGCATTTTTATCAACTTCTTCTACTAGTAGAGTAGTTATTGCTGCAAAGGCTTGATCAACATCAAGTTCATATCCTAGTGGCCTAAGCCATCTTATTCTAGGTATAACTAGTATGTAAGTATAATCTATATCAACTAAGAAACATATGTCATTTGTATGCTTTTCTATTAATGAAGCTGGTATCCTTGACCTTTACTTCATGGATTTCTTGAAATCCTCAAAATAACCTGTCATTTGGGCATCAAAATTTTCACCCATTTGTTCAATGTATCCATTAATTTGTTCAACAATTGTTTTATCTGGATTCCATTTTACTTTCCCTATAGAAGGAAATTCTTTCATCAGATAGAAGAACATACACATCAAAACTGATCCAAATTTGCATTGAGCTCCCTTGTTTTTCCTTATGGCTCCTAGATTTTCATTAATCTATTGAAACATGAGCTTTGCCAGATCATAAGTGTGATCTCTTTTGATTATTTTGTATGCAACATCAACTGCTATACAAGGTACACTGTTCAACTTTCTTGATTGATAGAATTTGTGTGAAATAATTCTCACAACAAAATTTAGTAGGGGATCTGTGACTGTGTCGATAGTCATTCCTCTATCGTTCCATTTGGCACCTGTATTTTTCTCTATTATTTCCCTTTTGTCACTTTGCAGGGTCTTTGGTCGATCTAGGGTTGGAATACCAGTAACCCTATGAATAGTTTTCTTGGTAAATTTTATTGGCCCTGACTCTAACCAAAAAGCTCCATCATGTATTCGGCTCAAAATTATCCGTACCCATTTTGTTTTAAAAATAGTCAAAAATGCTAGGGTTTTGGTCAATCCTTTTCTTTCTACTATTGAAAACTCATTTTTTAGTATTTTGTTTTCACACAGTTTATCATATGCATTATGAATTTCTAAGTCTCCTATGGCACCAGTTTTGCAATTGTAACATCTGCGAACATCTTGTACCATAACAACCTTATCTAAAATAACTAATAATGCTCTTGCAGGATCATTCTTGTATGCTACTTCTGGAATGGGCTTAAATTCAGGTTGTTTTACTTTGTTACTGACTAACTGAACTTCATGACTTTCTAAACCCTTGGTGGTTCTTGACCCAGATGCCATTGTTTGCCAAACTAGGGTTTATAATTTAAACAAGTTTATAAGTCCTACATAGCTCGGCACTTAAGTAAAATACCTTAAATCGATGAAATTTGTCTTGAATCACTGTTGAAATCTTTTACGAATGGCTTCTAAGCTTTTCTTGATCTTCTCCACTCCTTTTTCGGCTTTGCTTCTTGTTTGAATGGTGAGAAAATGATCGAAAATTAGATTTATGTACCCTTTAGAACAGAGTAATAAATGCTTAGTATGCTGCCAACTATCTACTTGGCTTATAAGGAAATTTTGACCTAGCTCAGCTTCCATTATTTCCATTTTACTCAGCTTCTATTAGAGTTATCCAACTCGGCATCAATTTTCAGCTCGGTCACTGTTGGGAGCTCAACATCCAAAGGCAGTTTAGCATCAACATTTAGTTTTATCTTAACATATTGTTTCATGTGGATTTATACTTTTCTTAACTTCCTTTTCTTGGGACTAATGTATGATATAGCTTTGTATATCAGTCCTGTGTACTTCTTGTGCTGAGTTTGATGAAGTATGATCACTTAACCCATTGGGTGAGGTGATCCCTCCACTTGATGTGTTGCACCCTTCCTTCTTTTTCCAAGTCTTATTCATTTTCCCTCTTATCTTTTCAACATCAATTATTTTTTTTCCTTTGTTATCTTCAGTCTTGGGTGCCTTTGATCTTGTAGGACAATTTTTGCTGACATGACCAGTTTTAAGCAACTGAAACATGTGGTTTGATTCAACCATCTTTTTTAGTTTCCTTTGAAATGTGTTCTAATGCAATTTTGTGGGATATGTCCATATTCTTGACAATAGTGACAGCTATTTTTGGCGTTGTAATCCCAAAATTCATGGTTTGATGTCTTTGCTGGTTGATTTACTGTCCACATAGGTTTTGATCTGCATTCAAATGCCCTATGTCCATACTTTTTGCAATTATAACAATGTCCATCAAATCTTTGAGTCCTTGTGACATTGGATCTGCAATTTTGTATCATATGTCCTTGCATGTTGCACTTGTGATAGAAACTTTTGGGTATGTGTGATTGATTAAATCTTCTACTCCTATACACATTAGCTGTATGTCCTTTCTTATTACAAAAATGACAAGTGAGTTTTTAATTCTTACCTTTATCACTTCTTTGTTTAGCACTCTTTGATTATTCTCCAATTTTAGTGCTATTGTATCCTAGTCCTGATGTATCATGGGCAGATTTTGGTGATTTTAACAACTGTTCAAAATACTTGATTGCTTCACTTGATTTGTTGAGATTCTCTGCTACCTCTTTTTCTCTATTCAATTCATTCTGCATTTGTGCATTTTGCATCTTCAAGGTAGAGATCTCAATATCCTTTACATTGAGTTCATGATGAAGATTCATCATTTGGGCAAGTGTATCCATCTGCATGTTTGAGATCCTTGTTAGTTTAGTACATTTTTCTTCAAGTCTGTTTGCAAGATTCCTTTTGTCATTTTCCATCATGACCTTATCATCAACTGCTCTTTTCTTTTGTTCAGTAATTTCATATATCATTATAGCCTGTGAGTCATGTTCCATCTTGAGAGTTCTTATCTCTTCTGCTTGAATTTTATTTTTTTCCATCAGTTCTGCTATTGCTGCATCAAACTCTTTGGTGTCTCCACTGGAAAATATGTTGGTGGTATCAATCTCCTTGTAGTGTATATCATTTTCAGCTATGGCTAGATCCTTCCTCTTTTTTAATGAGTTTCTCAACTTGTTTCTGAATTCCTCCAAGCTATGCAAAGAAAGTTGCACATCTATCACCTGATTTTCAATGATCTTTCCAAGTTTGAAGGCTTCCATCTTTAGATCTTTTCCTCCAAGCTATTAGGCTTTTCCTTAAGAGAACCTGGATTAAGCTCTGATACCAATTGTTGGAATATTTAAATATGGAAAGAGTACTTATGAGAGGGGGGGTGAATCATAAGTATCATACTTTAATCAATAAAACTTTTAACTGAAAGTAAATTGCATGCATGTAAGTATATCAAATAATCATGAAACCAGACACATGCATCAATAACACTTAACGCTGGAATTTGGTAACCCAAAAATCATCCAGGAATAAGAAGGTAAAACTGGGGTGGGAATGATACCCACAAAAATTACTATAGTAATATTGTTCAACCACTTCTGATGGTTTGCCCTGTTAAAGGCCTGCCCAGTTAAAGGCTTTACACTATGTCAATAGTGACCTGGTTAGAGGCTTTTAAACACTTAACATAAAGTGTTACCCTGTTAAAGGATTTTATCACCTAGTTAAAGGATTTATCGAAATAGCTACTAAGCTAACCTATCACCATAGGATTTTTATTCTAATACAATTGCTAGAAAGTATTAGGTACAATAAACCTAACTGATTACAATCCTTGATTGCTGATTGCAGGAACTTGTTCTGCTTTCTCTGATCTAGATCGTTTTGTGATCTGATAATCCTTACTTTTGAAAATAGAATTCATTGCAAACCCTTGTATATCTTCTCATACCTCTTATCTCTCCTTTTTTTTTACAATGAAGTTTTGTCTTCCTTATAAAGACATTTTAAGATTTAGGGTTAGGTATGGATCTACAATCCATATTCAATCTTCATTTTCCACTCAATACTTATCTTTTGCTGATTGGTTGCATTCCTTTACTGCTAAATTCTCCCTCTTCAATTTTAGGGTTTCAAAATTGATTAGGTAGGATACAATGTATCTACCCATATCTTTTTTTCTTCCTGAAACTTCACCAGTTGTATTTTAAAAATGTTCTACATTGTGTTCTGTGCCACCAACTCATTATTCTTATCTTTCTTTTAATTCACAGATTTCTAGATAACAACCTTGTCAGCTTAGATCTGGTGAATCTTCGATTTCCTAAATAATTCAGCAACTCGACATTATTGAGTTACTAGTGCTAGACACCTCTTGTGTTACTCGGCACCTATACCAGCTTGGCACTTGAACTTACTTGGAACTTGAACTTACTCGACACTTGATTCTACTTGGCACTTGTATTGCTCGACACTTATTCTTCACTCGGTAACTGATCTTCACTCGGCATGCATGATGTACTCGGCATCCAATGTGGAATATGATTAAGTGTGTTGGCACTCAAGTGTCAAAAACATTATGATGTTAACAGTAGTCAGGCTCCCTTTATTCCCTTCACCTTCCTATTCACATGGAATGAGGCTTGGACAAGCTTCAATACCATGTGTCGTAACCAAGATAAGCATTTAACCAAATAGTTGGTCGACCCATTTTACTCTCCATGTGGCATAGGTATATGAATTGTATGAATGGGATCACACACACTTGGATTTATCTGATCCTCCTTTATGTCTTCATCTACTTCTGAGTTTACTAATACATGGTGACATCATGGATTTTTGAGTAGTCATCGAATGTTTTGGAAGTTGTCAAGAATGATGAAAATTCCCAAAAGCTTTAACTTGAGATATGCATGTTTGAATTATAATAGGGATTCCAATAAGCAGATGGATCCATCCTCTTTCTTTTCTCATATTTGTTGCATCCAATTTGTCACTTCTTCCCATTGTGGTATTCTATCAAATAATTCTCCTACATTCTACATGTTCTGTCTAGACTAGAGATCTAGTATCTAGCCATGTAGCTTTGGGAAAAGGTTCAAAATGTTTGGAATGCATGAATCTTTTGATTTATCTCCATCGATTTGGTAGCCATGAAATTTCATAGGTTATGGTGAAAACATGATCTTAAGGATTTTCCAATAAACCTCAAATTATATGCTTGTTGAGTACCAATATCTTCTCTTTTTTATTCTCCACATGGCATATGGTAATAATGGTGTTGCTCAGTTTGTTAGACATGTTGCATGCAATTTTAAATCAACTGCTGACTATGTTATTTGTCTCAAAATGATGATAAATTTCCTTTCATCTAACTATGCTTGGGGTGGTGTTCGATTCAACATATGTAGAGTCATTTTGGCATTCAACATCTATCACATGATTTACATGTACCTCTTGTATTTACTATTCTTGGTGGATAGGATATACATATCAATTCATAGATTGATGTGCTTGATCTTTTATTTAGCACTTCATGCCAAATAACCTTTTTTGCACAAACCCAATATCTACTATTGGGTTCCTTGAATACTCAATCTGTTTAACAAAGATGACTTTCCTTGTGGAAGCATTTTCATATGATGAGGGATAATGGATGCCTTGAGCTCATAACTTATTGAATCATCAATTTGCACCCTGAATTTTGAATTTATAACTCTAACCAAGATACCGACAACTTTGAACCAAATTGTGAACCCTATCCCATGTGAACCTCTGTGAATCGTATATGAACTAGGTGAATTGCTGTTGGAAATATTATGACAAGATAAGTTACTGAGAGGTGAATTAATAATGTCTAAAACTTTTATCCCAATTATCAATTAATCCTTTATATGAATTCAGATCTAACTTTATGCATGAGAAACTAAAAAATATGAAAGCATACACAACACTTTAACACAAGATTTGGTGACCCAAAATTTTCCAAATAGAAAGTAAAACTAGGGTGGGGATGATACCCACAAGCTTTAGTATTACAGTATAAAGTTGGCCTGTCAAGTCTTACAATGATCACTACTGATGATCTTCCCTATTAGGAGTAGTAAGGATTGCTAGGTCCACCTTGTGGAAGGATTTACAAACATATAATGAAGTATGGACTCAGTAAAGAGGTTTACATCAGACTGTTAGGTCTACGTTGTTAAAGGATTTGAACGATCCACCTATTAGGATGAAATAGTAATTATTTTTGATTTGCAACTTGGTTTGCAAAATGAGATTCCTCTGAGTGTACAAATCACCTTGCTATGATAGATGAATCTTTGTTGCTCCTTATATTGTTGTAGCCTTTGTAATTCACTCTTTTTCTCTTCTCTAATGATTACATTACTTCCTTAAATTCTCTTGGATGTGATACAATACATTACATATATATCAATCCAATTACATAATTACAAATTCAGCCACAATACAAGTTTACAAAAATATTAAAAAGTCAGTGAAAGTGTAGAAACTCGGGCTCTAAAGACTAACTCGGTGAGGTTTTGATACACGGCATCCATTATCAATGCTCAAAATTATCAAGCAATGGGTAGATGTAGAAGCTCGGTCCATAATGATCACTTCCAAGTAGTCTTGAACTAAATCCACATTGGTGACTCGACGAATATTGTGAAACTCGACATATAAACTAAATCACTTGATTCACATTGCATAGCTCGATAAACATTATCATCTCGAGCTTAGTATAAATTGAGTCACTTGGTTAACACTGAGTAGCTCGATCAACAATAAACTCACATCACATCAAATATGAACTCGATAAACACTTCATAACTCAGTTTGCACTAGTAAACTCAGCATAAACTAAAATGCTCAGTTTACATTACTGATCTTCAACTCTATAGCAACTGCTCAGTTCAAACTGAAACCTATTCATAGGACTTAATAGTAACTTTATGACTTAGTAACAACTGAAATGCTTGGTTAACACTGTTAACTATACAATATGCTTAGTATGAACTTATAATCTAAATAAGTGTATGTCACTAATAGCAAAAATGGCTGAAATGTCAACAATCTCCCCCTTTGACATTAGTGAAAAAAACACTTATAAGTCAAAATTAAATTATCCATCACCTTATATCTCCAATTCAGTAAAATATATTGTTTTTGAGATTTAAAAAAAAAAAATTTCAGGATACTTTTTTGTACATGGTAATGCTTCCTCCATAGTGTAATATACAGTATACTATACATTTAATGTACATTTTCTTTACACTCTTTTTACAATCTTCTCCCCCTATCTTTTTACATCTTTCTCATAGCTTCTCCTTATAACTTCTATAGATTCTTCCTCTTTATATCATCTAATATCTTCTCCACCCTTTTGAGATTAATGCCAAAGATTTATGCTATATGTATTTACATAGTAAAGCCAAAATGAGACAAGAAATCTAAATGCACCTTTAGTATTATTTCCAAAATCTTGTCCTAGTTCTCTTACAAGACTCTACATGTGTTTAATGCCACCTACACTTCTATTGATAGTTCAATTGTATGGCCTACAATAGAGAAATTATTGTCATGGATGAGAGTTTTTGAATATGTCATATGCTTCTGTAGTGCATCCATGTTAGGGAGAATCATATTTTGAATATCTTCCAAAGTAGATCTAATTTTGACCTCTTCTCTAAGCAATTTTGTGTTCATATCTATCAAAAATCTGATCCTACTGAAGTGAGCAGAGCTAGAACTCTAATCAAGCTACAACTGTTGTGCACTTGCCTTCAAATCTTCATCAATCTTAAACAATTTTTCTTTTATTTCCTTTGTAAAACTTGAAATATCACATAATTTACAAAAAATTAAAGTTACATTAGTGCATGAGGTTTTTGGAGAACTCAAAATAGCAGATAACTCTACTTGGTAAATGTCAATCTTTTGAGCAATTAGTTCTAACACCTTATTCTAAAAAAATTTCTCTAACCTCTGCAATAACTTGTCTTGTCCACCTAAATCTTTATTATACTTTTGGATTGCTTCTGCCAATTGATACAAAATTGGCTGAGAAGAATCAACCTCTACACCTAAAGCCTCTACCAAAATATTCTTGGTATCCTCAATGATTTTAAATTGTTTGTCTCTTTCCTCTCTTGGCCTCTATTGCTTGGCTTTCTTTTGGATTAATTCTTTGAAGGTCTGCATTTGATCAACATTGAGTTTTTTAATATCCCAATTAGGGATTACAATTTTGTCATCAAGATCTACATCCTCCTTTACTCAAAAAATTTGTGCTTAATTGAGGCTTAGTCTCAACTTTCCTTGCACTTATTGCTTGAGAACTCGGAATGGAAACAATAGTAGAAATAGTGGAACTCACTAAAAAAATTGATACTACACTCATTGTAGAAATACTAGTAGAAATACCTTTTGAAGCAAAAATGTATTTAAAACTACTATAGAGGGAAGAGTTTGCAGCTTGGTAGATGAAGTACTTGGTACTTCAATCAATGATGTGCTAAGCTAAACTAGTGCAAAGATTGATTGGATGCTTTTGTTTTTAATTGTAGTCATGATAAATCCTGCTGAGGTTGTATTTATGCTTGATGTTGTCACTATTTTTCTTGGAGAGTGATGAGGTGACTCAATGACTACTATAGAAATCTTAACTAGGTTAGTTTCCTCAACATCCTATGTTCCTTCCTCGATAGCCTCTTGCTCTTGTTTGTCTTCATCATCCTCATTATCAAAATGTGTTACTTCCTCATCATCTTTCTCTTCATCCTTTTCTTGATCATCATCATCTTTGTCACTTATACTTACTAGAAAATCACTTGGTTTATGAAGAAGATATACATTCTTCCATATATTTGTTGCGTTCTTCACAACATGCTCTATTTCATTCAACAAAATAAGATAGGTATTAAATCTTAAGCTCAAATTTTCTTCATTTTTCTTTAAAGATTCTTTTACGTCCTTGTCTAATATATTTGGCATTAGTTTCCTCAAGGTCTACCCATGAATATCCTTTGCATTTTTCATTTCTTGTTCCCATCTTGGCTTGATTTTTTCCATTAATGCATTACGAATCTATTGAGTGAGGTAGTTGTTACCTTTGGTTTTACCGCCAAGGATTTAAATTTTAATGCGTGGCTTGTTGCAACGGTTAGTCTTGGATTAGTATTTAATGCTACAACCCACGAGTTTCTGGCCATCAGATCTAAGCGCTACCAATGGTTAGCGCCATCGCGCTATAAAGGAAATGCACAATATTTATGATAGCGCGATGATGCCCTGTCGACACGTTGCAGGGGTGGGTCTGGCGTTCAGCAGGTCAAAAAAGTTCTTTGATGCCCTTGGCGCTATGTCGCTATCGCATATCAGCCGAAAAATCTCCATATCGACATAGTGCCCAACGGAAATATTCACGGCGGCAAGTTTCAACAATCGGCAGAATCAGGTGTCGCGGCGACAAATTAGAAGGAACCATGTGTGCCAGGTCGGAGCTTCTGTTGGCACAGCTAACACAGTCAAGGTTTATGATCACCACCATTGGATTAGCTCGGATCAACGGTAAGCGCCATCTCGCTATGGCGGATATGCACAGATTTTATCATGGTGACATAGCGACCATCTGCCACGTAGATCGAAATGGGCCAGGTCTCACCAGGGCTTGCCAGGTGTCAGAGTCCAGTCGCAGATCACAGAGTACGGTAGGACAGAAGCTTCACGGTGGTAAGAAAACAAGTTTCATGGCCCGGGGGTTTCAAAAATTAGCGAGGCGCCATGGCACCAATGGAAAACCAATGCATTTTCTGATGGTGACATAGTGCCCAAACGAAAAGTTCCCCATGGCAAGGAAGGATCAGGCAGATGGGTCCCGTCGGTACTCCGCAGCAAAATTTGTCAGCCTGGTGTCAGGATAGTGAATTGGATGGGGACACATATAAATCTCGAGGCACGCTATCAGTGGCCACTATGGCGCTATGGGAATTTGGTCTCAATTTTCACATAGCGACATGGCGCCTAGCTGACACGTGGTCGCTCTGCGGATCAGATCTTGGGTTGACAGCTGATGTTTCATCGAACCAAATAGGAAAGTGCCATGTATGTATAAGTTAGTGCATAGTGTATAGTGGGCCCAGTAGTCTCAGAAGGAATGGTGAGTCTTCACGATCGTCAAATCCGTAGCGATCGACGACTGGTGTTTTCTCGCTATCAAGAACTGCTCGGGAGTCAACATCGGTGACATTGCGCCCGTGTGCCACGTGTCCTCGTGGGCTTGGATTTGGAAGCACAATAAGTAAGATGGTTAATGGATGGCGGTCATTGCGATCATCGTAGTTGACGTAGTGGTTAGCACGCGGTTGCGGTTAGTTGGTAAAGGTGGCGAGATCGAAGGTGTGATTGGCCTACATGGCCCAGTTGGCTCGTCGAGCCTGTTGACTGATCGATTTGATGGATGCATGAATCATGAATGATGAGAAATTAGGGTTTTGCCACAAATTTGATGGTGGGATTAATTGCCACCAACTCGAAATGAATGCCAAGCACAGGAAGACACTCCATCCATCCGATCGATCCATCTACCATGTCAGGGAATGTTGTGGCGCCGTTCCTGTCTTCTCCAGGCTCTTTCTCAGAGGGATATCAGATTTCTTGGTATGCAGGCCATGTTCAATCAGATCTTTGATTGGATTCTTAGGATGGAAAGTTAATGCCAGTAGGTGAGAAGTGAATGTAATGCAAAAATCTTCAGTTATGCCTAATCTATAAAGGCAATTTGGTGATTTGTTCTTAGGGGTCGACTCTCCCTGATTTTCTCTGCTGCTACTTGCAGACTTGCAGAGTAAAAAATCTCGTTGTCTCTGAGCTAGATAAGCATCCTGTATCAACTCTTTTAGCCATTAACGTGTATGTGTATCATTTTGCCTCTCATTGATGTATTGTTGAGATCAGTGGTCTAGATACTATATCTATCTTTGGCCTATTGAATAATATACAAGTGAAATCTTCTGTTCCTAGTGTTATTCAGTTGGTTTCCTGATCTGTATGTGGTTGTTGATCGATATAAGTCTGAATGAATGTATGACTTTGGATGTTACCCTAGTTCTGTAGTGCATATATGGGCAGAAATGAGTCTGAACACTCTGTTTTGGTGCATCACCGCCTTAGATTAGACTAGGTAGATTTTCTTTAGTGCTCTCTTTCTCCCTTTTCCTTTTGAGAATAGATAGGTGCGCCCTGACAGTAAGAGGAAGCTGGCCTTCTCCGGAGACTCAACCTCACAATTCAAGTCCCACGGCTTGGAGGTTGTTTCCATGTTTCACTAGGTTGTCCTCACGCATAGGCCTTGGACAAGGGTGCAAACCTAAGTGACAATAGTTTTTGGCATGCTCGGTGGGACTCATATCAGAAGATTTTAGGTCTATTGGTGTCAAGAAGAAAGAATTCTAGAGATAAATGCTGAAGAAGTAGTGCTAGCTTCAGTTTTCAAGCCTTCAATAGGCTGATTCTTCAAGTACTTGGTGACTCTAAACATCAAAAAAGTCTGGTTCCAGACCAAGTTTGCAGTGATTCATGCCTAGGACTGAAACAAGGGCATCTTCTAGAAGTAAATTTCAATATCAAGAGCATTCTCTTTCAAATCCTAGGAGAAGAATGACTAGAACTTCATTATCACCAGTTAGGGGTAGAATAAAAGTTGATATACCTGTAAGATCTATCTCTACTCCCCCTACTATTCGAACTCAACCTAGATTGCCATCAACACTCATCTATAGAACACTTGTTTATATGGCACAGCCAAGAGTTCATGATTTTGCCACCTTTAATGGTGGAAGTCCTCTGTTGTTAGCCCAAAGACATGATATACCAGTATCTGCACTAAAAAGTATACCTGATTTTACTGGTGAAACTTTTGTTTCCCCTTTAGTGCACATCCAAGAGGTAGCGAATGTCTGCAATATTCATGGTATTACAAAAGATGATGTTGGTGTCAGACTTCTAGCCTCATCCTTAAAAGGAAAAGCAATACAGTGGTATAGAGGCTTAGCTCATGGCTCCATAACTGATTGGGATGGACTAAGAGTAGGATTATGCAAACATTTTGAGGATAAGAGTGACCATTTGTCACTACTAGAGCAGCTAACTACAATAAAAAGAGCCCCCCATGAATGTATGACTGATTTTAATTATAGATTCCAAAAGACATGGGATAGAATACCTACTATAGTGAAGCCTACCCCTGGTAATTCCTTCTTGCATTACCTTAGAGCTTTCAATAGTGACATTGCCACTACAATCCAAACTATGGGAGGAGATACATTACCGAATGCTTATGAGACAACCATAAAAGCTAAGAACATCCTAATACAAGGAGGAAAGTTGGCTCCAAGGCCTCCTATGACTTTCTTTCCTGATGTTCCCAACCACCAACCACAAATAGCCCCCCTTCCTACAATTTCTACATCACAAGCCCTTACTCCAGTTCCCCAAGCTTCCACATCCTCAAATGGAATAGACAAACTCAAGGAAATGCTCCAAGGTCTAGTGCTGAATACAGATAAAAGAGAGAGGACTCTGGATAAAAAATTGCAAGAGCAGGGGAAGGAGTTGAAGGACCAAGGGAAAAGATTAGAGGATAGTTTTTCTCTAATACAAAAAATGAGTAACAAGGTGGTGGCCTTAGAAAGGAAGCAAGCCCAAAGTGGCAGGCCTCCCCAATTACAACATCAGGCTCCAAGTGGTGGTAGGCCTCCTAATCATTGGAATAGCTCTTTTGATTAGAATAGGAAAAATAGTCATGTTGCTGCTTCAAGCTCAAATTAGAACAGAGCTTTAGTTCCTCAAAATAACTTAGCCCAAGATCAAGACTTATGTCCTTCATGTAACTATTCTTATACCTATTTCCTATGTCAGAAGGCAGAATCTTATTTGGCCCTAACTGTCCAGGAGCCCGCAGTAAAGCAATCATATAAGGAAGATCATCCCAAGGAGGCCTCATATATTCAGAGGGAGGGTGATTGCTCTTTCATGAATCACCAGATGGAGGAGCATTGTAATGTAGACCAGGATTCCGTTGCTCATAACACAAGAAGCAAGAAGAGAGCTATGGAACATACTGCCCCCCTTTCTCCTAAGCAGGCCTCAACTTCGAGTGTTATACCTCATACACAAATAGAAAATGAGCAGACAAACAATTCACAACAACAAAGGCAAGGTCCAAGAAAGGAGGATGTAAGTGATCCCTATGTTGCTCCATCTCAGCCTCTCATGAGTACAGCTCCCAAAGTTTTCACCAAAATTCCTAATGCACCCTTGAGTGTGGTAGAGAAAATGAAGAAAACCAATGTAAGAATTTCCATGTGGGATGTTGTTGCCACCATACCAATGCAGAAAAGGATGTTGCAGCAAGAATTGGAAAAGATTGAACCCAAAGATCAGTCATCTACCATGGAGAGTGACACTAGTTTAGTACAACCAGCGGGTGATGTGGAGACAAATAAAAAGGTTAGACCTCCTCCATTTTATGTTTCTCTGATTATAGGGGGCAAGTTATTCCATAATTGCATGATAGATTCGGGGGCTAGTAGCTCAGTAATGCCTAGGTGTGTTGTTGATGCTTTAGGAATGAAATATGAGCCCATTATTAGGGATGTGTTACAACTAGATGGGAGTACTGTCAAAACTGTAGGTATCCTTAGGAATGTGGAAATGGCCCTACATGCATGCCCTAGTTTTACTGTGATTCAAGACATCTCTGTTGCTGAAGTCAAGCCCTATTTTGCCATCTATCTTTCAAGAGACTTCACTGCCCAAATAGGTGGATTCATATCTGCTGATTGATCTTATATGTCATTTAAGACCAGATATGGGGCCAATGCTTCAATTAGAGCAGAACCTCAAGCCCTTCATCACATTGAACCCTACACCCCCAAATTCATTAATATGAATTGCCCTATTCTAGAGATGGATGAAAATGACATAGTAAATGAGCCTGCCACCTCCATAGCAGAGATTCCTGATTTCTTCTTAGATGAGTGGGCAAATACATGTCAGTTTGAGCCTATGTCAAAAACTCTTGAGACAGGCCTTAGTACATATTGCATAATAGAGAAGGAGGCTCAAGTTCCTGATCTTGTTGGAGCTAATGATGACATAAGTGGAATATGGAGTATGTACTTTGATGGCTCAAGGAATAGAAATGGATCAAGGGTTGGTGTTATGTTGATCTCTCCTGCACAAATAAGATACTACTTCTCTTTTAGGCTCCAATTTAGTTGTACCAATAATGTGGCTGAGTATGAATCTTTGATCCAAGGTCTCCTACTTGCCAAAAGAGGGGAATTCAAGCCTTGAAAGTATATGGAGATAGTGAGTTGGTAGTGAACCAAGTAAGAAATCAGAATATCACTAAAAATGGCCTGCTCAAGTCTTACAAACACAGAGTCTGGGATTTTCTTGAGGGTTTCCAAGCATTTAATATCCAGAGCATTCCTAGGAAAGAAAACAAATATGATGATAGACTTGCAATAGTGGGTGCATCTTATGATGTGCTAGGGAATCTTGAGGAAGAGAAGAAGCAACAAATAAAGCTGGTAGTAAGGCCTATTGTTCCTGATAATAATACTCATTGGCAAGTGTGTGAGTCTGATGAGCAGATTGTGAGTTTCTTGCAGAATGAAGCAGAATTTTCAGAAAGAAATCAGTCAAGACTACAAGATCAGTATGGTGATCAGATCATTCACCTTAGTTCCAACAAGTTTCCCAAGGGTCTCATTACCTTGGAGAGTGTCTTTAATCCTGATGATCAGAAAAGAGGCAAAGGAATGAATGTAGCTGCAGAAAAAGATGATCATGCCCCAGTTACAATTGTTGATGGAAAATCTCTTAACATGGGGAAGGTATGTTCTGAGGTTGAGCAAGAAAATTTCATTCATCTATGTCAAGAATTTAATGATGTGTTTGCTTGGACATATGCTGACTTAAAGGGGTTTGACCCTAGTTTGTTTCAGCATACCATAGATTTAGTTGATAGGGTCAAACCAGTAAGGCAAAAATAGAGGCTAGTGAATCCCAAGATTGAACCCTTAATGAGGAAGGAACTATCCAAGTTGATTGAGGCTAACATAATTTTTCCTATCAAACACTCATCATGGGTAGCTAACCTGGTCCCTGTAAGGAAGAAGAATGGAGAAATTAAATTCTATGTGGACTTTAGGGATCTTAATCAGGCTTCCCTTAAAGATCACCATCCTCTCCCTTCTATAGAGCAAATTCTGTCCAAGGTCAGTGGGTCAAGGAGGTTCTCTTTTCTTGATGGATTTTCTGGTTATAACCAAGTGTTGGTTAAAGAATCTGACAGATATAAGACAACATTTACTACTATATGGGGCACCTATGCTTATTGCAAGATGCCATTTGGATTAACAAATGTAGGTGCCACATTCCAAAAGGCAATGGAGGTGGCTTTCAAAAGATTAATTGACAAGTTTGTCTTAGTATACCTTGATGATATAACTGTATATTCCAAGAATGTAGAAGATCATCTTGAGCATTTGAAACAGGTATTTCTACGATGTAGAGTGTTTGGGGTTTCCCTCAACCCAGCCAAGTGTGTCTTTGCTACAAGCCAAGGAAAATTACTGGGACACATTGTATCTAAGGATGGATTGACCATTGATCTAGAAAGAACAAAAGCAATATTTGCCCTTCCTCTCCCTAAACACAAGAAGGGGCTGCAAAGTTTCCTTGGTAGGATAAATTTTGTAAGAAGGTTTATTCCTAATCTTGCCATCATGGTGAAACCCCTTACAGCCATGCTTAGGAAAGATATGGTCTTCTCATGGACCAAGGAGGGGAAGGAGAGTTTTGAAGAAATCAAGGCAGCCATAAACTCATCCCCCACTCTCATGAACCCAAATTTTGAGAAAGATTTCATCCTCTACACTTTAGGTGGTGAGTCAAGTATTTCTGTTGTCTTGACTCAGACAAATGATAAAAATGAGGAGCAGCCCATAGCCTTCTTTAGTGAAGGACTCAAGGGATATGAAGATAAGTATAGCTTTGTTGAGAAGCAATCCCTTGCAGTCATTAGAGCCTTGAAGAAATTTAGACACCTCTTATCCCACAATAGGATCCATTTGTTGGTGCCCCATGCGAGTGTAAAAGACTTCCTGTTAAGCAAGGACATCAGTGAAAAGAGAGCTGGATGGATCACTAGGGTAATGGAATATGATGTTGATATTTAGATTACCAAATTGGTAAGAGAGAGAGGATTATGCAAAGAAATGTTATCAGGTCAGGATTCAGATGAAGAAGTTGCTATGGTAATAACAGAGCAGCAGGAGGTAAGAAATGGTAATGGTCCTAGGAGCTAGATGGATGACATGAGGAACTTTTTATCAGGGAATGGATACCCTCTGGGATTGGACAGAGTTAAAAGAAGACAATATAGGCTGCAGTCCATTCCCTATGTTGTGATTGATGATATCCTATTCAGGAGGGATTTTAATGGGACCCTGTTGGGATGTATTGAAGAGGATCAGGTTGAGAGGATGATTAAAGAACTTCATGATGGCCCTGATGGTGGCCACTTCTCTGCAAGAACAACCACCATGAAGATCATGAGGGCTAGATATTATTGGCCATCTCTATTCCATGATTGTTATAGGTATGTGAGAAAATGTGAGAAATGTGCTTTTTTCTTAGGCAAACAGAGACTTGCAGCTCTTCCTCTTCATCCTATTTAGGTGGATCAGCCCTTCACCTAGTGGGGGTTGGATTTTATAGGCCCCATTAATCCTCCATCTAGTGCAGGTCATAAATGGATCTTGGCTGCTACCGATTATTTCACTAGGTGGATAGAGGCAGTTTCCTTGAAGGATGCTACAGAGCCATCAGTTGTTGAATTCCTTGATGGAATTATATCTAGGTTTGGTACTCCTTCTACTATGATCTCAGATAATGCCAAATCTTTTGTTGGAACCCAAATTTGTGCATGGGAAATGAGTCACAATATCTATATGAGAACATCATCAAATTACTATCCTCGAGGTAATGGTTTGGCTGAATCTTCCAATAAGAATCTGATCAGAATCATAAGGAGAACGATAGAAGACAATCAGAGGGTTTGGCATAAAAAATTAAGGACTGCTTTGTGGGCTGATAGGATAACACCCAAGAGATCTATTGGGAATTCACCTTTTGTGCTAGTATATGGTAGGGAGGCCAGACTTCCAATCTCGTTGGAATTCCCATCCTTGGAATTGGCTCATCAGCTGGAATTGGTTGAAAATAGTTCCATGTCAGTAAGAATGGCAGAGTTGATTGAACTGGAAGAAAAGAGAAACAAAGCTATGCAAACCCTAGAGATACACCAGTAGCAGATGAAGAAGAGTTTTGATAAGAAGGCAAGGGCCAAAATATTTAGAGAAGGAGATTTAGTTCTCAAGTGGGACTCAAATAGAGCAAAACTAGGAAGGCACTCCAAATTTGATCCACTATGGAGTGGCCCTTATCTGATCTCCAGTTGCAAATAGGCCAATGTGTTCCAGCTAAGTAGGCCAAATGGTGAAATCCTGCCCATTCTAGTCAATGGGATCCATCTGAAGCCCTATTTCTGAAAAGGTTGTGAGTCCATGTACATAGTTAGGTTAGTTGCTTCCTGTTTGTTCCTATTTTGCAATAAGTGCGCGTGCACATGGCTCACTTCTTGAGTCACCAGCTCCTAAAGTTTTGACAAGTCTCAGGTTGCTGAGGAGGTTCTGTTTTTGTTTCCAAGTTGCAGAGACAGAGCCAGAGTTTTAGGGGTTTTCAATGTTTTGATTTCCTCATTAAGGGTTAGGGTTTCTTGCAGCTCTTGGTTCTGTACCTTCCAAGCCCTCTTTTCTGACTCCATGGCCCAATGGATCATTCTCAGGCACTGGTCATGCATTGAGTAGGCTCATGCCCCTTGCGAGTCGCCAGAAGTGTTACCTCTGGTTTTACTGCCAAGGATTTAAATTTGAATGCGTGGCTCGTTGCAATGGTTAGTCTCGGATTAGTATTTAATGCTACAACCCATGAGTTTTTGGCCGTCAGATCTAAGCGGTACCTATAGTTGGCGCCATCGCGCTATAAAGGAAATGCACGATATTTAAGATAGCGTGATGATGCCCTGTCGACACATTGTAGGGGTGGGTCCGACGTTCAGCAGGTCAGAAAAGTTCTTTGATGCCCTTGGCACTATGTTGCTATCACATATTTATCAAAAAATCTCCATAGCGACATAGCGCCCAGCGAAAATATTCACGGTGGCGAGTTTCAATGACTGGCAGAATTAGGTGTCGCAGCGACAAATCAGATGGAACCACGTGTGCCAGGTAGGAGTTTTTGTCGGCACGGCTAACATAGTTGGGGTTTATGATCACCACTGTCAGATTAGCTCGGATCAATGGTAAGCGCCATCTCGCTATGGCAAAGATGCACGAATTTTATAATGGTGACATAGAGACCATCCGCCACATGGATCAACATGGGCCAAGTCTCACCAGGGATCGCCAGGTGTCAAAGTCTAGTCGCAGATCATAGAGTACGATAGGACAAAAGCTTCACGATGGTGGGAAAACAAGTTTCACGGCTCGGAGGTTTCAAAAAGCAACGAGGAACCATGGCGCCAATGGAAAATCAATGCATTTTTCGCTAGCGACATAGCGCCCAAATGGAAAGTTCACCGTGGCAAGGAAGGATCAAGCAGATGGGTCCCATCGGTACTCCACAACGCAATTTGTTAGCCCAAGGTCAGGATAGCGAATTGGATGTGGACACATGTAAATCTTGGGGCACGCTGTCAGTGGGCGCTATGGTACTATGGGAATTTGGTCTCGATTTCTGCATAGCGACATGGCGCCTAGCTGACACGTGGTCGCTCTGCAGATTAGATCTTGGGTTGCCAGCTGATGTTTCGTCGAACCAAATAGGAAAGTTCCATGTGTGTATAAGTTAGTGCATAGCGTATAGTGGGCCCAGTAGTCTCAGAAGGAATGGCGAGTCTTCACGATCGTCAGATCCGCAGGGATGTACGACTGCCGTTGTCTCGATATCGAGAACTGCCCGAGAGTTAACATCGGCGACATAGTGCCCGTGCGCTACGTGTCCTCGTGGGCCCAAATTTGGAAGCACAGTAAGTAAGACAATTAACAGATGGCGGTCATTGTGATCATCGCAGTCGACGTAGCGGTTAGTGCGCGATTGCGGTTAGTTGGTAAAGGTGGCGAGATCGAACGTGTGATTGGCCTACATGGCCCAGTTGGCTCGTTGAGCCTATTGACTGATGAATTCAATGGATGCATGAATCATGAATGATGAGAAATCAGGGTTTTTCCATAAATCTGATGGTGGGATTAATTGCCACCAACTCAAAATGAATGCCAAGCGCAGGAAGACACTCCATCCATTCGGTCGATCCATCTACCATGTTAGGGAATGTTGTGGCATCATTCCTGTCTTCTCCAGGCTCTTTCTCAGAGGGATATCAGATTTCTTGGTATGCAGGTCATGTTCAATCAGATCTTTGATTGGATTCTCAGGATGGAAAGTTAATGCCAGTAGGTGAGAAGTGAATGTAATGCAAAAATCTTCAGTTATGCCTAATCTATAAAGGCAATTTGGTGATTTGTTCTTAGAGGTCGACTCTCCTCGATTTTCTCTACTGCTGCTTGCAGACTTGCAGTGTAAAAAATCTCGTTGTCTCTGAGCTAGATAAGCATCCTGTATCATCTCTTTCAGACATCAACATGTATGTGTATCATTTTGCCTCTCATTGATGTATTGTTGAGATCAGTGGTCTGCATACTGTATCTATCTTTGGCCTATTGAATAATATACAAGTGAAATCTTCTATTCTTGGTGTTATTCAGTTGGTTTCCTAATTTGTATGTGGTTGTTGATTGATATAAGTCTGAATGAATGTATGACTTTGGATGTTACCCTAGTTCTGTAGTGCATATATGGGCAGAAATGAGTCTAAACACTCTATTTCAGTGCATCACCACCTTAGATTAGACTAGGTAGATTTTCTTTAGTGCTCTCTTTCTCCCTTTTCCTTTTTAGAATAGATTGGTGCACCCTGACAATAAGAGGAAGCCAGCCTTCTCCGGAGACTTAACCTTGCAGTTCAAGTCCCACAGCTTGGAGGTTGTTTCCATGTTTCACTAGGTTGTCCTCGTGCATAGGCCTTGGACAAGGGTGCAAACCTAAGTGACAACAGTAGTCAGGTGAGTATTTCCATTTTCCCATCTTGGATATTAGCATGTCTTCAATTTTCTTCTACTCATCAGCTATCCTAGATTAATACTTGAGTGATTTGAAGTTTGTGATGCATGCACCTGATTGCATTGCTTTCATTTTCTCCTCAAATGTGGGTGGAGACCTCTTAAAGATTATGTCTCCTCCTTATGTATCTACCATCTTATTGGAGGATCTCCTAGTGAATACTACAGTGGTTGTTTTGGTAGGCTTAGTAATGATTACCATGCCCTTTTTCTTCAGTGGCTCCTCTTCCTCTAATTCTTCATCCTCTGCTTCTTCATCTTCACCTCTGCCCTTGGTCAACAAGAGAGTAGAACTTGTTTTCAACTTGGCAATTACGTTCTTTCCTTTATTAACTAGCTAAGGGAGCTTAATCTCCAATTATATTCTGGCATTAGCCTCATCACATGTACCAAAATATGTAGCCTTCAGGTCAATTGGTTCATTTATCAGTACCTCAATTATATCCTTTGTTTCATCAATATTGACCTCATAACCTAGATGTTTCAACCATGCAATTCTAGGCCTAACTACTTGAATGTATACCTTATCACTATCCACGATAAAACATACATCATCCTTATAGTCTTCAAGTAGTTTCTTGGGGATTTAGTATCTATTATTCATTTTCTCCTTGAATGCATCAAAATAATTATCCATAATACTAGTGTAGTTTTCTCCCATATCAGCAATGTATTCATTAATCTGATAAAGTACTAGCATATCTTTCCTTCAAACAATAATACCTTTTGATGGAAAGAGTTTGTAAACATAAAAGAATAAACATGTCAATAGAGAACCAAACTTATACAAATTATTCTTGGATTTCTTGATGCTTTCCATGTTCTTGTTGAATTGATTCAATAGTAGCTTAGCAAGGTCAAGAGAAAGGTTGTTCTTGACTACCTTGTATGCTAGGTCAACTTCTTCACATGACACACTATTCAACTTGTTCGAACTATAGATATTGTGTGCAATGACATGAATATCAAACTTTAATTCCATGTCAATGACATTGCTAATTTTCATTCACCTACCCTCCCACTTAACTAGGTTTTTCTTCTCCAGTTCAATTCAACCTAGGGTTTTTGTCATTTTAGCTTTTGCCAACATTAGGTGACCAGTGATCCTGTGGATCATTTTCTTGGTGATCAAAATCAGTTTCTCTAACCACAACTATCCATTGTACACATGACTAAGGATAAAACTAACCCATTTCACTTGGAAATTACGAGGCATGTGAGGAATATGGGTTAAACCTTTTGCCTTGAGATGTTGATGCTCTGGTTTCAAAACTCCATCAACACATAACTCCTTTAAACATTCAACCATTTCAAGTGTACCAATATCCTAAATTGCATATTTGAAATGAGAATGGGTGTCATTGATTCATAGTACCTTGGGAGTGATTTGTGACCGTGCTCTACTCTAATCTAGGGTTTCAACAATTGTAGGAGTGAGCTTAAAATCAGGTGCCTTCCATTCTACACTATGAACCAACATGACTGATCCTCATTTTGTTTAGCTACTAGTAGCTACCATCTTCACTTGGTAGGTTTGAGAGAATTTTAAAACTTTGATCGTAATTCTCTCAAATTGCTTGAATACCCTTGAAGATCGCTCCGCATAATTTGCTCTAAAAAATTCTCAGTAAAAATGACTTTGGTTTCATTCTTTTTATCAAATTCTACCATAAATGCCTGGTGCAAATGATAGATCAAATTGGTAGGCTGACATCCACTTCTCTTGCATTGATTACTTGGTAGAGTCTTCCATCATTCGATAACCATATAAAATTTAGTTACTCCTGACCTTGCTTGGTAGAGTCTATGACCCAACCTCACTCGGTAAGGAAGGTAAATCGATAGTAACTGGTACCTCTTACTCAGTGATCCCTTTGCATCTTGAATGCTAATATGGATCTTTTTTCTTCTCATCTAGAACTTATTTAGTTGTCTTCTTTGGTCACCTAGTTCTAGTTCTCCTTTGAGAAATCAAGTGGAAATGGTGGAGTCACCAAATTCTTGACTGACTTGATCATTATTGCTCAGACTTGTATTCTCGATAGACTTTGGAACCCATTGTTGTCTCATTTGTTTTTTAATGTTATCAACTTTTGCCTTCTTTTCATCTTCTATTTTTCTAGTGTTTATATAGTTCTTGGCAAGATGACCAAGTTCTATACAGATAAAACATATTTTGGTAGTATCTCTTTTCCTCATGTGATGCTTTAAAAAATTCATTCCAATGTGCCCAAATTCTCCACAATAATGACATCTACACCAAGTGTTATAGTCCCAACCAAATATAATTTTCACAATTTTTTCTACTGGATTCAATATCTTTGTTTTGCATTCTGACGACTTGCGCCCATGGTTCTTACATTTGTGACATTTTCCTTCAAATTTTTATTTTTCTTTGCATTCATTTGCTCTATGACCATGCTGATTACAATTGTAGAATTTTCCATTGAAGTTTTATTTCCCATTGCTCCAACATTTGTTTTATGTATGACGTATCTTACCATAGTGACTACAAGTAGGTTTATTCTTTCGAGCTCCTTACTTGGATGATTCTACTTCTTCTATATATCCAATTCCTGCTTTCCCTTTTTATCTATAAGGACTTTGCTCATTCAACTAATTCATGTCTGGTTGAGATTTCATCATCCTTTCATTGGTTTACTTTTCAATGTTTAGATCATTCTGAAATATTTCATTCTTTGATCTTAGATTCATTATTTCTTCATTTGCATTGGTGAGCTAATTAATGAAGTCTGCTTGCTGAAGGGATAGGTCCTGAATTTCATTGTTCTGTCCTTCTATCTCTTCTCTTATCTTTTTTTTTTCTCTTCCATGACTTTACACAATCTTATTGATTGAATTTCTTGCTCTCTTCTTAGTTTTCTTACTTCTTCTTGAAGAGTACTATTCTTTTCCAACAGTTCTCTAATTGCTTCATCATCTTTAGCTAAATTTCTTGAATGGATGTCTTCAATTATTTCTTCAAAGTATAGTGAATCATTCATCTAGATTGCAAGAACTTTTCTTCTTTTCAGGGATTGAGAAATTTTCTCTTTTTCTTTCTTGAGTTGTTTGATAGCCAATTCAAAATCTAGCTTCTCATTGTCAATAGCCTTGTCAAGTCTGAATACCTCTATTTCCTTTTATCTTTGCTCAAGCTATTAAACTATTCTTTGAGAACCACAATGCTCTGATACCAATTGTTGGAAATATTATGACAAGCTAAGTTACTGAGAGGGTAGGGGTGAATCAATAACTTCTAAATTTTTTATACCAATAAACCCTTTATATGAATTTAGATCTAAATTTATCCATAAGAAACTAAAAAATATGAAAGCATACACAACACTTTAACACAAGATTTGTTGACCTAGAAACCTTCCAAATAGAAAGTAAAATTTGGGTGGGGATGATACCTATTATCATTTGTTCACCCGCTAAAGATTCAAATTTCAAATGCCCAACCTGTCCAACGGCTAGTCCCAGAATTAATATTTTTTAATGCCTAAGAGACATCGAAAAAAATCTGAGCGATCAAACCTTGTAAAAGTTTCCATAGCTCGCAGGTTCTCTGCCGTCAGATCTAAATCAGATCTACGACTGGTGCTATCTCGCCATCAGAAGCTACACAAGATTTATGATGGCGACATAGCACCCTTCTGCCACATGTCTAGTGAGTCTCGAATGCACTGGTTGTTAGATCAAGGAGAATCGACGGAGGATGCCATGTAGCTATGGTGAAGTTGTGTGATCTTTACCATAGCAACATAATGCCCATCTGCCACATGGATCTGCAAGGCCAAGTTGCAATAGGGTACGTTAGTTAGGTACTACCAAGTGTCATTTGGGTGTGGTGCGGTTGTTGAGGTGGCGCCAGATACGATGGGCCTAGGGTAAAAATAGTATAGTGGTACGATGAGTCTCCGACCGTCAAATTTAAGGAAGATTGACGGTCGGCACTATCTCGCCTTTCAAAGTTGCACGATAGATACCATGGTGACACAGCGTCTTGTTGACACGTGTCTCACTGGCTCAGCTAAGGTTGGCAGTTAGTGGCTGATGGTTAGTGTGATCGTTACGGTTAATGATAACAGTCTAGAGGGTGGCACAGTTAGTTCAATAAAGAAAGGTCAACCAAGGAGAACTTCCCAGGTGGCAAAAGGATAAAAAGCTATTGTTCCACAAGGTTCATTCTAGTACCAGGGATATGTTGACTTGCTGGCTCTACTAATTCATGCACCAAAAAGGGAAAATTGAGGGTTATCTTGTGGATCCAATCCCGACGATCAATCCAAACCACTAGAAATGAATGCAAAACATAGAAAGACACTCCACCATCTCAGTCGATCCATCTACCTGGTTAGAGCACAGTTATGGCATCGTTCTATCTTCTCTAGGCTCTTTCTCAGAGGAATATCAGATTTTGGTACTCAAGACCACCAGATCTTTGATTGAATTTTTAGGGTGAGAAGTTAATGCCAGTGGGTGAGAAGTAAATGTAATGCAAAAAGATCTCAGTTATGCTTTAGCTATAAAGGCAGATTTTATTGTTTTTTGTAAGGGTCAACTCTTTTTGATTTCTCTATTACTGCTTGTAGATCTAGAGTGTAAAATTTCCTTTGTCTCTAAGTTGTATAACATTCTGTATCATCTCCTTCAGCCATCAATGTACATGCTCATCCATCTTGCCTCTCATTGGTGTATTGTTGAGATCTATGGCTTGCATACTATATCTATTTTTGACCTATTGGATAATATATAGGTGAAATCATCCCTTTCCTTGTGTTATTTAGTTTGGTTTCCTGATTTGTATGTGGTTATTGCTTGACATAAGTCTGAATGTGTATGTCTCTTGAATGTTATTTTGGTTTTGTAGTGCATATATGGGCAGAAATGAGTCTGAACACTCTATTTTGGTGCATCACCTCTGTAGTTTAGGTAGGGTAGAGTTGTTGTCTGCATCTCCTTCTTCCCCTTTTCCTTCCAAGAGTAGTTAGGTGTGCCCTGATAGTAAGAGGAAGCCGACCTTCTCTGGAGACTCAACCTCACAGTTCAAGTCCCATAGCTTGGAGGTTGTTTCCATGTTTCACTAGGATGTCCTCGCCCATAGCCCTTGGACAAGGGTGTAAACCTAAGTGAAAATAGTTTTTGGCATGCCTAGTGGGACACTTTTTCAAACAAAATTTAAAGTCTACTAGTGTCAAGAAGAAAGAGTTTTAGAGATTAATGTTGAAGAGGTAGTGTTGGCTTTAGTATTCAATCTTTTAAGAGGCTGATCCTTCAAAGTACTTGGTGACTCTGAACATCAACAAATCTAGTTCCAGGCCAAAGTTGCAGAAATTCATGCCCAAATCTGAAACAAGGGCATCTTCTAGAGGTAAATTTCAATATCAAGAGCTTCTCTTTCAAATCCTAGAAGAAGGAGGACTAGGACTTCATTATCACCTATTAGGGGTGTAATAACAGTTAATATACCTATAAGATCTATCTCTACTCCTCCTACTATTTGAACTCAGCCTAGATTTCCATCAACACTCATCGATAGAACACTTGTTTACATGGCACAACCAAGAGTTCATGCTTTTGCCACCTTTAATGGTGGAAGTCCTCTATTGTTAGCCCAAAGACATGATATACCAGTATCTGCACTAAAAAGTATACCTGATTTTACTATTGAAACATCCATCTCCCCTTTATAGCACATCCAAGAAGTAGCAAATGTCTGTAATATTCATGGTATTGCAGAGGATGATGTTGCCGTCAGACTTCTAGCCTCATCTTTAAAAGGAAAAGAATTATAGTTGTATAGAGGCTTAGCTCATGGTTCTATAACTGATTGGGATGGACTAGGAGCAGGATTATGCAAACATTTTGAGGATAAAAGTGATATTTGTCACTTTTAGAGCAGCTGACTACAATAAAAAGAGCCCCCCATGAATGTATGACTGATTTTAATTACAGATTTCAAAAGACATGCGATAGAATACACACTACAGTGAAACCTACCCCTAGTAATGCCTTCTTGCATTACCTTAGAGCTTTTAACAGTGATATTGCCACTACAATCCAAACTATGGGAGGAGATACCTTTCTTAATGCTTATGAGATAGCCATAAAAGCTGAGAACATCTTGATACAAAGAGGAAAATTGGCTCCAAGGCCCCTTATGCCTTTCTTTCGTAATGTTCCCAACCACCAACCAGCAACAACCCCTCTTCCTACAACTTCTACATCACAAGCCCTTACTCCAGCCCCTCAAGCTTCCACATCCTCAAATGGGATAGATGAAATCAAAGAGATGCTCCAAGGTCTAGTGCTGAATACAAATAAAAGAGAGAAGACCCTGGATAAAAAATTGCAAGAGCAGGGGAGGGAGTTGAAGGACCAAGGGAAGAGATTAGAGGATAGTTTTTCTATAATACAAAAAATGAGTAACAAGGTGGTGGCCTTAGAAAGGTAGCAAGCTCAAGGTGGCAAGCCTCCCCAATTGCCATATCAAGCTCCAAATAGTGGTAGGTCTCCTAATCAGTGGAATAGCTCTTTTGATCAGGGTAGGCAAAATAGTCATGCTTCTGCTTCAAGCTCAAATTAGAATAGAGCTATAGTCCCTCAAAATAACTTGGCCCAAGATCAATATTTTTTTCCTTCTTGCAACTATTCTTATACCTATTGCATGTGCCAGAAGGCAGGATCTTATTTGGCCCTGACTGACGAAGAACCTGCAGCAAAGCAACCATACAAGGAAGATCATCCCAAGGAGGCCTCATATATTCAAGGATGTGATGATTTCTCTTTCATGAATCATCAGATTGGGGAGCATTGTAATGTAAACCAAGATTCTGATGCCCATAACACAAGAAGTAAGAAGAGAGCTATGGAACATGCTGCCCCTCCTTCTCCTAAGCAGGCCTCAACTTCAAGTGCTACACCTCATATACAAGCAGCAACTGAACAAACAAGTACTTAACAATAGCAAAAGCAAGATTCTAGAAAGAAAGATCCAAGTGATCCTTATGTTGCCCCATCTCAACCTCTTATAAGTGCAGCTCCCAAAGTTTCTACCAAAGTTCCTAATGCACCATTTAATGTGGTAGAGCAAATGAAGAAGAACAATGTGAATATCTCTATGTGGGATGTTGTTGCTACCATATCGATGTAGAAGAGGATGCTACAGCAAGAATTAGAGAAGATTGAACCCAAGGATCAGCCATCTATCATGGAGAGTGCCACAATTCTAGCACAACTAGAAGGGGATGTGGAGACAAGTAAAAAGGTTAGACCTCCTCCATTTTATGTTTCTTTGATTATAGGGGGCAAATTAGTCCACAATTGCATGATAGATTCAGGGGCTAGTAGCTCAGTAATGCCCAGGTGTGTTGCTGATGCTTTAGGAATGAAATATTAGCCCATTGTTAGGGATGTGTTACAATTAGATGGTAGTACTGTCAAAACTATAGGCATCCTTAGGAATGTGGAGATGGCCCTACATGCATGCCCTGGTTGCACTGTGATTCAAGACATATCTGTTGTTGAACTCAAGCCCTATTTTGCTATCTATCTTTCAAGAGACTTCACTGCTAAAATTGGGGGATTCATATCTACTGATTGGTCATATATGTCATTTAAGACCAGATATGGAGCCAATGCCTCAATTAGAGAAGAACCTCAAGCCCTTCATCACACTGAATCTTACAACCCCAATCCCATCAACATGAATTGTCCTATTCTAAAGATGGATGAAAATGACATAGTAAATGAGCTTGCCACTTCCATAGCAGAGATTCTTGATTTCTTCTTAGATGAGTGGGAAAATGCATATCATTTTGAGCCTATGTTAGAGACTCTTGAGATAGGCCTTAGTACATATTGCATAATAGAGAAAGATGCTCAAGTTCCTAATTTAATTGGGACTAATGATGATATAGATGAAACATGGAGTATGTACTTTGATGGCTCAAGGAATAGAAATGGATCAGGGGCTGGTGTTATGTTGATCTCTCCTACACAAATAAGATACTACTTCTCCTTTAGGCTCCAATTCAGTTGCACTAATAATGTGGCCAAGTATGAATCTTTGATTCAAGGTCTCTTACTTGCGCAAAAGAGAGGAATTCAAGCCTTGAGAGTATATGGGGATAGTGAGTTGGTAGTTAATCAAGTGAGAAACCAAAATATCACCAGAAATGGCCTACTCAAGTCTTACAAACATAGAGTCTGGGATTTGCTTGAGGGCTTCAATGCATTTAATATTCAAAGCATTCCTAGGAAAGAAAATAAACATGTTGATAGGCTTGCAGCAGTGGGTGCATCTTATGATGTACCAGGGAATCTTGAGGAAGAGAAGAAGCAACAAATAAGGGTTGTAGTGAGGCTTGCCATCCCTGATAACAACACTCATTGGCAGGTGTTTGATTCTAATGAGCAAATTGTGAGTTTCTTGTAGAATGAGGCAGAATTCTTAGACAAAAACTAGTCAAGACTACAAGATCAATATGGTGATCAGATCATTCATCTTAGTTCTAACAAGTTGCCCAAGGGTCTCATTACCTTGGAGAGTGTCTTTAATCTTGATGATCAAACAAGAGGCAAAGGAATGAATCTAGCTGCAGAAAAGGATGATTATGCCCCAGTTACAATTGCTGATGGAAAATTTTTGAATATGGGGAAGGTATGTTCTGAAACTGAGCAAGAAAACTTCATCCATCTATGTCAAGAATTTAATGATGTATTTTCTTGGATATATGATGACTTAAAAGGATTTGATCCTAGTTTGTTTCAGCATACCATAGATTTAATTGATAAGGCCAAGCTAGTAAGGCAACAACAGAGGCCAGTGAATCCTAAGATTGAAGCTCTAATGAGAAAAGAACTATCCAAGTTGATAGAGGCTAATATAATATTTCCTATCAAACACTCATCACGGGTAGCTAACCTTTTCCCTGTGAGGAAGAAGAATGGAGAAATCAGACTGTGTGTGGACTTTAGAGACCTCAATCAGGCTTCTCTTAAAGATCACCATCCTCTCCCTTCCATGGAGCAAATTCTATCCAAGGTTAGTGGGTCAAGGAGATTCTCTTTTCTTGATGGATTTTCTGGATATAACCAAGTGTTGGTTAAACAATCTAATAGATATAAGATAGCATTTACTACTAAATGGGGCACCTATGCTTATTGCAAGATGCCATTTGGACTAAAAAATGCAGGTGCCACATTTTAAAAGGCTATGGAGATGGCCTTTAAAAAAATAATTGACAAGTTTGTCTTAGTATACCTTGATGATATAACTGTATATTCAAAAAATGTAGAAGATCATTTTGATCATCTAAGACAGGTATTTCTAAAATGTAGAGAGTTTGGGGTTCCCCTTAACCCAGCCAAGTGTGTCTTTGCTACAATCCAAGGAAAATTATTGGGACACATTGTATTTGAGGATGGGTTGACCATTGATCCAGAAAGAACAAAGGAAATACTTGCCCTTCCTCTTCCTAAACACAAGAAGGGGCTGCAAAGTTTCCTTGGTAGGATAAATTTTGTAAGAAGGTTTATTCCTAATCTTACTACTATGGTCAAACCTCTTACAACTATGCTTAAGAAAGGTATGCTCTTCTCATGGACCAAGGAAGGGAAGGAGAAGTTTGAAGAAATCAAGGTAGCCATAGCCTCAGCTCCTACTCTCATGAATCCAAATTTTGAGAAAGATTTCATCCTCTACACTCTAGGTGGTGAGTCAAGTATCTTTGCTATCTTGACTCAAACAAATGACAAGGATGAGGAGAAGCCCATAGCTTTCTTTAGTGAAGGGCTCAAGGAATATGAGGATAAGTATAGGTTTGTTGAGAAGAAAGCCCTTGCGGTCATCAGAGCCTTGAAGAAATTCAAACACCTCTTATCCCACAATAGGATCCATTTGTTGGTGCCCCATGCCAGTGTAAAAGACTTCCTACTAAGCAAGGATATCAATGAAAAGAGAGCTGGATGGATCATTGAGGTAATGAAGTATGATGTTGATATTCAGAATACCAAGCTAGTAAGAGGGACAAGATTGTGCAAGGAAATGTTATCAGGCTAGGATTCTGATGAAGAGGTTGCTATGGTAATAACAAAGTAGCAGGAGGAAGGAAATGTTAATCTAAGGAGCTGGATAAATTATATGAAGAGCTTCTTGTCAAGGAATGGATACCCTCAGGGATTGGACAAGAATAAAAGGAGAAAATATAGACTGCAATCCATCCCCTATGTTGTAATTGATGGTATCCTATTCAGAAGAGATTTTAATGGAACCCTGTTTAGATGCGCTGGAGAGGATCAGGCTGAGAGGATGATTAAGGAACTTCATGATGGCCCTAATGGTGGCCATTTCTCTGCAAGAACAACTTCCATGAAGATACTGAGGGATGGTTATTATTGGCCATCTCTATTCCACGATTGTTATAGATATGTGAGAAAATATGAGAAATGTGCTTTCTTTTCAGGAAAACAAAGGCTTGCAGCTCTCCCCCTTCATCCTATTCAGGTGGATCAGCCCTTTACCCAGTGGGGGTTGGATTTTATAGGCCCCATTAATCCTCCATCTAGTGCAGGTCATAAATGGATTTTGGCTGCTACTGATTATTTCACTAGATGGACAGAGGCAGTTGCCTTGAAGGATGCCACAGAACCATCAGTTGTTGAATTCCTTGATGGAATTGTATCTAGATTTGGTGCTCCTACTATCATTTTGGACAATGCCAAGTCTTTTGTTGGAACCCAGATTTGTGCATGGTCAATGAATCACAATATCTACCTGAGCACATGATCAAATTACTATCCCCAGGGTAATGGTTTGGCTGAGTCTTCCAACAAGAATCTGATCAGAATCATGAAGAGGACAATAGAAGACAATCAAAGGGTTTGGCATAAGAAATTAAGAACTGCTCTATGGGATAATAGGATAACACCCAAGAGCTCTATTGGGAATTCACCTTTTGTGCTGGTATATGGTAGGGAGGCCAGACTCCCAATTTCATTGGAATCCCCATCCTTGGAGTTGGCTCATCAACTGAAATTGATTGAAGATAATGCCATCTCAGTAAGAATGGCAGAGCTGATTGAACTAGAAGAAAAGAGAAATAAGGCTATGCAAACCCTAGAGATACATCAGCAGCAGATGAAGAGGAGTTTTGACAAGAAGGCTAGGGTTAGGACCTTTAGAGAAGGAGATTTAGTTCTAAAGTGGGATTCAGACAGAGCAAAACCAGGAAGACATTCCAAATTTGATGCACTATGGAGTGGCCCCTATCTGATTGCCAGTTGCAAACAGGCCAATGTGTTTCAATTGAGCAGGCCCAATGGAAAGATTTTGCCCATTCCAGTCAATGGGATCTATCTGAAGCCCTGTTTCTAAAGATTTGAGAATCCATGTAAATAAGTAGTTTAGTTCTTTCTGTTGTTTCCTTCTTTTCAATAAGTGCGCGTGCACATGGTTCTCTCTTTGAGTTGCCAGCTTCCAAAGTTTTGACAGTTTTGAGGTTACAGAGGTAGAGCTAGGGTTTTCAATGTTTTGTTTTCATCACAGAAGGTTAGGGTTTTTTGCAGTTCTTAGATTCGTACCTTCCAGATCCATTTTTTGACTCCATAGCCCAATGGATTTTTTTGTAGGCACTGGTCTAATGCATAGCAGGCTTACACCCCCTGTGAGTTGCCAGAAGTGTTATCATTTGTTCACCCGCCAAAGATTCAAATTTAAAATGTCCAACCCATCCAATGGCTAGTCCCAAAATTAATATTATTTTAATTCCTAAGAGATATCGAAAAAAATCTAAGCGATCAAACCTGGTAAAAGTTTCCATGGCCCATAGGTTCTCTGCCGTCAGATCTAAATCAGATCTACGACTGGTGCTATCTCGCCATCAGAAGCTGCACAAGATTTATGATGGTGACATAGCACCCTTCTGCCACGTGTCCAGTGAGTCTCAGATGTCAGCGCAAGAAATAAAAATAGTGATACGTGAACATTTCCTATTGATTCATGACTCGAGGAGCAGTATCTATCGCTGGCCATCAGATCAAGGAGAATCGATGGAGGATGCCATGTCGCTATGGTGAAGTTGTGCGATCTTTACCATAGCAACATAACGCCCATCTGCCACATGGATCTGCGGGGCCAAGTTGCAATAGGGTATGTCAGTCAGGTACTGCTAAGTTTCATTTGGATGTGGTGCAGTTGCTAAGGTGGTGCCAAATATGATGGGCTTGGGGTAAAAATAGTATATTGGTACGACGAGTCTCTGACCATCAAATTTAAGGCAAATCAATGGTCGGCGCTATCTCGCCTTTTGAAGTTGCATGGTGGATACCATGGCGACACAATGCCTTATTGACACGTGTCTCGTTGGCTCGGCTAAGGTTGGTGGTTAGCAGTCGATGGTTAGTGTGATCGTTACGGTTAATGATAACAGTCTGGAGGGTGGCGCAATTAGTTCAATAAAGAAAGGTCAACCACGAAGGACTTCCTCGATGGTAAAAGGATAAAAATCTATTGGTCCACGTGGCTCATTCTGGTACCAAGGATACGTTGACTTGCCGGCTCTACTAATTCATGCAACAAAAAGGGAAAATTGAGGGTTATCTTGTGGATCCAATCCCAGTGATCAATCCAAACCACCATAAATGAATGCAAAACATAGAAAGACACTCCACCGTCTCAGTCGATCCATCTACCTAGTCAGAGCACAGTTATGGCATCGTTCTGTCTTCTCTAGGCTCTTTCTCAGAGGAATATCAGATTTTGGTACTCAAGACCACCAGATCTTTGATTGAATTTTCAAGGTGAGAATTTAATGCCAGTGGGTGAGAAGTAAATGTAATGCAAAAAGATCTCAATTATGCTTGAGCTATAAAGGAAAATTTTATTATTTTTTGTAGGGGTCAACTCTTTCTAATTTCTCTGTTACTGCTTGTAGATCTACAGTGTAAAATTCCCTTTATCTCTAAGTTGTATACCATTCTGTATCATCTCCTTCGGCCATCAATGTGCATGCGCATCCATCTTGCCTCTCATTGGTGTATTGTTGAGATCTGTGGCTTGCATACTGTATCTATTTTTGACCTATTGGATAATATATAAGTGAAATCCTCCCTTTCCTTTTGTTATTCAGTTTGGTTTCCTGATCTATATGTGGTTATTGATTGACATAATTTTGAATGTGTATGTCTCTTGAATGTTATTTTGGTTTTGTAGCGCATATATGGGCAGAAATGAGTCTGAACACTCTATTTTGGTGCATCACCTTCATAGTTTAGGTAGGGTAGAGTTGTTGTCTACATCTCCTTCTTCCCCTTTTTCTTTTGAGAGTAGTTAGGTGCACCTTGATAGTAAGAGGAAGCCATCCTTCTTCGGAGACTCAACCTCGCAGTTCAGGTCCCACAGCTTGGATGTTGTTTCCATGTTTCACTAGGTTGTCCTCGCACATAGGCCTTGGACAAAGGTGCAAACCTAAGTGAAAACAATACTTATAAGATTTAGTACTACACTATAAAGTTAGCCTATTAAGGCTAACAATGGTAATTTCTAATGATCTACCCTATTAGGAGCAATAAGGACTACTAGGTCCACCTTGTGAAAGGATTTATAAACATACAATGAAGTATGCACTCGATAAAGAGATTTACATAAGATTGTTAGGTCTACCTTGCTAAAGGATTTGACTAATCCACCTATTAGGATGAAATAGTAGGTGATCTCTAATCTACAACTTGGTTTGCTAAATGAGATTCCTCTGAGTGTACAAAATCACCTTGCTATGATAGATGAATCTTTGCTACTCCTTATACTATTGTAGCCTTTGTAATTCACTCTTCTTCTCTTCTTTGATGATTGCATTACTTCATTACATTCTTTTGGATATGATACAATGCATTACATATATATCAATCCAATTACATAATTACAAAGTTGGCCATAGTACAAGTTTACACAAATATTACAAAGTCAGCCAAAGTGTAGAAACTCAGGCTCAAACGATTGACTTAGTGAGGTTCTGATACATGACATCCACTATCAATGCTTGGCATCATCATGCACTAGGTAGACATAGAAGCTCGATCCATACTAATCACTTCCAAGTAGTCTTGAACTCTATCTTTACTAGTGACTCGATGAATACTGTGAAACTTGGTATACATACTAAATCACTTGATTGATATTGCATAGCTTGGTAAACATTATCACCTTGAGCTCAGTATAAATTGAGTCAATTGGTTAACATTGAGTAGCTCAGTCAATACTAGACTCACATCACATCAACTGCAAACTTGATAAACACTACACAACTCAGTTTGCACTAGTAAACTTGGCATACATTGAAATGCTTGGTTTATAGTACTAATCTTCAACTTTTTAGTAACTTCTCAGTTCAAACTGGAATCTATTCATAGGACTTAGTAGCAACTATAGGACTCGGTAACAAATGAAATGCTTAGTTAACACAGTTAACTGTACAATATGCTTGGTATGAACTTATAATCTGAAGAAGTGTATGCTACTAATAAAAAACATGATTGGAATATAAATAATTGCATCATGCCCATTCAATAAAATTTGATCTTCAAACCTAGGCTCTGGATTTCTAAACCTCCACATGGGACTAATGCACTTTAAACTCAAATATGTACTTTGACCTTTAAACCATCAAATTCATTTGAGCCCATGAATATACTTATGAGAATTGAACCACTTCAAACCTATTTTAACTTAGCTCAAAGAGGTTCAAGACCCTACATAGATTATTTCATTACGGGGGTCTATATGGGTACCCATACGGGCTCTATAGTGGGACTAATTTTGATACAAAATCAAAGAACTCCATCAATCTCTAGGAAATGGACAAGTGTTGTATCCATTGGGATATAGAGTTAGAAAGAAGAAGAATAGGGAGTCTCTTGCAAATAGGGCGGAGGGGAGTGGGGCAAAGATGACTAGGAAAACACTAAACTACCAACAAGCCCAAAGCTTGCACATTATTCAAACTAACACTATTCACACCAAAATAATATTTAAAATATATACAAAGGTAGGAAGAAAAACCTACCATGAGAATGAGGGGAAAGAAGAACTTACACAAAACCATTTACCAGTTGAGGGAAGTAAGAGCCCTTCCATAGCAACAAGTTGTGCTTTAATGGAGCAGCTCTAGACCACTATTTAATGGCAGTCTCTTCAATGACGAAACTCAAGTTGATAGTATGCAAAAATTTGGCAACCCAACAATATTTCCTAAACAATCAAAGATCATCATAGCATTCCTCATCTTCAAATGGCTTTTCTATATCATTCTTTAAATCAAGAAAGGTCTCAAATTGGAGAGAAAAATCTTCACAAGATCTTTCATTGGCCTCCCAACTACGGTCCATAATGGCACACTTGCTTTCATGATCATGAGAGTCATGTTTCAAATTATCAAAAGAAGAGAATCCATCCAACATGGGATCAAATTTATCATAAAAATTTGCTTCAACTCCATCAAGAATTAGGGTATCATCAACTATATTAAAGATTGGATCTTTTGTTCCTTCCAGTGCATCTTTAGATTCCATAACATTCTCCACAATAGACTTACACCCAAAAGGATGGAATAATGAATCATAAAAAAACCCCTTATAGTCTATTTGTTTTAAATCCATACTTGGACTATCTAAAGAGGGATCTCCTTACCGAAGAGAGGATAAAAATTTGCATATGATGTCTATTGCTTCCTTGTAGAGGAGAGTATCATCCAATATCTCAACTGAGTCACCCATAGGCTAGGAACTAACTCTAACTTTTCCTCCTTCCATCAATGTTTAAGCATTTTCTAATATGAAAGAAGAGAATTAATTTCCATCACTTAATAGTGAATCATAAGGATGAAATAAAGGATTTTCACTGATAGTAACATCCTCACAAAACTGCATTGGAAAGTATAGTGAGTTGGGCTTACTCCAAATAACTTCATCTCCTAGCTTTTCAAAAATTTCTTCAATCCCTCTCACTATTATTGTGTCTGGTTGGAACTAGACTACTTCTACTAGACATGCAAGATGGTCATCTTCTTGAAAACTACCCATTTTAAAGGTGAGAAAATCTATCTCTATTTCAGAAGTCTTACCATTTTGAATGAAGGTTTAATGGTTAAACTTAATGTTTTCATATCTAGTTGGTGATTCTATCTTCTCAAGAAAAGTGAGCGAATCTTCCCCTTTCTCATCATCTATACATGGTGGAAAAGATTTTAGTTTTTTTACTTTTAGCCAGGTATAGATCAATAGTTGAACCATTCATAGAGGGTTTCCCTTGATTAAGAAACCTTTCTTCTTCTTCACTAATAAGAGCATTATTTAACATTTCCAATGCAATATCCATGGGCTAGAAGTTGATTTTGAGATTTCTTTCTTTCTCTTTGTTGTTATTGCTTCCAAGATTTTCACTCTTAGCCTAAGTGTTCTTATTTACCCATGTCTTGTTTTCTTGTGGATTAGCTATTGATGTTTGGATTTCTTTCTCATCCATAACTGAGTAATTGCATGAGATAAAATGTGAAGATATAATCAGGGCATCATCATAATCCACCCCCAAATGTTTCTTCAATTGAAACACTTTCACCTTAAGTTTTTGTAGGTCTTTGAACTTGTTAAATCTATAGAACAAACTATCCGACAACAAGATAGAATTATGGTCATCCTCAATGCTAATATTTGTTCTCACAACATGGGATATACTTCTCTTAAAGAAATCTATGAACTCGTGCATCACCTTGTCATTTGATTGGTAAATTTTGATAAACGAGGGATGAGGCCTAGTCTTTTTCATGATCCTTCTCATCTGCATGATGAGTCAATAGAGTCACCAAGTCTACATATACAAATATAATATGGAAACTAAGGAAATAAATTAGGTACCAATTTTCACTTCCGTTCTCGAGTAGAATCACCAAAAATCTATTAGTAAACAAATTGTCTTCCAAAGAAATACATTCAAATTGACCCTAAAACATCTAGATAGGAAGACTCAATAAGCACTAATAGTTGGGTCGCTTCACTATTGAAAAATGTAAGTGCCCTCTGAGTTTCTCTAGGTACAACTCCCTATGTGAAATTTACAATTAATTCTCTATACTATGATTGATAATGCTTATGACCTAAAAGCAAGAAATATTTACAAACATCTATCCATAAACATGACATATATGTGGAAGGACTAACAAATTGAAAGGAAATAAAAAATAACGGACACAAAGTCCATTTATCCAATCATTACATTAATGAAATAATGTAAAGAGAAAGACATACTATTCTTTCCAAATACACAAAAAAATAGAGCACTAAGTCCAAATGATGATTGTGATGATGATCAGATGTAATAGATACACATTCAGAGAAAAATAATATCAATCAAAGATGAATATTGATTAGAAAACAAGCATTTAAACAAAAAGTTTTAATATACTGATATTTACCATCTCTAGACATAAAAAATAACCAAAATTCTGTTGTTCTTGTAGAACAATCACTATCTGAAAATAAAGTCTCCCCCTTTTCTCTGCATCATAAAATTTAGAATGAACACTTAAATAGAAAACTCCCTTTGCATAGCCCAAAGTCTATAGAAAAGGTAGTTTCCAAAAATTAGAACCTTTGTTTGTTCAATGCTTTTGCAATAAATAGGCATGAGTGAACTATACTCAGTTTTCATAACTAAATCTTGAGATCATATGGCTCTTGATTACTTTCTAGTCTTTGTGTCTTTTCTTTTGAATGACTTGCACTTCAACATAAAGTCCCTTCAAATATCTCCTCCTTGATGGTTATAATTTTAATCTTAAAATAAGAGAAATAAAGTAGCACAATTACAATTAACACATGGTTTATAAAGAAATAGACATTTTCTCAAGTATATATGTCTTGTCTTTTGATACAGATAACTATTCACCCTTCAATGTTTGAGTTTCTGCCACATAGACCACTACTTCATCCTATTTGTTATCCATAGACCATATTTAAGAAAAGTGATGATTCCAAGGGTCATCACATGTTTTGATTTAAGCTGACACTCACTTTCACTAGGTAGGTGCTTCGAAGAAAATTCAATTTTCCATTTCTACATTCTTTGAGCTCATGCTAAAATTTACTCCTGACTCTAAATTTGAGATTTTTTCAATCATACCATCACCATATATGTGACTCTTATTGATTTGGTTCCCCTTTGTCAATTAAATCAATCATGTTAATGAGCATAGATATAAAGCTCTAATAATTTTGTCATTGAGGAAGATGAATTAAGCTCACAACATCATGACTTACATTGAAATCAAAGATGTATGCCCGATGGTCTTTAACTTTCCAAACCATGCTTCAATATATCCTTTGACACTTTTTCAAGTGATCCATGGGCAATTGTAGTAAGCTTCTAATGCATTTATTTTCCATGATCTAGGTGATGTAGTGTAGAAAAAAATTCATTGATTACAGAATACTATTTTCCTCATTAAAAAACTTAAAACTCATATTTCTTAGCTGTGTATGTTCTGCTAAATGGGTTCTTGGAAACTTCTCAAAGCAGCAAATCAAAGATCATATGATTAGTGACTATTGTGTGGTCTTATCCTGACAAGAGGGTCAATTTTCAATCGTGATGCTACTTTTAGTCAAGCTCCCTTTATTCCCTTCACCTTCCTATTGACACAAGATGAGGCTTTGGCCAACTTCAATACCAAGTCCCATAACTAAAACAATCATTTAACCAAACAGTTGGTTGATCCCTTCTCTCCATGTGGCATACATTTTCTAAACTATATGAATGGGTGTGCGCACACTTGGATTTGTCTAATTTTACGTTATGTCTTCATCTACTTCTGAGTTTACTGATACATGGTGACATCATAGATCATTGAGTGGTCATCGAATGGTTTGGAAACAATTGAGAATGATGAAAATGCCTGAAATCTTTGACTTGAGATATGCTTGTTTGATTTATAATAGAGATTCCCATGAGTAGACAACTTCATGCTCTTTCTTTTCTCATATTTGTGGCATCCAATCTGTCAATTCTTCTCACTATGGCATTCTTTCAAACAATTTTCCTACATTCTCCATGTTCTTTCTAGACCAAAGATCTAGTATCCAACCTTGCAAGTTTGGGAAAACATTCACAATTTTCATAATCTATGTATCTTTTAATTCATATCCATTGATTTGGGAGCCTCAAGCTTTCACATGTTATGGTGAAAGCGCGATCTTTAGGATTCACCAATAAACCTCAAATTATATGCTTCCTAAATACCTATATTTTATCTTTTTGTTTTTGCACATGGCATGTGGTGATAATGGTGTTGCCTAGTTTGTTAGACATGTTGCATATAATTCTAAATCAAATGTTTTCTATGTTATTTTGTCTCCAAATGATGAAAAATTTCCCTTCATCTAACTATGCTTGGGGTGGTGTTAGATTCGACATATATTAAGTCACTTTGGCCTTCAACATCTGTCACATGATTTACAGGTACCTCCTATATTTACTATTCTTGGTGCACATGATATACATAATAGTTCATAGATTGATGTGCTCAATCTTTTATTTAGAGCTTCATGCCAAATACCCTTTTCCACACAAATCCAATATTTGCTATTGGGCTCCTTGCATAGTCAATCTCTTTAACAAAGATGACTTTCCTTATGGAAGCATTTTCATATGATGAGGGATAATGGATGCCTTCAACTCATAACTTATTGAATCATCAATCCACAACCTAAAGTTGCACTTGTGAACTCAAAATTTTTATTTTGAATGTTTTACTCTAACCAGGATACCAACAACTTTGAACCGAATGTTGTTTAGTGTGGAGCCTGATTAGTCCCAAAGATTAGGATTTTGGGCCGACATGTAATTATTAATTATAACCATAAAGTAGTAAAATTAGTCGTATAAAAGACCTTAAGGTTACAGATTGTTTCATAGGTGATGTGAAATTGGTTCTTGTAGTGGTATTGAGCTGTCATGGATTATGGATTGTAATTAGGTTGTAATCACTAGATTGTAAAAATATTGGACTTACTATTTGGTGGACATAGCCTAGGGTTTGGGTGAACAATGTTAAATCTTGGTGTTTTTTGTTCTTTTCTACGTGATCTATTATTTTCAAATATTGGTTATATTTCCATGTAATTGTTATTTCTGTCTATGGTTAAATCCTTACAAGTGGTATCAGAGCCAGATTTTTTTTAGTTATCCTCTACAAGAAAGTCTCACAGTTGAGTGGGAGAAATGGCAGATGAGGGTAAGCTGAGGGTTGATAGGTTTAATGGGTAGAACTTTTAGTTATGGAAGATGCAAATGGAAGACTATCTTTATCAGAAGGATTTATGGAAGTCGTTGGAAGGCAAAGTGGTGCAGGAGCACCTAGGTAGGCTAAGTGTGAAACCTAGGTATTTCTTTATTTTTGGCTTGTAGTGATGCTAGCCACATCACTATTCTAATAATAGGTCCTATGTGGTCCTTAGGTGTGTTTAGGAGACTTGGCAAGACCCAAAGTGACCAAGTTGCTAGAAGTTGCCGACTATTGTCAACTAGGTGACTTAGGTCCGGAAAAGGCTAAAATGGTCTAGAAAGGTTCCAATGGCTTTGAATTGTTTATTTGAAGTCATTTTATGCATATTATATGTCTACTTTGTTTTTGTGCCAAATTTGGAGGTCTAACTCCATGTAGAACAAAAGTTGCTGAAATGTTGTCATGTTGTCATGACAACATTTTATTGCAAAAAGCAACTTTTTGGCATTTCTGTGTTTAGAACGTCCTAACTGTTTAGAATAGTTATGGAACTGATGGAGGAGCCTTTAAAAACGTGAGGACAACCATTTTCAGGGGGTTGGACAAGTTGGTTTTGCATTTTGTATGAATTGAGCAAGTATTTTGTTGCCGGTTTTATGCATTTGAAGGCATTTTTAATAGAGGAGGATTGAATGGCCTGATTTTTCGTGTTGGAAAAGTTCTGAAATATTGTTTTTAATCTTTTTGTAGTGTTGGTTTGATCATTTTAATTCGTTTGCATTAGTGTAGAAAAATCTTTTTGTTCTTGGCAAGTTGCTGATCTGAATAGGGCTGCACTTAGAAAATGGGATCTTAGGGCCACTTCCCACCATTGGAAACCTCTGGTATTTTGGAATTTGGAACTAGGATCCATGTACATTATGTATCAAGAAGGAGGGCCCTTGAAAGCATCAGCAAGCATTTTTAAGGTGATGCCCTAGGCAAGCCAAATGCAACTTGGCTAGGAATCACAGTTGGAAAATGAGTTATGGAGAGGATTGAGTGTACAAATACCTTAATCTGGCTACACAGTGAGTAATGAGAAGGTCTAACCTTGCTCCAGTCCAAAGGAGAGGTCTTGGAAAGGTGTCTAAGGTGGTTTTCCATCACAACAGCGATAAAGCACTTGAAATCCTCATTTTTGGCCTAAAACTGTACTTTCATTGTATGGAAAGTTTGGAGGCTAGAAAATTATAGAATCTTGAAGTACTCTAAAAAGGGTATCCAAAAATATAATTTTTTTGTAGGGTTGTTAAGAATTTTTTCAAGAAATCTTGTTTCCAGCTATTTAGGAGGGCTAATTCCTAGTAGCCTTTTTGGAGCAATTTGGTGTATCTTCCCTAGTAGATTGAATGCACCTATGAAATCAGCATTTTTTAGGGTCATGGATGTTAGAAGGAGTCTAAAAAAACCCTAGATGAAGAACTGGTACCCTTGGAGCTATAGATGGACTTGAGGGTTAATAGCGGACTGGAGCCGGCTAGTAAGAAATTTGATGTTACTTTGTTGGTGTACCCCCAACTGAAGGATTAGGATCTCTTGAGCAAGGTCCTAGTAATTATAGGGTGTGAAGAAGCCCTAGTGGGTCTAGTGAATGACCTAAGGTAGCCCTGAGAGAGAGCTTGGGGTTTGGAAGCAAGGTTGGGGTGTTACATCAGAGTGGTATCAGAACTAGTTAAAGATTTGGAAAAGGTAGTTAATGTTGGAAGCCGCTGAAGAATCAATAGGAGAATCCATGATGGTGACAAATGTGGAGTTAGCTAAAGAAGTTGATGAGCAAAGGCAAAGAAATCAGCTTCTTGAAGAAGCACTAGAAGAGGTGAAGCAAAAACTAGATGCAGTTGTAGAGGCAGCCAAGAAAAGAGATGAAGAAGAAGATGGGAATGGTAAAAAGGTAGCAGAGGAAGATATTGTACCTGAACCTGATCCTATCTTGCAAGAAGAGCCCTTCTTGAAGGCAATCAAATCCTTAGGAGGTAAAGCTTTGGAAGGAGTGCCACTTTTCAGTGGTAAGATGGATATTGATGCAGTTATGGATTGGTTAGAGGGTGTGGAGAACCACTTTGAGTGTCAGGATATCTCAGAGGCACAGAAGGTTAAGGTTGCTAAGTCAAGTCTTAGAGGCTCAGCCTTAACATGGTGGAAGTATGTACAAGATGAAAGAGTTAGCATGGGCAAGAATCCAATTGCAAATTGGAGTGCTATGGCAAACAAAATCAAGGAGAACTTCCTACCTGAAGACTTTGAGATCCAACTCCATAAAAAGAGGCAAGGACTAAAGCAAAAAGATCTTGATGTGACCTCCTACACTGAAGAATTTCAGAGGTTGTGTTTGAGATCCAAGAAGCAAGAAGAGGAGTCACTCAAGGTGGCAAGGTATCTTGGTGGCTTGAAGTGGAACATTCAAGAGGAGCTTAGCTTATGGGCCCCTACCACTATCCAAAGATGTCATCAGCTAGCTTTGAAGGTAGAAGAAAAGAACAAGAGGAAAGGACATTCTAACTTCAAAGATAGAGGCAAAGGCAGAAATCAGAAAAATCAAAGAGGAGGCTACCAAGGCAAAGGTAGTGATCAAAAGAGCCAAAGTGAAATCAAACCCATGGAGCAAACTATTGACCACTCTTCAAGAGGTGGTTATAATAGAGGGAGAGGCAATCAAGGAGGATCAAGTAGGGGTAGAGGAGGTAGGAGCAGCTCTTACTTTGCAACAATGAAGTGTTACAATTGTGGTCAACTAGGCCATCCTGCCTATAGGTGCCCGGACAAACCCTCTTCCTCAAGCCAAGATAAAAGGCTAGCATATGCACAAGAAGATAATAGAAGTTACAAGGATGTTGACATAGACCATATTGAGTCTGAAAAAGGTGAGAACCTCATGTTTAGGAGGGTGCTGATCAAGCAACCAGCTTCTAATGAGCCTAGACATAGAAGGGCATTGTTTAGGATCAAGTGCAAGATCCTAGGAAAAGTATGCAAGGTGGTGGTTGATTCTGGATCAACTGATAATGTAATATCAGAGGAGGCTATTACAAAGCTCAAACTGAAGAAGATACCTCATGACAACCCTTACAAAGTCACATGGCTTAACAAAGGGAAAATCATCCTAGTGAATGAACAAGCATGGGTGGACTTCTCAATTGCAGGATATAAAGACCGCTTATTATGTGATATTTTGCCAATGGATGCTTGTCATCTTTTGCTAGGGAGACCTTGGCAATTTGATAGGGAAGTGGTCTATGATGGCAAGGAAAATACCATAACATTTAAGAAAGGAAGCAAGACCTTCAAAATTCAGTCATTGTTAGAAGGGGATGAACCACAGTCCAAGGTGCCTAATGTGCTGCTATGTGGAGAGAAAGAGTTTATTAGAGACCTCAAGCATGAGGAGAGCCAAGGATTTGCAGTCATACTAAAGGCTGCAAGTGAAGAAAAGCCTGTCCAAGAACCTTTACCAGCAGAGGTACAAGAGTTTCTTGTAAAGTATAAGGAGATTGTTAGTGATGGTACACCAGCTACCCTACCACCAAGAAGAGTTATTAGCCATCAAATTGACTTTGTTCCAGGTGCCTCACTACCTAATAAGGCAGCCTACAAGTTAACCCCAGATCAGAACCTTGAAGTGGCAAGACAAGTCCAAGAGTTGATGGACCAAGGTTTGATCCAAAAGAGCATAAGCCCTTGTGCAGTCCCGGTGGTTTTGGAATCCAAGAAGGGAGGAAAATGGAGGTTGTGTACTGACTCAAGGGCCATTAACCGCATTACAATCAAGTATAGGTTTCCTATTCCAAGAATTGAAGACCTTATGGATTGTCTAGGAGGTGCTATGTATTACATTAAGCTGGACTTGAAAAGTGGGTATCACCAAATTAGAATAAAGGAGGGAGATGAATGGAAGACAACATTTAAGACTACTGATGGTCTTTATGAATGGCTTGTGATGCCATTTGGTCTTTCCAATGCCCCTAGCACCTTCATGAGGCTCATGAATGAAGTGCTCAAAGACTTCACAGTCAGATTTGTGGTGGTGTATTTGGATGATATCCTCATCTACAGCAAGACCAAAGAGGAACATGTCAAGCATGTAGAAGCGGTTTTGAAGAGGCTTCATGAGGAGAAGCTATCTATCAACCTTGAGAAGTGTGACTTCTTCAAGCAAGAGTTGGTGTATCTAGGCTTTGTGGTGTCTAAAGGAACTTTGAAGATGGACAAGGAGAAAGTTGCTTCTATCCTAAGTTGGCCTACACCTACCACGTCTAGTGAGGTAAGAAGTTTCCATGGTTTGTCTCAATTTTATAGGAAGTTCATTAGGAACTTTAGTGGTATTTGTGCACCATTTCTTGATACCATAAAGGGGGGAGTCAAGTCCAAGTTTAGGTGGACTTTAGAGGCTGAAAAGTCATTTGATATGTTAAAAAAACAAGTAGCTACTCAACCCATCCTAAAATTGCCTAGCTTTGAAAAGTTGTTCACCTTAGAATGTGATGCAAGTGGCCTAGCAGTGGGTGGGGTGTTGAGTCAAGAAGGTAGACCAGTAGCCTTCTATAGTGAAAAGCTAAATGAGGCCAAGAAGAAATACTCATCCTATGATCTAGAATTGTATGCCTTAGTCCAGTGTCTTAGGAAGTGGAGACACTATTTGTTGCCAAAAGAATTTGTTGTGTTTACAGATAATCAAGCTCTTAGCTACATCAACACACAGGAGAAGTTGAGCAACAGGCACTTGAAGTGGATGGAATATTTGCAAGCCTTCACCTTTACAATCAAGCATAAGAAAGGACAAATGAACAAGGTTGCTGATGCATTAAGTAGAAGGGTTTTAATAGTCCAAGAGATTCAGCTCCATAGCATTGGAGTGGAGAGTTTTCAGAATCTTTACAAGAATGATGAGGACTTTGCTGAAGCCTATAAGGTATGCATGGATTTTGGAAACCACTTTCATAGCAGATTTTCAGAATACACTTTGCAAAATGGGTTGCTATTTAAGGGTAACCAATTGTGTGTACCAAGAGGTTCCATGAGAGAGAACCTAATACAAGAGAAGCATAATGGCAGCTTGAGTGGGCATTTTGGTATCAGCAAGACAATAGAACTAGTGCAAAAGTTCTATTATTGGCCTAAATTGGTCAAAGATGTAACCAAGTATGTGGAGCAATGTATGGTGTGTATGAAGGCAAAAGGAGGAATGAGCAATGCAGGTCTTTACTAGCCCTTACCAATTCCTAGCAGACCATGGGATTGTGTAAGTATGGATTTCATTGTTGGTTTGCCTAAAACTAAGCAAGGGTATGATAGCATTTATGTTGTTGTTGATAGATTCAGTAGAATGGGACATTTCATTCCATGTAAGACAACTAATGATGCAAGTCATATAGCTCATTTGTTTTTCAAAGAGGTTGTAAGGATTCATGGACTTCCATTAAGCATTGTGTCGGATCGAGATGTGAAATTCATGAGTCACTTTTGGAAGACTTTATGGAAGAAGCTTGGCACTAACATGTCTTTTGGTTCAGCTTACCATCCTCAAACTGATGGTCAAACTGAGGTGGTTAATAGAACTTTAGGTAACCTTCTTAGGTGCCTAACTAAAGAGTATGGTCAGACTTGGGATGTTATCATCTCACAAGCAGAATATGCCTACAATGATAGCAAGAATAGGACTATCGGAAAGAGTCCTTTTGAAATTGTTTATGGCATGCACCCAAGAGGTGTGTGTGAAATAAGGTGTCTTGGAAACATGGATCAGATTAGTGGTCAAGCTGAAGACTTTGTACAAACCATGAAGGAGATTCAGGAGCAAGTCAAGAAGACTATTCAAGACAACACTCTAAAACTCAAAGCCAAGGTGGATGAAAAGAAGAAGGATGTTTAGTTTGCTGTTGGGGACTATGTGATGGTCCATTTGAACAAAGCAAGGCTTCAAAAAGGCATTCCTACTAAGTTACAGATGAAGAGGGTAGGGCCTTGCAAAATATTGGCTAAATATGGAGCAAATGCCTATAAGGTAGATTTACCTTCCGATTTGGGCATATCCCCTATTTTTAATGTGCAAGACTTGGTAGCATACAAAGGTGACCCATCTTAGCTCAGTCTCGATGTTCATGAAGATCTTGAACTTGCTTCAACACCTACAAACAACAAGTTGGAGGTAGAAAAGGTGTTAGATTCAAGGGTAAAGAAGACTACAAGGCACAAGGTTTACATGGAACACCTCATCAAATGGAAGGAGAAACCAATTTCAGAGGCTACATGGGTTGCTGAGATAGAGTTCAAGAAGGTTGGCATACCTCTAGATTTGTTGCAAACTGATCCACCTTGAGTTCTTTGTTGGAGGGGGGAGTATGGTGCAGGAGCACCTAGGTAGGCTAAGTGTGAAACCTAGGTATTTCTTTATTTTTGGCTTGTACTGATGCTAGCCACATCACTATTCTAATAATAGGTCCTATGTGGTCCTTAGGTGTGTTTAGGAGACATGGCAAGACCCAAAGTGACCAAGTTGCTAGAAGTTGCCGACTATTGTCAACTAGGTGACTTAGGTCCGAAAAAGGCTAAAATGGTCTAGAAAGGTTCCAATGGCTTTGAATTGTTTATTTGAAGTCATTTTATGCATATTATATGTCTACTTTGTTTTTGTGCCAAATTTGGAGGTCTAACTCCATGTAGAACAAAAGTTGCTGAAATGTTGTCATGTTGTCATGACAACATTTTCTTGCAAAAAGCAACTTTTTGGCATTTCTGTGTTTAGAACGTCCTAACTGTTTAGAAAAGTTATGGAACTGATGGAGGAGCCTTTAAAAATGTGAGGACAGCCATTTTCAGGGGGTTGGACAAGTTGGTTTTGCATTTTGTACGAATTGAGCAAGTATTTTGTTGTCGGTTTTATGCATTTGAAGGCATTTTTAATAGAGGAGGATTGAATGGCCTGATTTTCATGTTGGAAAAGTTCTGAAATATTGTTTTTAATATTTTTGTAGTGTTGGTTTGATCATTTTAATTCGTTTGCATTAGTGTAGAAAAATCTTTTTGTTCTTGGCAAGTTGCTGATCTGAACAGGGCTGCACTTAGAAAATGGGATCTTAGGGCCACTTCCCACCATTGGAAACCTCTGGTATTTTGGGATTTGGAACTAGGATCCATGTAAATTATGTATCAAGAAGGAGGGCCCTTGAAAGCATCAGCAAGAATTTTTAAGGTGATGCCCTAGGCAAGCCAAATGCAACTTGGCTAGGAATCACAGTTGAAAAATGAGTTATGGAGAGGATTGAGTGTACAAATACCTTAATCCGGCTGCATAGTGAGTAATGAGAAGGTCTAACCTTTCTCCAATCCAAAGGAGAGGTCTTGGAAAGGTGTCTAAGGTGGTTTTCCATCACAACAGCGATAAAGCACTTGAAATCCTCATTTTTGGCCTAAAACTGTACTTTCATTGTACGGAAAGTTTGGAGGCTAGAAAATTATAGAATCTTGAAGTAATATAAAAAGGGTATCCAAAAATATAATTTTTTTGTAGGTTTGTTAAGAAGTTTTTCAAGAAATCTTGTTTCCAGCTATTTAGGAGGGCTAATTCCTAGTAGCCTTTTTGGAGCAATTTGGTGTATCTTCCCTAGTAGATTGAATGCGCCTATGAAATCAGCATTGTTTAGGGTCATGGATGTTAGAAGGAGTCTAAAAAAACCCTAGATGAAGAACTGGTACCCTTGGAGCTATAGATGGACTTGAGGGTTAATAGCGGACTGGAGCCGACTAGTAAGAAATTTGATGTTACTTTGGTGGTGTACCCCCAACTGAAGGATTAGGATCTCTTGAGCAAGGTCCTAGTAATTATAAGGTGTGAAGAAGCCCTAGTGGGTCTAGTGAATGACCTAAGGTAGCCCTGAGAGAGAGCTTGGGGTTTTGAAGCAAGGTTGGGGTGTTACATCACAAAGCCAAGAATCAGGGATATATGTCAAATGAAAAATCGGATCTTTTTGATAGAAATGAACTTGGAAGCATTTGATTATTCTTGTTACCATCAGTGGCATTTAATATTATAAAAGTGAAGACAACAGAAGAATTGATGAAAACCCTAGCAATTCTGTATGAAAAACCCTCTGCTTCAAACAAGGCATTTCTCATGAAGCATTTATTTAAAATGAAGATAGCAGAAGGCGGATCTATTATAGGTCATTTAAATGAGTTGAATACTATTGCTAGTTACTTATCTTCTATGGGTATCAATTTTGATGAAGAAATTAGGGCTCTCTTAATTTTGTGTTCCTTTCCTGAAAGCAAGAATGGCTTGGTAATGACTGTGAGTAATTCTATTCCTAGATCTAGTACCCTAAAATATGATGATGTGATTGGTGTTATTTTGAGTGATTAAACTCATAGGAAATCCTTAAATGGATCTACATTAGGAAGTGCTTTGAATGCATAAGGTCGAGGCAAAACAAACAAAATAGGAAATAATTCTAAAAATTATGGAAAATCAAGAGGAAAGTCAAAGGAGAGGTCTCAATCGAGAGGACCGAACGACTGTTGGTACTGTGAGAAACTAGGGCATAAAAAGAAAGATTGTTGGACTCAAAAGAAAAATGGAGGAGATAAACCAGATGGAGATAAGGAGGCAAATGTGGTAAGTAACAAATTTGAACAGGATGCTTTGCTTCTATCTTTGGAAAGTGTTAATGATTCATGGGCTTTAGATTCTATTGCTTCATTTCATGCTACACCTCATAGAGCATATTTCATTGATTATGTCCAAGGAGATTTTGGGCTTTTTTATTTGGGGTATAATAAACCTTGTCAGATTGTTGGAAAGGGAAAAGTTAAGATTAAGTTGTAGATTGGGAATCATTGGTTACTACATGAGGTAAGACATGTTCCAAGGCTGAGTAGGAATTTAATTTTAGTAGGGCAACTCAGTGATAAGGGTTTTGTAGTTACTTTTAATGATAAGAATTGGAAAGTTACACAAGTTCCCTTGTAGTGGCAAAAGGTGTGAAATTAGGCACCTTATATCTTTGTATAGGTCATATGGTTCACTCTACTTTAATAGTTTCAGAGAAAAAGGAAGTTTTAAGAACAGTTATAGGAGAACAAATAGCTATTGTAAATTCTGATACAATGCTATGGCACAATAGACTTGGGTGCATAAGTGAGAAAGTATGAAAGTAATTCATTCAAAACAAATTCTACCAGGTCTGAAATGTGTTAATATGGATTTCTATAAAAGTTGTGTTTATGGAAAATAAAAGAAAGTGATTTTTGTGAAGACTAGGAAGGAAAAAAAAAAAGATAAATTAGAGCTTTTGCATACCAATTTATGAGGACCGGCTCAAGTATCTTCCCTTGGAGGCTCTCATTATTATTTTACATTTATTGATGATGCAACTAGAAAGGTATAGATTTATTTCCTTAGATAGAAATCTAATGTATTTAAAACTTTTAAGAAATGGAAACACTTCATTTAAAATGATACTGGTAAGAAATTAAAATGTCTTAGATCTTATAATGGTGGTGAGTATTGCAGTCATGAATTTGAAAATTATTGCTCCACTAATGGTATTTGTAGATAGAAAATTGTTCCAAGGACTCCATAGGAAAATGGAGTGGTTGAATGCATGAACAAGACTATAACGAAGTGTGCAAGGAGCATGAGGTTGCATGTTGGCTTTCCCTTAGACATGTGGGTGGAGGCTATCAATACTTCTATATATTTGATTAATAGAGGTCCCTTTACTCCTTTAGGTTGTGGTATTCTAGAGGAAGCATGGACTGGTAAGAAGGTGAGTTATTATTTTCTCAAAACCTTCAGTTGTGAAGCTTTTTCTCACATAGATTCTTAAAATAGAACCAAGCTAGAAACTAATTCAAAGAAATGTTGAAACAGGCCATAGGTTGTCCCATAACCCCTTTTGACCCATTCAATAAAAAAAAATAGGTCCCTAGGGGTACTAGGATCCCTAGGGACACATGTTGTCATGAAATGCATCGAAAGGTGTCATAGATTGTCCCATGACCCCTTTCAACCCATTCAATCAAATGAAATATGTCCCTAGGGGTCCTAGGTGTGTAGAAAAATATGTTGTCATGAAATGCATCTTTGACCCATTCGATCAAACATAATAGGTCCCTAGGGGCCCTATGACCCCAAGGGACATATTTTGTTAGGAAATGCATCAAAAGGAGTCATAGGTTATGCAATGACCCCTTTGAACCCATTCAATCAAACCAAATATGTCTGTAGGGGTCCTAGGACCCCTAGAGACATATTTTGACATGAAATGTGTTGAAAGGGGACATTCATTGTCCTATGACCACTTAGGATCCATTCAATCAAATGAAATAAGTCCCTAGGACCCCTAGGGGTAGATGTTGTCATGAAATGTGTCAAAAGGGGTCATAAGTTGTCCTATAACCCCTTTTGACCCATTCAATCAGATTAAATATGTCTATAGGACCTCTATAGACATATTTTGTCATGAAATGAGTTGAAAGGGGTCATAGGTTATCTTATGACCCCTTTCAAGTCATTTCATCAAACAAAATAGGTCCCTAGGGGTCCTAGGGACATATGTTGCTATGAAATGCATCAAAAGGGGTCATAGGTTGTCGTATGACCCCTTTCAGTCCATTTGATCAAACGAAATAGGTCCCTAGGTGTCCTAGGACCCTAATGGACATATTTTATCTTCAAATGTGTCAAAAGGGGTCATAGGTTATCCTATGACCCCTTTCGACCCATTTGATCAAGCTAAATACCTCTCTAGGCATCCTAGGACCTCTACAAGCATAATCATAAGTTATCTTATGATGCGTTCTGACCCATTCGATTAAAAAAAAAGGTCCCGAGGAGTCTTAGGACCACTACGAACATATGTTATTGTAAAATGTATTGAAAACTTATGACCCCTTTCAACCCATTCGATGAAACAAAATAGGTCCCTAGGGTTCCTAGGACACCTAGGGACATATGTTATCCTAAAATGCATCAAAAGGGGTCATAGGTTATCCTATGACCCTTTCGACCCATTCCATCAAATGAAATAAGTCCCTAGACCCCTAAGGACATATGTTATCATGGAATGCATCGAAATGGGTCATAAGTTGTTGTATGACCCCTTTCAACCCATTTGATCAAATGAAATAGGTCCCTAGGGATCCTAGGACCCCTAGGGACATATGTTATCATGAAATACATTGAAAAGGGTCATAATGTCATAGAAATCATTTTTGACATGGGCAATGAAATCATAGAGCCATTTTATTGTGTGCCACTTAAAATTTGAAATACATGCTGTCACAAATATCACGTTGAGTTTTCTATGCACCATGAACTATTATGCTCCATCCATTCTACTTTGCATAGCAAAAAAAGGTTGGAAGATTGTGGTGCTAGTGGATTTCCAAAATTATCAAGAGACTTGCTAGATCAATTTTTTATGTTGTAAAGTTGATGGTTGATTCTTTTATAGAAATGCTTTCCTAAATGAGAAGTGTTCAGAATGTGGTGGCTTATCCAAGTTTGAGACATGTTTCCATAAGGGGTGTGAACAAGATCTTGGGAGGATAATACTAAAAATAATGGTATATGAAATGGTGAAATACACATTAAAGAGTGCGGGTGAGGGCTTTAGATATGAATTGATTGCAAAAGAAATTAGTGTTGCTAGTTTTATTTCAAATTTCAAGACAAATATTTTCTACAAGTATGCAAGGCATAGTCATAGATCTCACTGGTTAGATCAACAATTTAGAATGTGTAAGGAGACTTTCCAATTGGCACTATTATATCAATTGTTGACTTTGTAGAGAACTAGACATTGCAACCTCAAAATAAGACACAATCTTAGTATTACAACTCCATTTGGATTTTTATTTTGGTCCACATAATATTTAGACATGCCCCAAAGATTAGTAGAGAGTACCATTTTTACATGAGTGATGATAGATCTCACTCTCACAAGTTTATGCAACATTGTTCGGTAAAAGTACAAAACTATGTCACCTTTTAGGTTAACTTATTAGAATGACTTAATTTGAGTATTTCTATTTAAATATCAATTTTATTCAAACATATGATCCAGATAGATCCATTCTAGCTTAAGTTATATATGGTCTCATGCTTTTCCAATTGGAAATGTCTATTAAATGTGTAATAATTTTCCTTAGGGCAAAATTCACCCAAGATCAAGGAACTCAAACATAAGCACAATAGTAGACCAACAAGGTATGATCAGAATAATAATATCCACAATTGATTTATTTCTATTCAATTTAATGTGAAAGTACACTAGGAGTTCCTGTATATAAAGGCCTCTACAATACTTCTAGAATGCATAGAAATCAGCAACATGATAAGTCATACAACTAAGCACATGTCCACCGGAAGTGGGTTATCCTCCATTAAGCACAGAAGTAAGTGTGATGACGAGAGGATAAGTCTACAAAGGTGTAGCACACAAAATAATTTTGTAGACACCATGTGCTAAATTAGGAGTGCAAATAACTATGTTTTCTACATGACAACTCAGTTAATTATGCAAACTCTAGTGTTGTAGGCACCATGTGCTGAATTAGAGTTTCTTACTTCTCTATTGTCAATATGACAACTCATAAAAGTATGTAAACTCCTAAGTGTCTCACAAAATAAATAATAAAATAATGTAGTATAGTAAAATAATGCATTAACCTAAGTAAACTTAAGTAAAGTGTAAATAATAAATACGCATTTATACCAACAAAATGCATGTTGTATACTACTTTGTATCCAATTACTAAATAAATGAAATTATTTAAGAAAAGTGGTGTTTCAATAACTCTTACTATTTTTATGATATTTTTTGATTGCACATAAAAACCATTTTATAGAGCTCAGAGTAAAGACTATTCTCATATAGAGTTTATAGTGTTTTAAATAGATATAATATATTATAATTAAAAAATTCTATAAGCTACTATTTTAACACTCAAAAAGATGTTGATTTTGAGAAAGGAAAAAATATTAAATCATATGAAAAAAATAATATTATATGATGTCCTAGAGGAGAGAGTCCTTTTCAAGAATGTGTAATTTTTCTTCTACTTAGAATAGATTTGTTTTGACAAATGTGGTGGAAGAAGAAAATTATCAATTTCAGGTGAGTTGAAATATGAATCATTATAAAAGAGAAAATATAGGTCTAAAGCCAATTTTTATTTTTGATTATTCTAGCTATATATGCTATCTATAATATAGACTGAGATAAAAGGGAAATAAGTTTATTTCCATATAGTTTTTTGGTGGGAACTAGAACCCTTATTTTCAGCAGCTAAAAACTAATCTATAAAAATTAGGAAACTATATGAATTCTTATTCCAAATAATTATTAAAAATTACAATCTTAAACTTCACCCATTTCTACACATTTCATTAGTTTACTTCATTTTCAAGTTCAAAATAATAATTCCAATTTTATGTCATTGAAGGTGAATAGTTATAATTTTGATTATCCTTTTCCTTTACAAAAGGGTGACATGGGTTTGTGCTTTTACCCTATTCTGAGAATTATTTTGATTTCTTACAGGAGCATGACATTGGTATGGATATACATATCATTTGGTCAAATAATTGTGCAAGTGAATTCAAGAATGCTCACATGTTTTATTAGTTGTGTAGGATGGATCTAGAGAGAGGGGTGCCTTATATTTGAATTTTTTTGAGTCCAACCATGGGAAAGGGGAACATGATGGAGTAGGGTCATGTGTGAAGAGAGCTCTAGTTATGGAGCAATTAAAGATTTTAGGAGTAGAGCTTCTTGATGCTCATAGAATTGTTGATTAGTATAGTTCAACATTATCGGGGGGGACTCTTGATTCAATAGTATGTAGGTTATTTTGGTTGGTTGAGAAATGGTCCATAGGTGATAGATTAGATTATGCTATAGTTAGAGACTCATAAAAAATGCACTCATTTTGGAGCTTTGATTCTAGTACATGAATCATTTGGACATGATAGCTAGCTTTCTTTTGTCGTAGTTGTTTCCAATGTGTGAGTGAAGTGAGTGGGTTGACACAAAATCAAATTATTGGTTAGGACATTATGTAAGAGGTAAAGAAAAGCTTGCACAACCAATCATAAATGATGACAGATTCACATATCCTATCGGTTTAGTTGTTGTTTCTAGAATATGGCTATGGACATACATTCTTAGAAGGAGTGGAATTCTTGCATTCAAAGACTATTAGAAGCACACAACAATTCTCATAAATTAACATATGATTATAGCAAAAAATGTAAAGTTGTTTAAATAGCAAGGAAGACCAAAAGAAAAAGAACTTTTTAATATTACTAATACTTATCATGAAGCCCTATATGTGACCCTAAAATAGAGAGAGGATCCTACAAGAACACTTGACTAGGTATATTTACTTTTTATGTTCTTTTGTTCAAAATGATTTAGTGAACTGATGATTATCTTGTTTAATACAATAAGTTACTAATTTATTTTTTATATTGGAATGTAGATACATCATAAAGAGTAGCCATGCATGAAGATGAAAAACTAAATAAGGAGCATAACAAAGAAAAATCTATTCTATTTTTGACACTACGATTTCTGACACTACTATTTTCGACACTACATTTTTTTATGGTTGCGTATTGACATAATAATGATGAAAAACTTTAGATATTGAAAATGTAAACTTTTTTATTTAATGTAAGAAAAAATGATGTTTTTACTTAATGCAATTTATGTGGAGGGACCTAAAAATGATGATTTTAATACATGCTAACACCAAACTTTCATTGTGTCCAATGCCAAAAACTTGAGAGAGGTAAAAAATAATATTTTTACTTAATACTAACCCTAGTGACACTCTTCTTTTGACTACACAGAGCCTTAATCTTCATGCCAAGGCCTACAATGACCTATCTCATTGTTGAGAGATCACATTTGGTTTGGATTCAACACAATGATCTTTCTTGATTCCAACACTTGTAGTATACCATAGTTCATAGGTGCATCACCATGTAACTTTGGAACTGCTGATCTTGGTATCGAATTGTCAACACCATTAGCTCCAGATGGGCGAGTGAACCATAGTGATGCCCTTGTTCTAGCCATTAAGATCTTACATCGTTCATGGCCACCCCATACCCAAGAGTCTCCAAGGTGCCCTAAGTGCATTTTAAGGTGAATCTTCCAAGGGTCATATCTCAAAGCTCATGGGGGCTATCGATAAAATGTCAAATTCTATAGGATGGTTACGCCAAAGCCTATAATAGCCTATCTAATTTTTTAGATATCACATTCCATTTAGATTTGACACAACAATCTCGTTTGATGTCAAAACTCGTAGTGTGACTTACTTCATAGGTGCATCACTGTGTAATTTTCAAACTACTAATCTTGGCATCAAGTCATTAGCATCATTAGCTCTAGATGGGTGGGTAAATCCTAGTGACACTCTTCTTTGGGTCATGGAAAGTCTTCATCATTCATGACCACCCTATACTGAAGAGTCTCCAAGGTGCTCTAAGTGTGTTTTGAGGTCAATCTTGCAAGGGTCATAACTCAAAGTTTTTGGGGGCTATTTATGAAATCTCAAATGCTACATGATGGTCATGCTAAGGCCTACAATAACTTATCTCATTTTCAAGAGAACACATTTCATTTAGATTTGGCACAACAATCTCGCTTGATGCCAAAACTTGTAGTGTGCCTCAATTTATAGGTGCATCACTATGTAACTTTGAAACCACTAACCTTGGCATCAAATTGTTAGCATAATTTTCTCTAGATGGGCGAGTGAACCCTAGTGACACCCTTGTTTTGGCCATGGAGAGCATCCATCACTCATGACCAACCCATACCAAAGAGTCTCCAAGGTGCTCTAAGTGCATTTTGAGGTCGATCATCCAATGGATGTAACTGAGAGCTCATGGGGGCTATTCATGAAATGTTAAATGCTACATGATTTCCATTTTGAGGTATACAATAACCTATCTCATTTTTGAGAGATCCCATTTTTTTGGATTTGGCACAATGATCTCGCTTGATGCCAAAAATTGCAATCTGCCTCAAATCATAACTGAATCACTGCATAACTTTGAAACCACTAATCTTGGCATTGAATTTTCAAAATCATTAGCTATAGATGGGTAGGTGAACCCTAGTGAAACCCTTTTTCTAGCCATGGAGAGCCTCTATCTTTCACGGCCACCCTATATTGAAGAGTCTCCAAGGTGCTCTAAGTGCATTTCAAGGTCGATCTTCCAAGGGTTGTAACTCAGAGCTCTTGGGGGCTATCGATAAAATACCAAATGCTATAGAATAGTCATGTCAATTCCTCTAATGACCTATCACATTTTTGAGAAATCACATTCTATTTGAATTAGGCACAACAATCACACTTGATGCCAAAATTCATAATGTGGCTCAGTTCACAAGTGCATCACTGCATAACTTTGAAATTGTTAATTTTTCCATTGAATCATTAGTCCCATTAGCTCTATATATTTGGTTGAAACCTAGTGACACCCTTGTTCTATCCACTGAGAGCCTCCATCATTCATGGCCACCCCATACCGAAGAGTCTCCAAGGTGCTCTAAGTGCATTTAGAGGTTGATCTTTTGAGGGTCGTAACTCAGAGCTCGTGGGGGATATCAATAAAATGTTAAATGCTACAAGATGTTCATACCAAGGCCTATGATAACCTATCTCATTTTCAAGAGATCACATTCACTTTGGATTTGGCACAACGATGTCACTCAATGCCAAAACTTGTAGAATGCCCTAGTTCATAGGTGCATCGCTATGTAACTTTGAAACTAATGATCTTGGCATCAATTTTTCCATGACATTAGCTCTAGATAGGTGGGTGGACCATAGTGACACCCTTTTTCCATCCACATAGAGTCTCTATTGTTCACAGCCACCCCATACCAAAGAGTCTTCAAGATGCTCTAAGTGCATTTCGAGGTTGATCTTCCAAGGGTCATAACTCAGAGCTCATGGGAGCTACAAATGAAAAATTAAATGTTTTAGGATGGTCATACCAAGGGCTACAATAAAATATCTCGTTTTCAAGAGATCACATTCCATTTAGATTTAGCACAGTGATCTCCCTTGATGCCAAAACTTGCAGTGTGCCTCAGTTCATAGGTGCATCACTACATAATTTTGAAATTTCTTATCTTGGAATCAAATCATTAGTGTCATTAGCTTTGGATGTGTAGGTGAACCCTAGTGACAACCTTGTTCTAGTCCCTGAGAGCCACCATCATTCGTGGCCAACCTATACCAAAGAGTCTCCAAGCTTCTCTAATTGTGTTTCAAGGTCGATCTTCTGAGGGTCATAACTTAGAGCTTGTGGGGGCTATTGATAAAATTTTGAATGCTATAGGATGCTCATGCTGAAGCCTACAATAACCTATCTCATTTTCAAGAGATCACATTTTTTTTGGATTCAACACAGTAATCTTGCTCGATGCCATAACTTTTAGTGTACCTCAATTCATAGGTTCATCACTTCGTAACTTTGAAACTACTAATCTTTGCTTCAAATCATCAGCATCATTAGCTTTGAATGGATGGGTGAAGCTTTGTAACACTCTTCTTCTGGCTATGGACAAGCTCCATCATTCACAGCCACTTTGTATCGAAGAGTATCCAAGGTGCTCTAAGTGCATTTGGGTGGGTGAACCATAGTGACATATTAAGGGATTTCAGAGATCATTTCAAATTAAACATAGATGATATCATTTCAAATTAAAAAATTGCATCAAAATTTGATAATAAATATTGTTAAAATGTTATTCACAAATTATTGAATTTGAATCGAATATAAAAAACATGATTAAAATGAATGATATTGCATAAACATGAACAATACAAATGATCCACGATAAATTGAACAATACTATACTAAATTAATATATATCATTGTGTATATAAATGAGAAAAATATATATCAAAGTACATGTATCCATAGACAAATTACACAAATATATATCGAAGTCCATATATTCATAGACAAGTTATGCAAATATATATCAAAATACATAGGTCCATATACAAAATATGGCTGATCATGCCATCAAAATGTGTCTAATATCAATGTTTATGTATAGAATGAGGCATCCTATGACAAGTATACTATCCTATGCTGCTAGTGGATCATCAAAATGTAGCCTCCTTGTTGCACTAGGTGGATCAAATGCTTCCTACATAAACAAAAAATGAAAACCCAAAATTAGACTACCAAATTTATATGATTCTATGTATCTAACATTGAATTACTCAAATGCATAATGATCTTTTTTTTAATGAATATTTATAAGTGTAGCAAGGTGTCTAGAAGTTTGTAAAAAGTTGCAAAGTATGTTAGATGGAAAAATGAGTAAAGCAGAATATGAGGTTATAGATCAGCCATTACCTGTACCATAGAATTTGTGGGAGGATGTTAGCATGTACCTTGTTCTTGTTTTACCAAGAGCTTGACAAAGACATGATTGAATTTTGTAGTGCCTGACAGATTTTTAAAGATGGCACATTTAATTCCTTACAAGAATACTAGTGATATTGTTCATGTACCAGAGTTATTTTTCAGAGAGGTGGTGAGACTACATGGTATTCCAAAGGCTATAGTTGTAGAGCAAGCTAACAAGTTTGTTGAGTATTTTTGGCATATATTATAGAAGAAGTTGATGAAAGATTTGAAGTTTAGCTTATCACATCATCTAAAGATCAATGGATAGACATAAGTTGTGAATCACAATTTTGGGAACTTGTTGATATGTTTGATTGGAGATAAGCCAAAAGTCTAGGATTTGACTTTACAAGAAGTAGGATTTTCATATAATTATTATTTCAATAGAATTACTAGTAAATCATCATTCCAAATTGTATATGGGACAAGTTCCAAAAAATATTTTGAATTGAGATAGTTGGAAGATAAGTAGTGCTAAGGCATAGAAATTTTCTAAACATTTGAAGAACATCCATGAGGAGGTGAGAAATCAAATTACAAGGATGAATACACATTTCAAGGCTAAAGTGTATATGAGCAATGTTTTTCTAAAGGTTTATAGGTGTCCACATAAAGAAGATGTGAAAAGAAGGTATACAAAATTTCAGATTGGAGGTGAATTCATGGTTCATTTGTGGAAGGAGAGATTTCTAGTGGGTACACATAATATGATTAAAATAAAGAGGTTTGGACCATGCAAATTACTAAAAAGGAATGATTCTAAAAATTCCAATGAAGTAGAGTTGGCTATCAAACTATATATTTCACCAATATTCAACATTTTAAATCTGATAGACTATCATGAAGGGGGAGATGGGGATGAAGTTACATAAGCAGAATGAATTATTTTAATAGCTATGGTACTAGATAGGAGTCAAAGGTTCATCTTGGATATATAAGTTTCCACTTGATGCTTAGTACCATATCATGAGTATTCATGAAGTTATTGCAGATTTTTGGTGTGTTATTTTTGTAGAAAAACTTTGGTCTCAATTTTGAAGGTCTTAAAGGCCACATATGGGCTTCAAAATGTCATCAACTAGAGCTTGCACTAGTCAAGCCTTGTAGATCAGAAGCCGAGGGTTCCAAAATGGTGTTATAATAGGCAATCAAAGCAACTATTCACATGTTATGGTCTTCTAAATTTAATCCAACCTAAATTTCCAAAAGAAATGTCATAGTCGATTTGCACCAACTCTATATGTAATTTTGGGGTTCGTTAGACTCATGGGTTATGGTTTGATGTCTACAAAATTCTTGGGTGGTGTAAAATTTCCTATATAAGGAAGGCCTATATATTATCTAGGGTAGCTCTAGGAGGTAGTTCGCAACTATCTTACAAATTGTTGTAAGGAAGGCATCCATGTGGGTTTGCATATTGTATTTTAATATTATGTAATTTTCTATTAGTGGTAATAATAAGAAGACCATATTTTGTTCTCACAAGTTTTTGTTATTTCTTTGTTTCTATTATGAGTTTTTGATATTAAGGGGAGCATCCTTTATCAAGATATAAGATATATATTCACTAAAACATTGGCTAAAAGAACTTTTGAGTGCCAAAGAGGCATTCTTAGGGAAATGTCCCCACCTAGTATAAAATAAATGATAAAAATTTGCATCAATCTATTGTAGTTAGAGCATATTTTTTTATTTGGATGTAATGCTTGGTACCACTCCTTTTGAGAAGTGTGTAAATTGAGAAGAGATAACTCAAGAGATCTTATGTACACATTTTTTCATAATAGTATTTATTGGCACTTGAGATAAATTATTTTTTTATAGATTGGCTTGATCTAATGTATGTAAATTCATAAAGATCATCATCAAAGGAGGGTAACTTGGCATTGACAAAAGATTAGTGTGATGTGTTGGTATTTTCACATCTTTTCATCTTTTTCATTGATGTCAAAAGGGGAGAAGATAAATGAATTTTTTTTTTGTAAGCTCCATGGAAAAAAGTATCAGAGTTTATCAGTGAGGATGTATGTATAGATGAAGATTGCATATATTGAGGATATTCAAAAAATTGTATCATATTAGATACATTTGGTTTGATGGTTATTTTATCATATGTGGTCATTAATGTAAAAGGTGTAGATTTTTAGGAATTGGAGTTTTTGCTAGCACTTGACAAGTATTTGATATGTTATATTACTACTTAGTTTCTTCATTGATGATAACATATGTTTGTATATCTTCAAATAAATTTAGATTTTTTATATGGTAGGCTGATTATTAGTTCAACAAGGTCATTTGGTAGCATGATTAATTGTGTGATATAACATTTGTGTAGAAGAATGACTATATACATTGTGTCTATTTTTTGTATACATTATGTTGGATTCTAGATGAACTAAAACTTATTTGGTTGAGAATAGTAGTAGGCCAATGTATAGGGAATAATGACAAATATTTGGTAGAATTTTGGATATATCTATTGGTACTTGCATGAATTAATATTAAGGAGCTTTGGATTTGATAGAAGACTTGTTCATGCATGCATTGTTAAGAGTGAAAAGCATTTGGGGTATTCTAGAAATATTATTATTGTGTAAAGCATGGGATATTTTAATGACAAATAACTATATTAAGGAAGCATATTTCATCCTTAGAAAGTGTCATAATAATGTAGTAATGTATGAGAACCTTATTGTAATGGTTGTAATTATTTTTATGAAAGTGTGGATGTCTTATTTTGGTCCTATATAATTAAATGTGATGTGGGGAAGTCCTAAGAAGATGACCTAACTAATTATTATAGATGACTATGCTATGTGTATGGATACAATCGTTTTATTATAGATGATTACAAAAGAGAAGTGATGATGTTGGTTGATTGATGTGAAATTTAAAGGAACTATTTTTGTAACCAAGTTGTAGATTGTCAATTCATGTTTTTAGATATGTTATCCTAAAGGTTTATCTTTTTGAGTTCTTGGAGGATATAGGGAATGAGTCTATTTGTTTCGTTTTGTCCTATAATAGATTTGGAACTTTTTAACAAGGTTTAAAGGTCTTTGAACGGTTGTACCGAATGCAATATTCTTGACTCCCTATAGGGTCACATCCTTTCAACAAGATCCTACTTATTAGTACATTATTCTTTGGGTTTCAACCTCACTAAGGTTTTCCCTCTAATATAGCTTTTCTCTAGTCAAAAAATTAGTTTCTTATGGTGTATGGTTTCTTTTTGTTGTGCATCATTATTTTAATTGTTGGAGATCAGATTTATAAGTTTGGTTTGAATTATATTTTGTCACAACTAATTCAAACCTAAGAGGAGTTTAAAGAGAAGAAATCACAATGGGGGGCACACATAAGTTCTTTTAAGAGAGGATCCATTTTGGAAAATATGGGCCTATGAAACATTAAAAAATACTTAGGTTAGTAGAAAAAAATAAATTATTGTTTAGTCATAATACGTTTCTCCCTCAAAGACATTAGTGAAGTCTAATGTTTGGATGGTGGGACTATCAACATTCATGAGAAAATTGAAAAGGAAATAATTAATATCTTTCAATCAGTTTTATGCTTATAGATAGAAACTAGTAAATTAGCTTAGAAATTAATGACTCAACCTTCCAATAGTATCCCAATAACTCAACTAGTGCCAAAGGGTCTTCTACCAAATTTTACCTCAAACAATAGTCTTTTCTTGGTATTATAATATGAAATCAACAAAGGTTTTTAAAGTTAAAAGAAGAATGGTATTGTACATTAACAACAAGGTCATCTTGCTTATCCTTGGTGAGATTTAGGTCAATCTCACATTCTAACAAAATCTATAGGATAATATAATATATGCATACCAAAAATATAAATATTCTAGAGTGCAATATTTTGATGGAATAGAGGGGTTTTACTATGATTTGTGATACAACCATACAAGAAAATATATATCTTCTCCTAAAACTAATTTTCACCTCATGAAATAAGTAAATATTATTGAGTGACTTATCTATTGAAATTTGAGATACATAAATATCATGACTATTCTACCCACTCCTATACATGGTTCTTGAAGAAGGAGAATGACTCCTAAGAATGATTAACACACTAAAGAATGCTTCTTTATATTGGCACTAAAGACTTTCATTATCCTTTCTATGCGATAGTTGAGTCATTCCAATACCTTTTCTAAATTATTACTTGACCTCAACAACTTTGAAGCTATACTTATGACATCTTTTGACTATTTTTATCACAGTTTCTTTAGCACGTGGCATTATTTCAAGCTTGCAGATTCTCTTCAACATTTAGATGCATAAAAATTCTAATATAGCTTGTCCTCATTTTACCTTTTGTCAAAAATATTTTTCTTTCCTCTCAAGGTATCTTTATTTTAACCTTGTTGTAGAGATCTAGGTGTAGGTATATAAAGTTCCCCTTTACCTATCTCATCTTTGAGAGCTACTTGATCACAAAGGAAATATACCTTGCATGATTGTTGGAGTTCCATAATCTCCATTTTTTTCCTCTCAAGTTGTGATTGTTAGAGTACTTAGATATTTCCTAATTAACTCTAGTTGTTTAAGCTAAACTTTAAGCATCTAATAATTAATTATTTTATAAGTTATTTTGGTGCAACTTAGGTTAGACCTTCTTAGGGTTTTGATATCCTTTATAAGGATGATCTCTCATTGTAAACATTCAATGAGAATTACGATAATTCATCCACTTTTAATAATAGCAATATCTCTTTTTGCTCATCAATAATCTCTTGTCCATGGATCTGACAATTTCTATCTTCATAGATTTTTGCTTCTCTCTTCTATAACATGTTTTTGCATGTAGGTGATTCTTAAGAGCTATGGAGTTTATCATTTGTCAACTTCAACATGGTATCAAAGAACTGGAACTTCATGCCGTTGTTTTATTCTTGAGAGATTTGACATTGGTTTTCCAATCTGAACTTCAATGATTTTTTTTATTTGATTTGGGGTGTCACTAATTTTTAATGTACTTTGAGAAAAAATGAACATCACCGTTGAGATTAGAGCACTCGAAAACACCTATTTCCATATAAATATGTCTAATTTAGACAATATTGAAATCAAAGACAAAAACATTTTGCACCCAAGTTGTATTAACTTGGGCATGTAAAACAAGGCAATGATTTCATTTTTTAGGAATGCTGCTAGACTTTCGATTCATATGGGAGCACATGTCTTGTAGATTGGCTTGTATTTCTTTTAGAAGCACCATTTTTAGGAGGAGAACTCTTTTTTTTTGTGTACTTGGCCTGTATTTTGTGGCGAGGCCAATTGTTCCTTTCTTGACCCTCATAATTTTTGGGGCTTCCACACAGTGCATTCTTGTGCGTTGGCCACATTGGACCTAAGATCACCTTTCTCGTTCCCTTTGATAGCTTTTCAAGGTGTAGATTTCAAATTGAACACATTTGTCTATGGCACATGTTCAACAATTTTTGCTTTGTCAACTTTCTTGCACCTTGGATTAAATTCTTTTTAGGCATGCACATGGGAAGGACTGAGTTTTTTTGTGAGATCCACCCCCACTATTTGGCGCAACCTATCTGCCTTGAGTTTTGGGAGGGACTAATAGTTCTTACACTCTTTATCCACCTTGATTTTTGGGTCTCCTTGGCCGCATGTGGATTTGCATGTGATTTTACTTTTAGCATGGTGTAGGTGGATTACACATTATATGTGCCTTCAATTTCCACCATTCAGTGTTTTTAACCATGTACATGCCTTGACTCACACATGTGTGCGCCCAATCTCCAGACCCATCTTTCTTTCGTAGTCAAGAGGTGCAAATTTTTGTGGAGAGATCTATGGATTTCGATTGGCGGTTATCTCATTAATGGTGGCAGTTTTTCTGGCTTGATTAATTAGTTGAAGTACAGTGCAGAGGTGGAGATTGGATGGTGAACGACTTGGGAGTTTGGAATGAAGTTGATTACCAGCCCAATCATTAATAGATTTCTAGATAGCCACAAATTTTTGGCAGATCACTTTTGGCATGTCAATCATACGTTTTTTTGTAGTTTGGCACAAAAACCCAATGTCGGCATGGCTCTCCTCCAATTTTTCTTTAGTCTCAGCATGATCCCGCGTGGCCTTCACCATAAGCATATTTAGCGTGTTAAATTTGGATTTGTGCCAGTTCTGGGTTGACCAATTGTGCCGATTTGAAAAATCATTTTTTGGTTTGGTAGAATTTTTAGTGGTTTAAGACTCTTCTATATTGGTCTGCGATTAGATTTTGGGCAACATTTTGTGTTTAAGATTTTTTACGATTTCCTAGCTTTTACTTCATCTATCTTTGATGCCCTCTTTGAGTTCGGCTCAAAAAATTTTGGGACCTGCATAAGATTTTCATTGCTAGACACGTATGTTCGGCTTCGATGTGTTATTCTTAGGTTTGGAGTAGCCATTCTATTTTCTACGACTCTAGGTGCTTTTTATCTTTATGGAGGGCATTATATTGACCATTGGTCTTTAATCTAGCATCGGCCCTTTGCCCAGTTCTATGTTTTCGATGGTTGAATAGTTTATTTCTTATATGGGTCATTGTTTTTGCCTCAATGGTTGTTTGACCATCAAATTTGGGCTTGTCACTTGCTGACATCAGTGCCACATTAGCACTATATCACCACTTCATGTCATCTCCTCGAGCTCTATTTAGACCTACTTTAGTATTTTTGCTCATATCTCGAGCAAATAAACTCCATTTTCTAAGAATGAGATATTACTGGAAAGCTAGTTCTATGCCCGTCATAGTGGTATAGGTATTTTTTAGTTTTGATATTATTTTTCATGGATTTTTTTTACTGTCAAAGTCTAAAGTTTCTTTTTGCACTCCATGAGACATATCTTGAGCATTCGATCTCCGATTTGAGAATTCTTTATATCGTTTGAAAGGTCTTTCTGACCTCTTTTTAATTATGCTAGTTATTTTTCCATATTCCACTCCAAGCACATTCGATTCAGTCTTTTACATTTTTTCATTCTAGTGAATAACTTGGTTGTTTTAGGTCTAGGGATCGATTTGTTTTCTTTAGATAATTTGTCATGACTTGTACTATCTTTCATATTAGTCTTATGTTTCTTGTGGTCTATTTAGACATCTTTTGTATGCATTCTTGCAAATGCACTAAGATAAAGTGCCATATTGCATCTATATTTTCATTTTAGTTGTTTGCCTTATTTTTCCTTCTGATTCGAGTAGTGTCATTGGAGGACACTCATGCAAATTACTATATTCTTAGGATTCATTATGTCTTGTGCCTTATTGTACATACACCACTCTAATAAAGTGTCATGGGGGGTTGATTTTTTGCCTTTGCTTTCCATCTTCCTTTTTCTAGTGAGTGTCTCTTTCATGACATTAGCCTCATGACATATTTGAGATTGATCATCTTAGTATACACATATGTACTCTTTTGTCCATCTTGATCATAGTTCCTTGACTTGCTGTTCTTTTGGTCCACTTTTCTAGTTGCTTGTCACCTCACCCTTATCTGCATTAGGAGGGTTTTTCTGTTATTTATCATGCTTCCTTGGTTTAATTGATCCGCTCTTTAGGCTTTGGAGTTTCATAGCATCTATATTTTTTAATTCAGTTGTTTGCCTTTGTGTGCCTCTTGATTCAATGTAGATTATAGTCTCCTCTAATTAATCAAGTTCTATTTCAATGGAAGTTCTTCAGATCAATAGTTACATTTTATAAATCTTTGCAACTTCTATATACTTCAATGATGCTCTTCATGATCATCTTTTGTTCCTATCTTCTAGGGCATTCCCTATTTTGGAGGCTTCTTTAGTCTTTCACTAGTTTTCTTTTAGCATGTTTTCTATCTCTTTTTGGAGTAGAGTTTTTCTCATGTCATTTTCTCTATTTCTCCTCTTTTTAGAGATTTGGTTGTGCTTGGGTAACTCATTAGGCCTTGTTTGTCGAGACCCAATTCTACTTTCAGTAGTAGTTATTAGGTTTTTAGCTACTCTCTAACTTTATCTTAGAGGGAGTGTTAGAGTAATTAGATATTTTCTAATTAACTTTAGTTGCTTAAGCTAACCTTTACACATCTAAGAATTAATTATTTTGATGCAACCTAGGTTGGACCTATTTAGAGTTTCGATCTCCTTTCTAAGGACAATCTCTCATTTTAAGCATTCATTGGAAATTATGATTCATTCACTTTTGATAATAGCAATGTCTATTTTTTCTCATCAAGAATGTCTCGTCTATGGATCTGGAAATTTTTGCCTCTATAGATTTTTGCTTCTCTTCTATAACAATTGTTTGCATGCAAGTGATTCTTGGGAGCTATAGAGTTGATCATTCATCATCTTCAATAGTGATACAATGGATCTTTGATTATAATCTTCTCCTTTCCTTCCCAATGAACATAAATGTCTATCATTCCCTAATCAATAGTGTTTTATTTAACTTTCCTAGATGGTGCTCCTTTTAGGTGGTCTTTCAAGGGTGATGGCTGATGCTACTTCTAGATTTCTAGTTCCTAAATGTTCCTAGTGGATACCATATTTTTTTAACCCTTTCTCTTAAATATATCCAACATAAAGAAATAAATGAGTTAATAGGGGGTGGGATTCTCTTGATATTACCTTGGACTCCACTAATGTATGGGAAAATCCAAGTGTGATGTTCCACCATCTTCTTTAATTTTTTACTTGATGCTTACTGATTTATTTTTTCCTATGTTTCTAGTTCTAAGCTTGTCCTTGTTCAAAATTAGGGTATGGTCTTTTATCCACTCATTCTCTTTAACAAATATGTATTTTTTTTTCATAACTAATTCAACACCGGTCCTTATTTGTAAAATGAATGCAATATTAGATAATTTGGTTATATGTTTTCTATATCTTTGTTTTTGTAAGCTTCTATATAGTTTTGCCTATGTATGTTGGCAATTCTAGGATTAGGTCATAGTATAACTCATTGTTTCCAACATGACCCATGTCTTTGATTAGTTTTCTTTTTGAAACTTTGCTTCTTTTTATAATTTAATCTATATTTTGTTCATCATCAACAAATATTTACTAATTTTATATTTTGATTAGTAACTAGAATTCTAAATGAACTATTTTATGTGTCTTTTCTAATTATTTTTATATCAATACAAATATAAATTATACCTCTTAATTTAAAACAAAAATACTAATTGATTCCAAAGACTAAAATAGAAATTAAAATATTTTTTAATGCAACTAAATTATTAGTAATGAAATATACACAAAGTTGGAAAAGTTTGTTCATCACGGTAACTTAGATTTATAGTATAGAATAGTTTAGACATGATTCAAAATGTCCAATGGTATTTCTACAACACCATAGCTACCTTAGTGAAGGAATATCCGAGTTATCGAATAATCTAGTTGAAATATGCTCATACTAAATGTTATCTTGGAACTCAAGAGTCACTGCTTCCTCCAAGTATTTCACCACCATTTTGATCATCTAGTTGTTGATTGGTTTTGATTCCATGCATGTATATGCCACCTCTACAACTTTCCAAGCACTTGATAGTTTGTAGTAGCTAATTTACAAAATGGAAATATTAGATAATTTGGTTATATGTTCTCTATATATTTGTTTTTGTAAGCTTCTATATAGTTTTACCTATGTATGTAGTGCCTACCCCTAGTTCACATTTTTGCTATCATTTTCGAACTCTTTTAGGGCTAGTTTTATGTTGATGATTATTAGTAACATTGTTTCAAATGAGATTATCAAATATTGTTTCAAATTCAGTTGATATATGATGAGATTACTTGGTAGTTTATATTTCATGTATATATGATGATTATTCAGTGATTTTAGCTATTGATGATGATTAGATAGATGGTTTATTCTATGTGTGTTTTCTTATGGATACTTACCCCATACTTGCATGTGTATGGTGTGCGTGTTTGTTTTCTTTCTATATGACATTTCTAATGTGGTTAAGGAAGGGAGTTGTAGTCACCTGCTAGTCGAGATCTACACGATGCACCACTTTTTGCCATTGCTTGTTTAGCTTAGTATATATTGTGCTTTTACATGCGTGGATTTTATGTAGGTTGCAAGTACCGGGTATTGACTTCACTAAATTGCCAAGATGAGTGCACCCTATCACATTATCTCAATGGTAAGAAAGGGGAGATAAATTCTCAAGTCCAAATCCCAACCCTTTAAGCCATTTGTTCTAATTGAAAATTAGGATAAGTATCTAAGTTGAATACCCTTCAAATATGTCAGATGACATAATTCATAATATTAATGCTTTTGGTTTGATTTTCTATGTGTTTTGCTGTGATGGGTTTTTGTATTTTACTTTGTGAGTCTTTGTAGTATTTTCTATTAAGTAAGCCTAATTAAAAGATTTAATTAATGGTTTAATTTAATCAAAAATTAATATGATATTTTAATGTTTATTTTTATTTAATTAATTGTGAAATTAGTTAAATAAAAATAATTTTTCTATTAGATATAGAGGGATCAAAAAAAGTTACATAGTACTTCGAGCACTACAAAAGAGGCAAAGCCTCAAACCAGAGCCAAGGTAACAAAGGATCATCTAAAGAACATCAAAGAACAAAAAAAGCCAAACAATAGAAGGCTAGTACAAGATATCACAATAAAGATCAACCCAAGCGGTCCAACCGAGAGGGCCTTCCATTCAAACAATAGTTTTTTGTTCCTAAATCTGGGACAACATATAGATATCCTCCTTCCTTGTATTATGGTTCCTCTTAATAGCTTGGATCAGCTTCTAACACATGTGCTCAAACATCCGCAGATTATCCATAGTCCTTCGCCACTGATAATCATACTTAAGATTGTGAACAAAGAAAGAAGTTTGTCCATCTTTAAGAAATCTGCTTAATTTGTCCTTTTCAATAACCATGGTGTTTTACACCTACAAGAATATTTTAAAATGTGTGAGTTTTCAAAAAAACTTAGTAAGAACCCTTGGCTTACCTTGGTATTTTCCCTCATTCCTGCATTTCCAAATCTGCCAAAGAATGTTAGAGGACAACATATTCCAAAAGAAATTAGCATCTTTACTAATCCCATTAATATGGCCAGTACCAATTTCAATGATGCTCACATTAATAGGATAGTAAATATTAAATAAATTCTAGATTTCTTTAGCAAAGAGGCAATCAAATAATATGTGTCTACCTGATTCAGGTAATCTGCAAATATTACAAATATTAGAATGCTAATAATTAAATTTGAAGATAAAAGTTATAAGTTTAAATTTGGAATGTGATAGTATTTATTTAATTTAATAATAATATATTTAGAGTTCATTTTTAAATAAATGCTAAATAATATTATTATTTAAGTTAATAAATATTTTATCAATTAAGTTTCAAAAATAAATTTAAAAGTGGAAAAGATATTAAAATTATTAAAAGATTCTAGATCACGTGATGCATGCATGTGATTAAAATATATTAAAATAAAACAAGTAGATTTAATAAAGTGAGTGCATGAGATTTAAAATTAATAAATTAATAAAATATAGTCAAGTGAATATTAAATAAATTAATATGCATTATTTATTTACATAGGAGTATGTGAGCTCTTGGGAGTTGTCATGTTGACAACACAAGAGTTTGCACTCTAATTATGCACATGTTGTCTACACTTAGGAGTTATCACATTATTTGAACACATGGTGTCTACAACATTCTAGAGACCTCATCATGTCTATCTTCTTGTTGTGGAAGTTACATGCTTAGTTGTCATGCTTATCTCCTAGTTCTTTCTAGACACATTCTAGATGCATCGTAGAGGCCTTTATATAGAGGCTCTCCTAGTGTGTATGGACAAGCTTACATGCATTCAAGAAGCTCATATGCTTCTACAAGCACTTCTAGTCGTTTGGGGGCTTCTGTTGGTTTGATTCTTGGAGGAATGGAAAATGTTGGAGAAGGAAAGGATTTTTTCTATGGGCTTCTAAGGCATAGCAAATTAGCATCAGTATCCAGGTGCACTCGTGATTTTCGCATATTCCATTTGCACTCTTTCTTTTCCTGTCTGTTATATGTGTCTGAATATACTCCATGAACAAATCTTCAATCTTGAAATTAGAATCTAGATATGTATGTTAATTTTTATTTGGTTGCAAAGAAAACATTAGGAAACCCTAGTTTTATTTATGAAAGAAATTCATCACAAACTACCCTGTCGCTGCCCCTTACATAGATCCGAACTCAAAAATTCATAACTTTTTATTTAACCCAAATTTATTTGATCGCTCCAGTGAAATTTGGCTCAACTTGTCCCTCTCTAACATATTTCAAATTCAGCTCGATCCAACGCTTCATTAGAGAGATATGGCCCCCGTACTGGGACTATTTTATTCAATGATAGTCATTCCTCCATTTTCCATAACCAGGAGTTCTTTGTGCTTAAACTTCAAAAAAATAATCTATAAAAGCATGAAATGAATTAAAAACTAAACTAACATAGATCTAAGACATTTATACTCAATATTTTATTCAAATAAGAAGTCTTTTCAATACAAAAAGTGGATTGTGCCCTTACGGTAGCAAGCTAGGACTTTGCAGAGAATTTAATTTGGTATTGTATGAAACTTTGATAGCCCTACATCATTATGCATTTTATTAATATTCCAAAGTATTTTCAAGAGTTTTATCCCAACTTTAAATCTTCAAACCACTCTTAAATCCCATAAACCCTCTCTGAGCCTTCTAGGCTTCATTTTACCAATTTTTGGCGATTTACATTTTTAGGCACTTCAAGTGCATTGGACACCATATAATGGCTCTACTTTCCATATTAAAATAAATTGGAAATCTGAAGGCCTTTAAATAACTCATCTACCTTAGAATCCCGAAGTGAACCCTAGGTACACTAACTCCCAAAATGCCATTAAGGCTACATCATTGATCCTTTTACAAAGTGATCAATCAAAACATTTAAAACATAAACAAAACATTATTAAGTGACCATTGTGGACTTATTACAATCAAATGACCCTTCAAGGTCATGTTCATTCTTTGATCCCCCTAGGATCTATTTAGTTACTCTAGTTCCTCTAGGCCTTTTGTCCTTGGCCCTAGTGCTCCTGCACCAGTTAATAGTAGAAGAAGTGTAATTAATTATTTTTCAATTTAAGTAAATGGATTTTTTAATGAGGGCAAAAGAAAAGAGATATTAATAAGTGTTTAGTAGAATTAAATAATTGAATTATTAATGAGATTGATTTTACTTAAAATCAATGAAGATTATTTTAAATAAATGCTTGTCCTTGAAGTGTTTTAAGGAAATTGTATACTAATTATTTGAAAGTTGATAAGTATTATTCTAATGTTTTGAATAATGTGAATGATTTTATCTAAAAGTCAATGGGAACTAGTACAATGATTTAAATAATTAAATTATTATCTTCTATTTATTTTAGGAAATTGTTTTAAAATAATGGAGGGATAATTCTATGTTTTATTCGAAAAGATAAATGGGTTGACTTGGAGATTAAATGAAGAATCTTATACACTTGAAATGTACTTGAAAATGAAAACTGAAACCTAATATTTGGCTTAACCATGTAATTGCGAAAGAAAACTAAAATATGTGTTTGTATCTTGTTCTTTATGCTATCCATGTTTGGGGTTTGGGTGGTCCTAGAGTGTTGACCAGTTAGGATGTCTACCAGAGGCTTGGGAGTTATGCAAATGTGATGGCATATTGATGTTATTTGGTCTCGTTTCTTTTAAAACCCAACCATGGTAATGTGATGGCATGCTCTATGAGATATTTGTATCTACTAATTGTTATTGCTCTCTAATCTTCTTGTGTGAAGCTGAGATGTATGTATTTGAGACACTTGACTTAACCATTTTTGAGTCATCGATCAGTTATCCTTGGACTACTTTCCAGTCACCATGATGGGACTGAAGTGTTGATTTATTTTTTGATGTTGTCATGTTGTGACATGTTTTGACTTGACTATTTTGGAGTCTTTGATCAATATTATTTTCTTTGAGATGCCTTTTTGGTTGCTTGTTGAGAACCAATTGATATTGTGATTGTCATTGATACCTTTAGTTGCCAATAGAGAACTGTTGTGGTTATGATTATCAATGGATGCTTTTCAGTTGCTCATGGAGATTTAATGTTTTTATTTTGGATTGTCTTTTGGTATTTTTCCAGTTGCTTGTATAGGACTGAGGTGATTTTGTGATTTATGATTCCATGACCCTAGGGTAGGTTATCTACTTGTAATGTCAGGAAGTGGCTTGCAATGGGGTCTGGGGCCCTAAGTGGCTGCCAGGATAACTCATTGTATGTTATTTAATAAGTGAAAACATTTACACTAAATGGGGATTAAAATGAACCTAATAAGATAATTGTATGTTCTAGCCCATGCCTCGAGTGCTTGTATAGACTAGGATGGGAGTAAAGAGAATGCTTGGTTGCAACCTTGCATTCCGAAGTATGCCTCATCAGTATGAGAGGATACTAGTGGCCGCATAGGGATCACTAGGGGGCCGAGGTCTATTGAGAGACTACCAAGGTAACTCTAGCATGATCCGTGTGATGACACTTTTCCACTTACATAGTAGGTTTCCTACATGTCTTTGTTGTACCTCTGGGTGTAGATGTCAATCTGTGTGTTGGAACCTTTGAGTTAGCATACTTTTAGGATTCCTAGACTTAGAGAGTTTTTGTGCTATGTGATTTAACATCCTATTTGGGACTTGAGATTATCTCCTTAGCATGGTGGGAGTGGGCCATTTAGGTCCCACGTGGTTGGGTGGTAGTGCTTTTTCACTCTTACCATTTGAGATCCATCCGTAGACACCATGGTTGGAGCATTCTTGGTTGGTATTTATCTTCATTCTGTTCTTGGATCTTATGATGGATGTTATTTATTGTTATGTTTTCTTATATTGATGATCTGTATATGTTAGATGATGTTATCTTATGCTTTATTCCTTGCAGGTTAGATTTCTTTATGCATATGTTGTAGCATGTTAGATTTCTTTATGCATATGTTGTAGTATGTTTTAGGAGTCCCATCCCTACTATGATAATGTTGATGATCTCTTCGATGACTTGGGATGTTAAGCACGAGGGATGGCTAGGGCCCACGATGGTCTAATGATGCTATTGATGGTTGGAAGGAACCACACACTTAGATTAGTTATGTTTTATGATGTATGGATATCTTGTACATTTGGTTGTTATATCTTTATTGATGGATGGATGTATCATGTATGTTAATAGTTTCATTTACTTTATTGCACTTGCATCATGGATTAGAATAGGATGATGTACTTCATTTTCACACATGTATATTCCTTTAAGCCTTTCATACCCTGTGACATGTGTAGTGGATGATTGAGCATTCTAAATAGACATTTGAAAATGAATGTATATTATGGACATTGGACTTTTCATTATTCTTTCATGTGGATGTGGTAGTTGTTAGACTTAGTATTACTTACATTAAATGTGACTCAACGTTTTGGGATCCTTATGGAATGTAATCTATTCGTATGCTTATAGTTGATTGTATGTTATTGCTTCTGCTACTATGTGTTCGATGTGAATGGTTTATCTTTCATGATTTTAAAAAAAAAATTATTTGGCAAACTTAGTAAAAATTTAGGTTAATTCTTTTGGATCCCCTGGCGGGGTGTTACAATGTATGTTAGCATGTCTAAGATTTGGTCATAGTATAACTCAGTTTTTCCAACATGACCCATGTCTTTGATTTTTGATTAGTTTTCTTTTTGAAACTTTGATTATTTTTATAATTTAATCTATATTTTGTTCATCATCAACAAATATTTACTAATTTTATATTTTGATTAGTAACTAGAGTTCTAAATGAACTATTCTACGTGTCTTCTCTAATTATTTCTATATCAATACAAATATAAATTCTATATCTTAATTTAAAATAAGAATACTAATTGATTCCAAAGACTGTAATAGAAATTTGAACATTTTGTAATGCAACTAAATTATTAGTAATGAAATATCACACAAAGTTGGAAGAGTTTGTTCATCACGATATCTTAGATTTACCGTATAGAACAATTTAGACATGATTCACAATGCCCAATGATATTTCTACAGTCTCATAACTACCTTACTAAAGGAATGTTAGAGTTATTGAATGATCTAGTAGAAATATGCTCATATTGAATGCTACCTTGTAACTCAAGAGTCACTGCTTCCTCCAAGTCTTTCACTACCATTCTCATTGTTGGTTTGTTGATTGATCTTGGTTCCATGCATGTATATGCCACCTCTGCAACTTTCCAAGCACTTGATAATTTGTGGTAGCTACCCAAAGAAGAGTCCATAAGCTCCGCTATTCTAGCGCATGAGATTAGCTCTCTCGTCTGTAAATAACTTAATTAAAATCCTATGTATTTCTTTAAAAAAACATAAAATAAGATTACAAATGATATAAAATTCAATAAATTACCAATTGCACTATATTATCACTTGGAAAAATTCCAAAAATCAGCTCTAGCAAAACTACTCCAAAACTATATACGTCACTTTTTTCAATTAGCGATGATGTCCCATAGTACCTGCATTAACTTTTAGTTTTAGTGTAGTGCTAGAAATTGCAAATATGTTGGATTCTAATATATTGTTGGTGATAGAAAGAATGCAATAGTGTTGAGGTGAAGGCATGGGTTTGTGAGTTGTCTACTACCTTTGCATTCATTCTTTCCTCCAAAAATATATTAGTACACTTTATATCTCTATGTATGATTGGCAGATTACAATCTTGATGCAAGTATAGCAAACCTAAAATTATACAAAAATTCAAACATAAGCGAAATAAAAGCCATTTAAGGAAAACAATCACAATATGTATACAATATTACTTAAACATAAATGGAAATACTTTAATTCTATCAATGAAAATACCCTCTGATGCTTGCAGTGCAATGCTGAGCCTAGTATTCCAATCAAGCAGGTTCTTCTGTTTAGGTGTTCTTGCCATCAGCCATTTAAACATCTTAACGACTTTTAGATGCATACTATTTGATTTTATCTATTCAAACCCTGAATAACTAATACCATATAGATGATCCTTCAATGTTCCATAGAGCATATATTCATATACCAGAGCTCCAACTGGTAGTTTGGAATAACCAATAAGATTGACAAGATTCTTTCTTATGATATAACCTGCAAAGCAGAGTTACCTGAAGTCAATATAAATGAAAGCAAAATATATTAGTAATAATTTTTAACTACGAAGGAAATAAGAGAAAAACAAATATTCTTATGTTGAAAGACAGGCTTTTAGAGTTGTGGAGGCATAAAAAATAAAAACCTCGTTTTTTATTTCTTCTTGCCCTTGATTAGAAATGCTTGAAAGTATTTTGACTGCAACATCATACCCAGAAATTGTACCAAAGAATACCAAGCCAAAGCCTCCCTTGCCAATCAATAAAGAATAATTGTTTGTCGCAGCTTCAATTTCACCATCTGCATATTCTACCGCCAATCTATGATATTCCTTTGCATGACCCGTCTCTGAAAAAGTGGAGTCAGTTATAAATTGCTATCCGTAAGATACAACAAGCACAAATATTTATTAGTAACGCCTTCGTTTTTCCAAAGAATATAAGATATTAAATAAAGTACCTCCATAAGTGTGGGCCGGTGGTATACTTGGGCGGCCTGTCATGTGAGCTAGTCGTCTATAAATGTATTTCCATAGTAGAAACATTACCAATACCGCTACAATTAGGCATGCAACAACCAAACATGCCAGAATCCAATTTTTCATTTTATTTCTTTTGTTGGCTGGTAAGAAATTACTTGGAGACGGTCTTCGGCGCAGAATAAATATGAAGGATTAGTAAATATTTCTATTTGTAAAATTGTACGCTCTGTTCATGGCAAAAACGGTGCAACATAGTCTATTTGTATCAGACTTACCGATGGTCTAATCCTGGCATGTTTAAGCCGGGCGGCACAGTTCCAAGCAATTTGTTGTTCTCCAAATGCCTGGTTAATACCGAAAGTTCTAAGTGACTTTCAACCTGCGTTCATAAAATCATATTTTCGCATACAGAGTGAAATTATCAAAATAGTAAAATATTGGCATAGTTATTGTACATACAATCGATTTAGCTTTGGAAGCTTCAGCAATGATGTTGGTATTTCTCCTGTAAGCTGATTGTTTTGCAATTCCCTTTCATTATAAGAAAAAAAACAAGCAATCATTACCACACAAATATTACATTTTTCTGATCATTCATCAATCCAAATATATGACAGTTAACCAAGTAATAGGGAGTCGGATTTCTTACAACGTTGTAAGATTCTTCAATGAACTGAGGTCTGGTATAGAACCTGATAAATTGCTGCTTCCAAGAAACTGGTAAGGACACCGTAAATTCAATCATTGTTATATTTTACAATGCCTAGTTCTTTGATGCGGAGCAATCACAAACTTGACGATAAAACATACCGTACCGAACCAAAAGCATAAGGAACCTAACAAGAATCGATAAGAAGACTGATTCACCATTAAAAACAACTCATATTTTTACTACATATAACTATCTGCAGATTACAAAACGGACCGCCAGAGAGCCACTTACATTTCCTTCTATTCACTCACTCTCTATCAAAATATTATTTTTTGCCCTTATCGATTCTCCTCTCTGTCCCTTCAATCTCTTCCTCTTATAACATTTGAGTTAGTTATGAAGTCTTACAGGATGGTTCAGATTCTTGACAGTTACAAAACAAACTCATCAACTTCTCTATGATAATTTATCGATAACATTGGTGGCTGAAATCCTTCTATTTTGAATACATTACATTGCAATTTTAAACAATAAAACTTTGTCATTGTATAAGGGAATTTTGAAAGCCTCAAATATTTATAAAACTTTGAACAAAAGATTCAAATGACGAGGTGCCTCTGCACCATTCTTGTACGAAGTGTTGAAGCTGCAAATTAAATTAATATAGTTTTTCCTTTTATAGTTACAGAAAACTGCAGATTATAGAAAGCATTACCAAATGCGTTAGTGCCGATAGGCTAGCAATAGTCGAAGGGATGTTACCAACGAGACCAAAGTCTGTTAGATTACTGTAATGAGTCGAAATCATGCATATTAGAAGGCTTTTCCTATATAGCATTAAATAATCCAATGAAGAGGCTTTTCAAAGTTTGCAGGAAATAAATATTCACATGATAATCACTCTTGACGGCTTGTCCTCGCTGCAAACAATACCCGTGCATGCATAACCTGCGGGAAAACATGGATCTCCTCCGAACCAGTCGTCTGGAACATTGATTGAATTCGCCATTTCTCTGATCGCCCTTACTGTTAATATCAACTATATTAGAACTTGCCAACATATATATTAGTAAGTCCAATTACAGAAATAGAGATATTTTACCATCATCGAGGTGTGTCTTATTCTTCACGTTCTTAATCTGATATACTTCAGCAGCATTTATGAAAGGCCCTGTTTCTGATGTAGTGTTATGTTTATAAAACCAGTTCTTCCAAATTCTAAATTCTTCTGCACTACCAGGCATTGCAGAAATGAAGTGAATTGCAGCCTATCTTTCATTTGATGATCGTTAATGAGGACTTGGAATACGTTGGGGACAGAGAGGTTTGCTTCAACAATGTTTCAAAAGTAGAGTGCAAAATAATAAGAGTTGCCCTCGTAGAGAGAGGAGGGTAGTGGGTAAGAAACCAACAAGTCAGCAACATGTTGCGCTGTAATAGCCGTCTGCAATACAGCTACAGGTGGTTGATTTGGCAAACCCCTCTCAAAAGTGTCGACTGATGTAACGATTCTAGCGTAGGTCTCTGATGAGTATGCTTGTCAGATGCGATCAGACTCATCCTGTGGGAAGCTACAATTTTGAAACACTCAATCATAAAAATGGTCAAAAGAGATAAAAATGGTAAATTTCCTTCTCCAAAACGAAGAGAATTACAACAAAATGAAAAGTAAGTGATGATTACACTTACGCTATAAGATTGTCTCTGCCAAAGCTGCTCCGCCGAAGGAGAACTAATGCGTCACTGTGAAAGTCGGTTGTACTATACGTTGTAGAATTTAGTGGCCTCAGCACGATCTCAGAAATGAAAATATAGTTTGTGTTTTCTGTTTCTGAACTTCGAGCAAGGCACAAACTTATACGATCACTCTCAGCAGCTAATATGATTTCGTGAGTAAGGACCTCATTGGGTTGCACACTTTTTATGTCCACTTTAGTCCACTTGATTCCATTTATATAAATAAACCAAAGATGACGGCTAAAGGAATCCCGCTTTGGAGAGCTCCAGAAAAAAAATGAGTTCTCACCAAATAATGCATGCCAGGCTTGACAGGGATCAGGTAGCAGTATTTTTTTGCTGCCAAATTCGTAAAATACGCAAACGTCGTACGGACCCAATCGTTTGTCGATGGATTAATAATTTTACCAGCATTCCGCCCTCTGGTGAAAGGGGCATCTGAAATCCAATCATCGCTTAGATTTGTAGAAGCGCCACAGACGATGCCGAGAGATCCTATGACATTCAGAGTGAAATCAGCAGGCTAATTATAATGCGTGCACTAAATCTTTTTTATTTTTCTGTAAACTGTGAAATTAGAGAAAAAAAAATCGAAACTTACCATTTGGGAATGATTGTGTGCAGGAAATGAAGAAGACGATGAAACTCATGATAATAGACAAGGTTAAACTTGCGGGCTTCATGATGACCTGTGGCAATTACTGCGTATGGAGAACAAAATAAATAGGTGGTAAAGCACAGGTGATTATAAACTAAGTTTGTCTGTAGCAGAAAACATGAACACGCGTGTTTTTGACGTTTATAATTTTGAACAGCGACCAACGACCCATTCAAAGTACCTGAAAAAATTAATATAGAAAAAGTCTTCTTCTACAATATTCGGTTAATAAACCTCGGTAGTGAAAGATTTTCAACCAATACAAAGTCCGTGGATGTACTTTTGGTTTTACTAGAGAAGAAAATGTACGGCAGGCGGTTGAAATTGTTTTGGAAGCGGACACGACGGAATAAATCCCAGCTAGGTATATTTTGAATGGTTTCACACACATTAAGCAAAGGGTTTTTCTGTTACTCTGATATGCGGAGATTGTTTAGCCGCAAGAGAGTGTCTCCCATAATCTTGTATCAATCTGATTAATAGCAATACATTAGCAGATACTCTGAATTTGCCAACCTTATCAATGCTATTGACATTTATAATTTGGAACAAGAAAAGTCGATGCTAGGGGACATCCTTGCAAGTTGCGGGATTTTTTAACATTGACCATCCATACGACCTAATAAATTCATTATAGAAAAAGACAGACGACAACTATCTCCGCACAGAGCACAGCTGGCAGAAGATTAGGAAATTATTAGAAATGCATATCATGTGAGACGTTGCTGGTAGTCCAAGATTTTACAGTTCTATTTACACTACTACTTGCATCTTTAAAGGTGCAAGGGTTATGTCGATAGTCTTGTATACTTTTGATAATTTGTTTAGCTAATTTTTACTTTATTGATAGTTCTAATATAATTTTGTAGTTAGAGCAAGATGATTATAAAAAAATGTTATTTGTTTTACTTTTTGCACTTAGAATAGTAACATTTTGTTTGAAGTGTCATATGATCTAAGGTCTCTTCCTTTTTCTGTATAATTGTATATGGATTACTTTTCATTTTGGAGAGCAGGTCAAATGTGAAGCCCATCTATTAGTTTTGCATAGGATATAGTTGTGAAAGTAAGACATTATCTCCTAACCGCATCGATATCCACAGTTTCTTTCAGTAAGGTGAGCCCTTGAGATTTTTGTATAGTGATAACCCATAATATGGTGATTGGTAGTTGTCTTTGGCTACTTAAAGTGATAGGCACTATTGACACACACTTGAGATTCTCGTGGTTCCATGGTGGTTCATTATAATTCTTAGAGGGTTTTGCAAATAGTTTTATAGATACTAAATGATGTCATTTTGTTGTTAATGTTGAAATATTGGTCATAATCTCTCTCTCTCTCTCTCTCTCTCTCTCTCTCTCTCTCTCTCTCACATTTGTTAATTTTTCATAATGTTTTGAATAACATGAGAATAAAGGTTCTATGTAAAATAAAATATATTTAAAAAAAATTATTAAGTCCATTTTTATTACTTTGGTAATGATATTTGACATTAAAAACTTGATAGTGGTAGAGGAAACCCTTCCTTTCATAGGGAGGAACTTTGAATGAATAATTTTTGGCTACTATTTATGGCTAAGACAATAGTCAATCATAGAGTCACATTTATGTCAATACAAAATAGTTTTTACTCAAATCGTCTATTGTATCTTACCCCTCTTTTTTATCTTTCACCTCTCTCTATATCTTTATTCTTTTTACTTTAAATTCTCTTTGATGTTATATAGTTCTATTATCTAAGAAAATTGGTGTGTCCTTTGTCTTTAGGACATGGAATCTATATCACACCTTCTTATTCACTCCCCTTTTGCCTCAAAGGTGTGGAGGGAGGTACTTGCTTGATGGGGAATCCAGTGGTTTGCTAATGAAGATCTGCAACAATTTGTTCACTAGAATGGCTTGTCTTCCCACTCATATCTAACTAAATTATGGTTAATCATTCCTCCTTATGTTTCATGGCAAATCTTGAAGGAACAAAATAACCTAATATTTTGAGATAAAGCAAGCTACTAGTTTGGGGGTGGCACAATAGGTTATCAGACTCCTAAAGGAATGTAGTGGAATCTGGCAATGGAAATCCCCCTCGCAATCCCCTGGGTAGACTTGATAGGCAGTGAGCTTCTACCCAAGGAGTGCGCCATATGGTGGCATAGTTTGATAACTCCAAAGCCTTGTCTAGGATGAATACGATGTGGAACCAAGCCCCTATGACAATGTTTAATCTTAATTTTGATGGCTTAGCCATGGTGGGAAGTTCTGCTGCTGGGGGTTATTTTACACAATTCTACTGGTAAAATAGCTATGGCTTATTCTAGAAATGGTGGTGGTCACTCAAATAATGAAGTTGAAGCTTTGGCTTTCTTGTGGGGTTTAAGACTCGTGAGGAAACACATAATTAACAAGCTGATAGTTAAGGGGGATTCGATGCTAATTATCAAAGCCACTAAAGCAGACAGTTGAAGTTGTTGGGCGATCAAGGTGATAATTGAGTAGATTTGTAAAATGATGGAGGAATACCAGGAAATCCAAGTAGATCATATTTATTGTGAAGGTAAGGGCATGGCAAATGAGTTGGTTAAATTCAAAAGTAGTGTTACAAGGCTAACTAAATGGGAGGACATCAGTCTAATTCCTTCATCAACTAAATTGTTGATGGAACGTGAAAGTACTTCTAACATTGTCATATAAAATAATTGAATGTTTCAATTAACTTGAAAAATAAAAATTCAATTTTAAAGTGAAATTTCCTCCATTTTTTTAAAGGTTAGATGATGAAAATACCTTTAACAAAGATGTACCAATTTCTTCAAAGAAATTGTTGGGCATGGTTTCTGCTTTAAATATAGCTTTGGAGGAAAGTGTACTTTGTGCTATTAAAAATGGATTTCTAAAATTGTAATGAAAAGCTAAAATTAATATAACTAGATATCTATAATTGAATTCAAATATTTATCATATTGAAGTATATATTTAATATCTTTATTGGCATGTAGGTTGTTTCATGTTTAGAAATTTCTTAGTTTTAAGTTATATATATAAATAATAATATGTGTAAGAAATTAAATAGAAAACACAACTTAACTATATAGATAATAGAAAACACAATTACAAGTTCCTACAAAAATATTTGTAGGCATAAAATTGCATGATGAAATATCTACTTGTTGAATGCAAGTAAGTAATGATAAAAAGTTCAACATCGTATAACATTTGGTCATAGCTTTTATATCATGCTATGCTGATTTTCCTTTTTCTACCTTTGTTTGAATTTTCTAATATATTAGTGAAAAAGAATGGAGAAGTAAGAAGTTGGGTCTCAAAATCATGGAAGTCCGTGGATTGAAATACTACTCCTTTAGAAACAAGCACCCATTTTAAAGAAATGGGCACCTGTATTAGGCTCAATTTCTTGATGTAAATTTCAAAAAATGAGCACCATATTTATTAAAACATGCACGCCTATTTTTAAAAGAAATAAAAAAATATTTTTAGTGAAAAAGAGTGCCTATTTTTGAAAATAATAAAATGGGCGACTATTTTCAATTTATTTTTTTAAAAAATTGGGCATTTAAAATACAATTTAAAATGTAGTTTTTTGTTTTTAAAAATGGGTACCCATTTTTTGAATTTTAAATAACAGGCGCCCATTTTTTAAAATAAGAGGCGAGATTTTTTTCTACTACCTTGGTTTTTAGTTTGAGTTAGGCTTGGTGGAACCAAGCCTATGCCTTGACCTCTCAAGATTTAGCTAAAGCATTCAACTGACAAATTTGAGTATTTTCATAATTTTTAAAGGGTCTTCCCGATCAAAATTTATGACGAAATGAAAAACCCATTAGAGCTCTCATTCTCTTGATTCTAGAAATGTAAATTTTATAGTGTTATGATTTGTTTTTCTATTTTTCTATTATTTTATAATCAACTAAATGTAAAATAGTGAGGTTTACTAAAACTTTAATAAATTTTCTTGTTTATGATTTTTCTTAAATTAGTTTATATGACATCAATATACATACAATTCATTTGAAAAACAAAAAAATGATTTTAAAAAAAAGTAAGATTTTAATCAAATTATGTTGTCCATACACAAGAAGGAAAAAATAGCTTACTAGCCAATTAATAATTTTTAAATTTTTTTATAAATCTAATAAAATAGTAAGGAAAAATATTGTCATCAATCTTTGGTGTGTTGGGTAACTTCATATAAAAAGATTTACAAAAATTCATTAATTGTTGTAAAATTATGGTTTTTGTACACAAGTACGGTTTGGTCCTAAAACAAGCATTTTGAGAACGTGGTTTTTAAAGATGCATACCCAAAAAACTTTCTATCATATGGCTATACAAATAAATTACATATTCAAAAAGTAGACTTTGAGCACTACAATTTGTATTACTAAAGTCTTATAATATTCAATCTCTAAGTGCTTCAAATTTTGACATCAATTTACAAACAATTCTAAAAATAAGAAAAATACTTCCACTTTTTGCCCAAAAATGAGACCCAACTTCTTGCACTTACCTAGTTGTCAATCTCATCATTTGTAAAAGTAAAATGACTTTCTTTAATGAAAAATTATATTTGATTTTTAATTCTTTTTTTTATTTCTCTTTATTTAATTTCACCTAAAAATAAACTACTTACTACATTTAAAACACTACCAAAACATAAATGATAATCACATTGATTTTATAAATGTTTTGTCCCTGTATAGTTATTTAATTCTAAATTTAATATATATTAATACTTTTTCTTTCTTTTATATAACATGAGTAAAAAAATGGCAAGCAAAGCAACCAAAAATCATGTGAATAACTTGAAAAATGTGACAAGTTATAAACATTCATCTAAAAAACATTGGGTAGTTAAGAAATGCAAAAATTCTTAGAAGGAAAATAAACATAGTTGTGGTGTAGTGACATATCTGCTACGAAACATCATAACCCTATCAAGGAAAGGAACAAGCTAGGGAGAAATAGTCATGTTGCTCCCCCTATCAAAATCATTTTTCCTATAAAAGCCAATTATATGGTAGAAACTTCATACCAGTTTGCGGTTCTAAGTGCACATAATGATCTGGGTCATATAAATGCAAAGCAAGAGATTCGAAGTGATGTAGGGGCCACTCCACTAGAAACCCTATCTTTAGAGAGGAAAGGAGGCATAAATGTGTCAAATATGGTTAAGAATGTTAGAAACCAAGCCATGATGGCCCCAAAATAGGTATCTTTGTTCCATGCCCACCGGGAAGAAATTAGCATTGATCGAATTAATTTCTATTCTCTAAGTTATGAATCCTCTAAACCTTCTTATTCTCTGGGATCCCATATATCTCAACCCATATTTTTTCCACATCATGTCTAGATAACCAAATCATATTTTTTAACCTTACTAAATACTTAGAAGAAAAAAAAAAATGTTCTTCTCTTGGCACATAGGTTTTCTTTCCAATAGAAATGTGGGGCCTCCACACACCGTAAAGAGTCAATCTAGGAAGAATGTACCCATCATCCCTACATCTTCCCATGCTTCACCCTTTTCATATGTTCCACATCATCATAGAAACCCTATTCTCAATCCCCCCAATTCATCTAATTTTCAACCTAGATTAAATCTCAAACCCTAACCCTTCAACATAGGGGATAAATTCCTCATCATTAGTAATAACGACAATGAAGAACAATGGCAAGAATGCCAAAAGGTTGGAATATTTGCATTTTAGAATGGTCCAAAGTGTGAAATTCTCAACCTCATAAGTTGGCTACACAAATTCTGCAAGACCCAGGTAAGTATTTCTCATCACTCTGATAGGTTAGTATACATACATTGTAGTGATGAATTTGTCAAAAAGGATTTCTTGTTTGTCTCTATTTGGCTTTTTAAAGGCTATGCTCTAAATTTTTTTGATTGGATTTCGAACTATAAGGAAGAGATGTTAATTTTTTTGTGACCTACTTGGTTCACACTACAATCTCTTCATCCAAAACTTCTACATGTAGAAATTATTAGGAAAATAGGTTTCTTTATGAGTGATTTGGTTGGTATGGATGCACCTTTTAGTCGCTGCAATAACATCAAACTTTTGATTAAGTGCAAGGCTAATAAACTAGAACCCAAACCCATGAAAGTGATAACAAATAGAGCTAGATACAAAATTAACTTCTAAAGATATGAAGGTAAACTTTTATAAATATTAAGACTAGACAACGATAGGAAAATCTCATTCAATAAGATGCAATTAATTGTGGATCTTAAGAGCACTTTTCCTATGATGAATATAAGGAATTAGAAAGAGTCTCAAAAAGATTCTTTATACAAGAAAGATCTACAAAAGATTTACCAGGTTACAATAAGGAAATCAAAGCTAGTTCTTGAAAGGGGGACAATCAGTACAGATAAGACAACAAAGGTAAACCCATTGATAGAAATCAGAAATAGTCTATCTCCAAGTCCTAAGAAAGTATAGAAGGAAGAAATAGAGACAATATAAGTAGATAAAATAAAAGAAACTCAAAGCTTAGAAGAAGAGAAACATTCATTATCAGAAATCAACAAAGAAAACTATATTGTTCTAGAGACAGAGGAAAGTAAAGGAATCAATCCTTCAAAATACAGACTTCATGGGTATTCCAAATGCCCAAAGATCTCAGTAGAGATAAGAGAAACAATAATCAAGATATGACTAGAAAAACTACAAGGATTAGTCACCAACAATTTAAAACTCAAGAGAAAATCAAAAAAGTAAAAAAGAACAAGAATATAAGTATAATAAATGAAGAGGAAAATTTATTAGAGAAAATGGTGAGAGAGCAAGACAATAAGCTATTGGATAATGAGGTCAGTAGTCTAGAAGAAAAAGAAAATGATATCCTATTTGCAAATGAAGATCTAGAATAGGGGGAAGTCTAGTATATAGAGGTAGCAATGGGTACTCCATAGAAAAAATCGATAGATCCTAAGCAGAAAATTATACTCACCAACATAAAAACTATAAGAAGATATACCAAATTTTGGAAGATGCCACCAACTAGTTCAGACTTCTCAGATCCCTTAGGTAGTAATCACAAGGTAAAGAGGAGTGAACATAACAAAAGGAAAAGCATGTTAATACAAGATTTTCAAGAATTTCTAAATAAAGATGATATGGGATGAAGACCTGGAAAGGCCAAATTTAAACAAGTCTATAATAGACAACTTGGAATCATTAACAAAGGAATTAATACAAGTCTTTAGCTTTGAGAATATTGAAAGAGCAATGAAGTACAAAAAGAGAATCTCATTTAGTGAGTGTTAAAATTAGGAGGAGACAACTATACTTGTGAAGACTTAAAAAGAGATTTGATAAACATAGTAGAAGATGACAAAAAAAAGAGAATTTCAAAGATAATTGAAGATGCACCAACGATAACAATGTTAGATTGTGGTGACTGATCAGGAAAGTACTGTACATACTTCATAAAAAAATTTTTTTGGAAGTAGCCGACATGGTAGCCGACATGGTAGCCGACATATTATGGCCAACATATGGCCGACATGTTATAACCCTAAAGCAGTTTAATACTTGTATAAAAAGGGCTTAGGGTTGGGTATTTTTTATATGTGGTGATACGAAATTGGTTCTTGCGGCGGTATTGAGCTGTAAGGGATTACGGATTGTAATCAGGTTGTAATCACTGGATTGTAATAAGATCGGACTTGCTGTTTGGTGGACGTAGCCCAGGGATTGGGTGAACCACGTTAAATCTTGGTGCCTTCTGTTCATTTCTGTGTGTTCTATTATTTTCTATTATTGGTTATATTTGCATGTAGTTTTTATTTCTGTCCGTGGTTTATCCTAACAAGTGGTATCAGAGCCTAGTTGTTTCTCAGTTATCCTCTGCAGGAAAGTCTCACGGTTAAGTGGGAGTCTCACGATTGAGTGGGAGCAATGGCAGATGAGGGTAAGTTGAGGGTTGACAGGTTTAATGGGCAGAACTTCCAGTTATGGAAGATGCAAATGGAAGACTATTTATATCAGAAGGATTTATGGAAGCCGTTGGAAGGAAAAGCCAAGAATCAGGGAACTATGTCAGAGGCTGAATGGGATCTTTTGGACAGAAAGGCACTCGGAAGCATTCGGTTATGCTTGGCACCATCGGTGGAATTTAATATTACAAAAGCAAAGATGACAGAAGATTTGATGAAAACCCTAGCGACACTGTATGAAAAGCCCTCTGCTTCAAATAAGGTATTTCTCATGAAGCGTTTATTTAATATGAAAATGGCAGAAGGTGGATTTGTTGCAGATCATTTAAATGAGTTTAATACTATTACTAGTCAATTATCTTCTCTGGGTATCAATTTTGATGAAGAAATTAGGGCTCTCTTGATTTTGTGTTCTTTGCCTGAAAGCTGGAATGGCTTGGTAATGACGGTGAGTAATTCTGTTCCTGGATCAAGTACCCTAAAATATGATGATGTGATCGGTGTTATTTTAAGTGAGGAAACTCATAGAAAATCCTCAGGTGGATCTACATCAGGAAGTGCTTTAAATGCACAAAGCAGGGGCAGAACGACTAAAAGAGGAAGTAACTCTGGAAATCGTGGGAAATCAAGAGGAAAGTCAAAGGGGAGGAGGTCTCAATCGAGAGGACCAAATGATTGCTGGTACTGTGGGAAACCAGGGCACAAAAAGAAAGATTGCTGGACTCGAAAGAAAAATGAAGGAGATAAATCAGATGGAGACAAAGAGGCAAATGTGATAAGTAACAAATCCGAAGAGGATGCTTTGCTTCTGTCTTTAGAGAGTGTTGATGATTCATGGGTTTTAGATTCTAGTGCTTCTTTTCATGCTACACCTCATAGAGGTTATTTCATCGATTATGTCCAAGGGGATTTTGGGCTTGTTTATTTGGGGGATAATGAACCCTGTCAGATTGTTGGAAAGGGAAAAATTAAGATTAAGTTGCAGAATGGGAATCATTGGCTACTACATGAGGTAAGAAATGTTCCAAAGCTGAGTAGGAATTTAATTTCAGCAGGGCAACTTGATGATGAGGGTTGTGTAATTACTTTTAATGATAAAAATTGGAAGGTTTCAAAAGGTTCCCCTGTAGTAGCAAAAGGTGTGAAAGTAGGCACCTTATATCTTTGTACAGGTCATATTGTTCCTTCTACTTTGATTGTTTCAGAGAAAAATGAATATTCAGGAACAATTACTGCAGTTGAGCAGGGAGAACAAATAGCTACTGTAGATTCTGATATAGCGTTGTGGCACAATAGACTTGGGCACATGAGTGAGAAAGGTATGAAAGTACTTCATTCAAGGAAAGTTTTACCAGGTCTAAAATGTGTGAATATGGATTTCTGTGAAAGTTGTGTGTATGGAAAACAAAAGAGAGTGAGTTTTGTAAAGACAGGGAAGGAAAACAAAAAGGATAAATTAGAGCTTGTGCATATAGATGTATGGGGACCGGCTCAGGTATCTTCCCTTGGTGGCTCTCATTATTATGTTACATTTATTGATGATGCAACTAGAAAAGTATGGGTTTATTTCCTTAGACAGAAATCTGATGTATTTCAAACTTTTAAGAAATGGAAATGCTTGGTTGAAAATGAGACTGGTAAGAAATTAAAATGTCTCAGATCTGATAATGGTGGTGAGTATTGCAGTCATGAATTTGAAGATTATTGCTCCACTAATGGTATTCGTAGACAAAAAATTGTTCCAAGGACTCCACAAGAAAATTGAGTGGCTGAACGCATGAACAGGACTATAATGGAGCGCGCAAGGAGCATGAGGTTGCATGCTGGGTTGCCCTTACACATGTGGGCGGAGGCTGTCAATACTGCAGTATATTTGATTAATAGAGGTCCCTCTACTCCTTTGGGCTGTGGTATTCCAGAGGAAGCATGGACTGGTAAGAAGGTGAGTTATTCTTTTCTCAAGACCTTTGATTGTGAAGCTTTTGCTCATATAGACTCTGAAAATAGAACCAAGCTAGAAGCTAAATCAAAGAAATGTGTCTTTGTTGGATATGGCATTAATGGATTTGGCTATAGGCTTTGGGATTTTGAAAATCATAAAATTATAAGAAGCCGGGATGTCATATTCAATGAAAAAGTGTTGTACAAAGATCTGTTGCAGCGACATGAGAAGAAAGAAGATGATTATGTAGTGCTGGATGATACTCCAAAAGCTGATGCTCTAGCCATTCCTCATGATGTGCAACAACTGCAACAACAAATACCACACACACCAGTGAATGTTAGATGGTCAACAAGGCCAATTAGACCTCCACAAAGGTTTTCTCCCTCTTTGTATTCTATTTTACTTACTGATGCTGGTGAACCTGAAAGTTATGATGAAGCTGTGCAGGTGGATACTAAGATTCAATGGGAGTCTGCAATGAAAGATGAAATGGACTCTTTGCTGAAAAATAAGACATGGGATTTGTGCAAGTTGCCTGCAGGTAAAAAGGCTTTACAGAATAAATGGGTTTACAGGTTGAAAGAAGAGGAAGGAGGTAAGAAAAGATTTAAGGCCAGGTTAGTTGTAAAAGGATTTGCACAGAAAAAGGGAATTGATTTTGATGAGATATTTTCTCCTGTTGTTAAAATGACTTCTATTCGTACTGTTTTAAGTCTTGTGGCTACTGAAGATTTGCATTTAGAGCAGATGGATGTTAAAACAGCCTTTCTTCATGGTGATTTGGATGAAGAAATATATATGGCTCAGCCACAAGGTTTTGAGGTCAAAGGTAAGGAGAACTTAGTGTGCAAATTGAAGAAAAGTTTATATGGCCTGAAGCAAGCACCTCGGCAATGGTATCTGAAATTTGACAGTTTTATGCATGAGCATGGATATAACAGGTGTCATTCAGATTACTGTGTTTATTTTAAGAGGTTGGATGATGATAGCTAAATTATTTTATGTCTATATGTTGATGATATGCTTATAGCTGGGTCTAACATGCATCATATTAAGGGGCTAAAATGCCAGTTAGCACAAGCATTTGCTATGAAGGATTTGGGGGCAGAAAAAAAAATCCTTGGTATGAAGATTTGCAGAGATAGGAAGAACAGAACATTGACGCTATCTCAAGCTGATTATGTTGAGAAGGTGTTGCAACGTTTCTCTATGGAGAATGCTAAAGCTGTCAGCACACCTTTACCTGGTCATTTGAAATTGACTAAGGAGATGTGTCCCAAGACACAGGAAGAGGACGATAAGATGTCCAAGGTACCCTATGTTTCAGCTGTAGGAAGTTTGATGTATGCTATGGTATGTACTAGGCCAGATATTGCACATGCAGTGGGAGTCGTTAGCAGGTATATGAGTCATCCAGGTCTTGAGCATTGGAATGTTGTCAAGTGGATTCTCAGATATTTGAGAGGAACATCCAATAAGTGTTTACACTTTGGGGGCTCTACTACTGATTTACAGGGCTATGTTGACTCAAATTTGGCTGGGGATATTGATACTAGGCGGAGTACTACAGGTTATGTCTTTACTGTTGGTGGGGCAGTCGTGAGCTGGGTTTCTAGGCTATAGAAGATTAATGCTCTCTCCACTATAGAGGCAGAGTATGTTGCTGCTACAGAGGCAGCCAAAGAGATGATATGGCTTCAGTTCTTCTTGGAAGAATTGGGACATCCTTAGAAGCATAAATATTTGTTCACAGATAGTCAGAGTGCCATTCATCTTGCTAAGAATTCAGCTCTGCATTCTAAGACCAAACACATACAGTTGCGGTACCATTTCATTCGGTCAGTTTTGGAGGATGGCCAGTTAAAGCTGGAGAAGATACATACCAATGCAAATCCAGCCGATATGTTGACAAAGGTTGTCACCAGGGAGAAGTTGAACTCCTCTTCAGCTTCAGTTGGTCTTTTAGACTAAATGTGAATAAAAGAACAGCAGAATCCAAGGTGGTTTGATCTAGTGGGAGCCCCATGCGATAGTTGTATTGCTATAGGATCAGTCTCCAAGTGGGAGATTGTTGTTTAGTGTGGAGCTTGATCAGTCCCCAAGTGGGAGATTGTTAGATTGTGGTGACTGATCAGGAAAGTACTGTACATACTTCACCGAAAAAAAAAAAAAATTGGAAGTACCCGACATGGTAGCTGACATGGTAGCCGACATATTATAGCCGACATATGGCCGACATGTTATAACCCTAAAGCGGTTTAATACTTGTATAAAAAGGGCTTAGGGTTGGGTATTTTTTATATGTGGTGATACGAAATTGGTTCTTGCGGCGGTATTGAGCTGTAAGGGATTACAGATTGTAATCAGGTTGTAATCACTGGATTGTAATAAGATCGGACTTGCTATTTGGTGGACATAGCCCAGGGATTGGGTGAACCATGTTAAATCTTGGTGCCTTCTGTTCATTTCTGTGTGTTCTATTATTTTCTGTTATTGGTTATATTTGCATGTAGTTTTTATTTCTGTCCGTGGTTTATCCTAACAAACAATAGACAAGGACTTTGAGGGGAGTGGTCTTAGGAATTTACCATCAATAGATGATAGATTTATAAAAAATCAATTAAGTGTCACAAAGAAAATATTACAAGAACTGGAAGGTGAAGATAGAGAAGAAAAAGAAGTTAAACAATCTGAAATCATTTTAAAAGCTTAGGAGAATATAGATCAGTTGGGAATCTAGATGAATCAAGAAGGATTTTACTCCCCTAAGTATGGAAAAGTGAAAATCAAAAGAGATAGGAAGTCCCTTAAGGAGCTCATAGAGGCAGATGGGAAAGCAATAAAGCAGCAAAAGATCAATTAGTTATTTAACCCAGGGAAGGGAAAGATCCTTCCCATGGAAGCATAAAATCACTACCTGGAATGCTAGGGGCCTAAATGCACCTAGCAAGAAATGAATATTAAAACAAAACTTAAAACTATTCGAATATGAAATTGTTATATTACAAGAAACAAAGCTAGATAAGAAAGAAGGAGCCAAATTAGAAAAGAAGATAGGTAACTAAAATATAAACTTGCATGAGTCTAGAGGAGCATCAGGGGGTCTAGGCATCATTTGGAATCCTAAGAAAGTATCTCTAGATATTTTAAACACAAACCACTATTGGTTAAGTGGTAGAGTCAAAAGCATTAAAAGTAACCTTTAGTTCATTTTAGTTAACATTTACAACCCAATCTATAATTCAGATAAAAAAATTTTATGGGATGAAATTAGCTTATTTATCAATAATCATAAAAATGAACCCATCATATTAGGCAAGGACTTTAATACTATATTAAATATTAATGAAAAATTTGAAGGTATCCAATGGTCCTCCTAAGCCTCTAAAGATTTTTAAAACTAGTATGATCTTAACAACCTGATCGATGTTCCTCTTAATAATGGGCAATTTACATGGAATAATAAAAAGGACTTTTCTTATATAGCTGATAAATGGGATAGGTTTTTTCTCAAAGGAGAACTGAGTGATTTTAACTTTAATATCCAATCCTCTATTCTTCCAATATCAAGTTCTGACCATGATCCGGTTAGGATTGAATTTTTTGAACCTCTTAAACCAATTAGAAACCCTTTCAAGTGTGAAAAAATGTGGTTTTTAGACTTAAACTTTCTAGCACGTATTAGAGAATGGTGGAACCAAGGTAACTTTAAAGGATCTAGAATGTATATTTTTGTACAAAAATGAAAATGCTTAAAGAAAACATGCTTAAATGGAACAAAGAACACTTTAATAAAATATTCAAAGATAAATTAGAGATAAAGCAAAGGGTAAAGGAACTAAATTTAGAAGTAATCAAGAAGGGTATGAATAATGATAGCTTTTTTCTAGAAAAAGAATTACTCGCCAAATAAGAAAACATATTGGCAAAAGAAGAAACCTTTTGGAGACAAAAGTCAAGAGAAAAATGGCTAGATGAAGGAGATAAGAATACATTTTTTTTCATAATTCCACCCTCCATAATAGAGAAAAACGTAAAATAGTTAAAACTAAAGATCCTATGGGTATTATTATTGATAATCTAGACAAAATAGCTGAGATATTTGTGAATCACTTTCAGAATACATTAAACAACTTTGATAGTTCAAATAGGGTAGCTCAATAAATAATGCTTGAAGCCATACCAAGAGTAGTCTCATTAGAAGATAATAAATTTTTTTAAAAACCTATGACATTGGAAGAATTCAGATTGGTGTTATTCAACATAAATCTGGATAATCTCCAAGTCCAGATGGATTCCAAACATTTTTTTATGAAAAAAATTAGGAAATTATAGGTGTAGATCTTTGGAAAGCTATTGAAGCCTCAAGAAATGGTGGATTGTTGCTATCTAAAATAAATTACACCTTTCTTACTTTGATTCCTAAAAAGGAGGATCTAGAAAATCCCAGGGATTTTAGACCTATAGCTCTATGCAACACTATCTATAAAATCTTATCTAAAATTTTAGCAAATAGACTTAAATTGGTCCTCCCTAAAATTATATCTAAAGAAAAAATTGATTTTGTGCTAGGTAGATCGGTCCTTATACTAATTATTCAAGAAACTCTTCATTCAACTAATAAGAATAAAGGGGCAAGCATGTTTATGAAATTAGACATCCAAAAAGCATATGACATGGTTGACTGGAGGTTCTTATGTAAAACCTTATAAGTCTTTGGCTTCTTGCACCAATGGATCAACTTTATATATAAATGTATCTCCTCCACAAAGATTTTAGTCTTGCTCAATGTCATCCTTGAGGGTTTCTTTGAAACATCAAGAGGCATTAGACAAGCAGATCCCCTATCCCCATTTCTATATATTATCATGGTAGAAGCCTTTGGAAGAGCACTAACCAAGGCTCATAGTGATGGGAAAATTAAAGGTATAATTGTAATAGAAGATATCTCCAACATCACCCATCCACAATACATAGATGATACCATTATAGCAACTAAAAGTACAGTAAAATAGGCTTTAAATATTAGGTCTATCATTAAAAAATACATGGCAGCATCAGGACAAAAAGTAAATGCTGCAAAATTCAAAATCTTTTTTATTAATACTAAACCTCAAATAGAAAAGTAGATCTGCAATATGATGGGGTATAAAAGGGTTTCATTCCCATGTTAATACCTAAGTATTGAGTTAGAAAAAGGTAGAAGATCCAACAAGGCTTGGCAAAGTGTTCTAGATAGACTGGAAGCTAGGATAGGCAGCTAGAAAGATAAATGGCTTTAAAAAGTTGGTAAAATCACTAAGATCATATCTATATTGTCTACTATTCCAATGTACCCACTTCCTATCCTTCCTCTCTCTAAACATCTCACTAAGAACTTCGAAAAAAAACTTAGAAGCTTCCTCTTAAATGATTGTGAGGACTCTAAAAAATTGGCTCTCATAAGATGGGAAAATATTTGTAAACCAAAGAAGTCTGGTGGATTAGGTATAAAAAACTTATATTGGAAAAATGAAGCATTAGGGGCTAAACTAAATTGGTATCTCTTTGTTGAAAGGGATAGAAAATGGGTTAAAATTATGTATAACAAGTACCTTAATGCTATTGATCCCATTTTCATCTTTAGGATGAAGACCCTTCCCAAAGGCTCTGAAAGTTGGAATTTTATTGTTAAGAGTCGAGCCCTCATTAGTAAGTACCTGACCTAGGATATTGGAAAGGGTGAAGAAGCCCTATTCTAGAAGGACTCATGGGATGGGCATCCCCTAGTAGACAGTTTGGAGATAGCTAAAAATATCAAAGAGAAATTAGTCAAATTATGGGAAAGCAAGGTTAGTGATTATAAACCAAAATAACTCTGAATGGAATCCAAGCTGGGCATAGAAATATGTTGATAGTTTAGACCTAGAACCAGCTACAAAAATGGCATTCGAAAAGATAATCTAGAGTAGAAAAATTAAGCAACTAGAAAGGAATGGCTTAGACATACGTTGGGCTAGAACACCCCCATGCCTAACTCCATAGTTGGTTTTCTCAAATGGTGGTCTACAGACATTAGTAAAGGTATCTATAGCCGAATTTGGAATATTTTCCCATCTACCCTTATGTGGGAGGTTTGGAAGGAAAGGAATAGAAGAATATTCCATGACCAAGACATGTAGCTAAATGTGATTATTAAAAAACTAGAAGCATGTATAGTTGAGACTTTAAATTCTCACCTTAGGAACACCCAGAAGGAAAAAGGATCATTTTGAAACTAGGATGGATTTATTAAAATGAAATGGACAAACCTTATTAATCCCCCTCTTACCTATAAAAGGAAGAATAAAGAGGCAAGGGGAAATTGTAGATGGACTGCCCCACCAATGGGATGGGCTAAGCAAAACTTTGATGCAGCGTCAAGAGGCAATTTGGGCTCAACAGGTATCGGATGTATCATCTCTGATGAGTCAAGCAAATGGATAGCTAAAAGGGCTAAATCTCTAGATCCAACAACTAATAACTTGCTTGGGCTAGAAGCCTTGCAAGAAGGGTTTCAACTTTGCCTAAATATAGGTTTATCCAAGATTATTATTGAAGGATGCTCTCGGATCGTATTAAATGCAACTAGAAAAAGAGCAATGTCCAATTGGGTCTTAAATTCAAAATTGGAAGAAGTTTTTAATATTCTGGATCATTTTACAAATACTCAAATATGTTATATTTTTTAGGAAGGCAATGGGAAGGAAGATCAACTAGCAAATATGGATGCTGATGGCAAAGATTTTCTTGTCATTAATGATAGATTGTCTTAATAGGAGCCACCATTTTTCATAACATTTATCCTTATTTAAAGATTAGCAACCTATTAGACTCTATCTAGCAATTATTTAATTCCAGACTAAGATCTACACTAGCCTTTAGTTCTTTTTGGTCACTAGTTTTTTTTTTTTCCATTATCCTCAATTCTAGTTATCCATTTTAGTTATCTTATATTTCCTAAACTTTATCCACTATATTTTTCTTTTATCCAAATTTCTCTCATATATTAACGCACAAACAACAAATACAGGGGTAGACACGGTATAAGTATGGTTATATCTAATGAGAAAATTTGCATAACAGAGTATTAAGGGGTCTCCAATTTAGAACAATCTATTCTTCAAAGGTGTAGTGGTGCAAATCATTATTACTATTATTATTAGTCTTTCTTTTTTACTTCTTGTTCTTCAATCATCACCAAATCTTAACCTCTATATGAATTTTTTCTCCTTTCTTTTGTCTTTGTTAGTTAGTCCTTCCTTTCTAGCTTTTCTCCCTCCTCCATCATGAGAGTTACGCAGTGACATCATGCAGATTGCATAAGCTGATGTCGACATCTAGGATCTTCTTGATTCTTCAATTGTTAAATTCTTCCTTCTTGAATCTAGCTCTCGCCATGTCTCTTTCATTTTGTGCCTATTTTTCCCTACAATGGACACCAATATTTGTGTCTTCCACATTTTGAAAGTGCGTACTATGGCTTTTCATGGTAATGTGAAGCCTGAAAGGTGGAATCGAGTGTTAAAACCAGTTGGTAACATGACAAGAATCATGTAAGACGAGCCCTAGGAGAAGGTATTTTTAAATATGACTTCACTTTGAGAACAAACAATGATATTATTGGGGATTTCATTTGGTTTTTGGCAAGAGCTAGAGTAGACAAATGGGCTATGGTTAGAATCTGTCAAAATGTATTTGATCATGTGTGGTGTGTACCTCTAGAAGAGGTCATCGAAAGTTTGGATGAGAAACTAAGAATTTCCCTCCCTAAGATGTATATGGCTCATCCCCCTAGGAGTTTCAACCTAGCCATAGTACCAAGATGAGCTTCACTAGTTATCTATGATCATGCAGCATTTAATCTGGTATGGCCGAAGATGGAATCTAGTATTCAGTTTCTCCTAGAGATAGTGGAGGATGATGACAAGGCATGGTTCCAAAACTATCTGGGTTTGTTCAATTCCTACATTCACCCGGCTATGGAGCTAGTGAATTTGTACGTTGTGGACCTTTGCACTCCCAAAATTGAAAATTCTAGCAAGGAAAAGTAGTCCTTCGAATTCTCGCCTCTCTTCCAATCTCAAAACCCAAATGATATAGCTGAGATAATTATGGTCTTCTAGAAATAACAGTTTGCATTTTTCTCTAAGCAAGGTGTGCTAGTTTTTTGCATTCTTAGTGGTCGGGCTAAGGGTTTTTCTGTGCTCTACGTATGTCCATATGTTTTGGCCTGCACCTTCTATCTTGTTCTTTTTGTCTCTCCCTATGTTTTGTGTGCTATGGTTATACAAGGAAGCTAAATGGTATAGATTAGAGCCAGTAAGGTATATGGTTATGTTTCTTTCTTTGGAAGTATAGTAAGGATATCAAGGTATATATTTTGTCTGTTAATTGTATTAAGGTTATTTGGGTAGTAGTTTGTTATAAAGTATGTTGGTTCTTCTCTCAAAGGTAGGTCAATTGGCTAGGTTATAATAAGTTGTAGCTTAGTGATCTATGAATCCGAATCTATGTAAATATATAATGATATCAATACATAGAAATCTTATATTGGTGATGTGTTTATTTTGTACTCTACTTTTTCAAATGGCATTAGTCTATAGTTGTTCTGACATGCAAAAATGTATCGATATCTACCTAACAATTTCGAGGCTTCACTCTAATGCAATAGTAGTAATGTATGGTGAAAATTCCAATTGGGATAGGTAGATTAAGTTAGTTTGAAATTTTATACCATCAATGACTTTTATTCTACTTGGAGTTCTATTCCTCATTTCTATTATGTAGGACTTATTCCTAGATAATGGGTTTAGCTTTAAGGTGCATAAGATGAATGTATCATGAGGATAAAAATCTAATTTTGATAGCATTTGAAGTAGACTTGAAGGATCCATAATCCCCTAGAAGGGAAAGTAGGATATTAGAATAAGCAATACATAGAGGTAGCTATAATTAGAATAAAACTATTAATATGATATTTCATGCTGACTTATTAAAACAAGTAAGGTCAGAAACCTCTTGGCAGATATGAAAGCTTTTAATTAAAAAGAGAGAGTCTCTTAGATTAATATAGTTAATCTCATTTTCATAGGATACAATTTTAAAAGATAAAGTCTTGCTTTCATTATTAAATGATGGGCTATATTTAATAGAACTAAGGTTAATTTCTTTATTGATTTACTCGAGTATTTTGTCCTACCTGGATACCCAAAGTCTATCTTTGTCTTCCTCCCAGGATCTCATGTTATCTTATGATTTAACTAACATTATTAAAATCTACTTTAAGAAAAATTGTGTAGCAGGTTAGTAAGGGGAAGCAACTTAGGCAATTAGATAAGAAGAGGCATATATGAAGATTTTAAAGACCGGATTGAACCAATCATCTCAGATAGTGGATTAAGCAAAATCAACAAAAGATGATGCAAAGTTAATAAATTCAGAAGAGGATTCTTGTTTCTCTCCTTGAAATAATCATAAATTTCTTTAAAATGCCAACTAGGGTATGCCCCTTTTAATTATGTAATAAAATAGGACTAAGGTCCCGAGCAAGACTGAAGGTTTTCTTCTCCATTCTTTCCTACCAATGCCTATTTGAATAGAGATACTCTTTTATATATATTTTTACTAAATTAATATAATCAAAGGTTTTGGCCATTTACTAATATATAATTGAATAAAGTTTAATAAAAAAATATTAAATTGAAACTACATAGTAGGGGAAGAGACCCGATAACCATGGTAGAGTTTTGTCAAAGATACCATCCAATAGCTCATCACACATGTACTAATAATCAATTATTTTTTGAACTTTTTTGGTTGGTGATTGACCAATGTGTGGATCATTATTGTGTTTTTTGGTGGATGACTAATGGAGGGTGAACATAAGGAACATAACTAGTATTGTGCTAATGTTTTAAAATGACATGTTTCAACCACTTCACACTTTACAACCTCTACAGAGAGATCTGTAAATTCCCTATGCAAAAACCTTAGTTCTAAGATCTTGAATCACCTAGAGAGGTACACCAAAAAAATGGTGTAATTCGACTTACAACATAGAAAGTCTAGATAAGAAAAATCACCCTGAAGAGTTGTTGGAACTTTCCCCTACCACCAATAATCGAAAGCATCTACCCAGCCAACCAAAGTCATATTTTGAATGATTTAAAAGATAATTTTAAAATTATGTTACAATGTGTTTCTATTATTTTATTTTATTTAATTAAAATTTTCCAATGTAAGCAATTATGTTGACTAGTTAGCCATTGGCCCAATAGTCTAGCCCTAAAGTGGTGTCGATAGTTTTAGGAAACTCTAGACGAAAGGGGAATAATTTACAATCATCATTTCCACCCTTTAGATGATTCTTTTGGAAAAGTATTCGACGGGGTTTTGAATGTGTGGTCAGTGTTTGATTCATTCCTATTTCTTACATCAAGGAAAGTAGATAGAGCACAAAATTTTCCCCAAAAAATCTTGTTTTTAAAATTTCATATTGGGTAGAAGAATCTGAGGGGTTTTCGCTCTACTAGGGTTTTCTTGCTTCATGCGAACTTTCAATTTTTTTTGCATATGGCCTTTCGCTTGCACTCCCCTTCTGTCGACACTTGTCATACCGCATTTACTGCGAGAGCTTTAGGTTAGGATATAATGGCTCCAGCCAGCGGTGAACCAATTGTTTCTGGTGTTCACGCTACTGCTTCAGACTGCCATGGTGCCGCCACTGAACAAATGCCCACACAAGTTTGTCCTAAAGGTTTTCCATGAGGTAATCTTGATATTGTCCTTCCTTTACAAGAATTTGATGCTACATGTGACTGGTTAGAACAACATACCTTGATAGGGTATTTTTTCGGTAGGACTTCTCCTGAAGCTATGCTCAGAGAATGGGTCAACAAAAGCTAGACTCCTCATGGCGTCTGCCTTGACGCTGTGCAAAACCTTACCAAAGGTTTTTTTTTATTTCGCTTTGCTAACCCGTCGCAAGCTGACGCGGTTTTTACCAACGGCCCTTGGTCTGTGCGTTCCTCTCTTCTTGTTTTTCAGAAATGGTCTCGAGACTTCTCTATCTCAGATGATAAAAAGCTTAGGGTTCCTGTTTGGGTCAAATTCCCAGGTCTACACTTGTCCTACTGGCCTTTTATTGAGTCTATTGCCCAAACCCTTGGAAAAGTTGTTACCAAGGAGCTAGAGAAAGTTTTTAATGCTCTCCCTCAGTGGCATGTTTGCATTGAAGTTGATCTTTCTAAAGATCTCAAGGATTCTGTGGAAATCAAGATTGGCGCTCAAACCTTCACATAGAAGGTGCTTTATTTGAACCTACCTAACACTTGTTATAGGTGCCAGTCTGCGAAACACAAGATCAGGGATTGCCCTTTGGCCATGCCTAGGGTCAAACCCTAGCCTAAAGTGACGCCTGTCAAGCAGGTCGAAGGGAAAAAAGAAGAATAGGTTACTGTTGAGCGCAAAGGCAAGCCTACCTTGAATCCTTTGGCCCCCAAGCCATCTTATGCGGCAGTTACTACGATTCCTCTTGCTTCCACTGAAGTGTCAGTGCCTGCTAGCGTGGAGATGCTAGCGGCTTCTGTTGCACTTGTTTCGATTTCGCAAGTTTCAAAGCCTGCTGGCTCGCTAGGGATTAAGGCAGCCGCCAGGACCTCATCCTTGGTTGGGGCCCATTCTCCTCTTGCAGTCTCTTCCATAGTACCACTAGAAACAAGGCATTCTTGCAGTCCTCCTGGACATGTGGAGATATTAGGGGTCAAACGACAGGTTGTAAGTTCAAAGGATTTCCCATCTGACTTTCACCCAGTTTCTACTTTTTTGCAGAATAGTTACTCCTCTCTCGAGGATGAGGATGATATGGATGAGTTTTCATGAACTTCCTCTCTTAGAATCTTCGAGGCCTTACAGACCTCCCTAGAAAATTCTATGTCCGTGATACCCGTCATAGACTTGGGAATTTAGACTTTCTTTGCTTGCAAGAAGTTAAGATTTCTGGTTTCATGCTTTCTGCTGCATGCTGCATCATTTGGTAGGATAGCGTCATGTTTTCTTCTCAGCATGAAGCTAGCTGAGGTGGTGTAGTTACTCTCCTGTCACCTCGCCTTCATTCTACTATTATTTCACATAGTTCTGACCCCACACACCGTATTATTTGGCTTTTGCTTTCCATTAACAATCATTCTTTTGGAGTCATTAATGTTTATGCCTCCAATGATGCTGTGAAAAGGGCGCAAATGTGGGTTTGGCTTGCTGACAACATACCGCCAGCTACTTGGGTCCTGTGTGGGGACTTCAATATGGTTGAAGTGGCCTCTGACAAAGATGGCATTCTGCCTTTCCGTTGGGGAGCTGGGGAAAGAGAAGCCTAGTTTTACATGCATCATAAATTGGGCCTCTTTGATCCCAATACTAGCCGTCCTCATGATAATGGGGCTTGGCACACTTGGTCCAATTTTCGAGCCGGTCCTGACCGCATATTGAAACATCTTGATCGTGCAATGATCTCGACGAAATCTTTTTTTTATTTTTCTAAAGATTGTGATCTACCTGTCATTCCCCTAACAGATGTGACATTTTCAAACCACTATCCCATTTATTTTGGCATTTCTCGGCAAACAGTTGTCCCCAAAGTGGTTAAGTCTCAATTCTTCCTCAACACGTCTGTGCTATTGCATGCCTCCACCATCTCCCACATACAACGTGTCTGGAATTTGGAGCCACGTCCACATTCCCATCAAGGTTGGATTCAATGGTGGAATGATGCCATTACCAGAATGACTCATTTTTTGCGCATCTATGGGTGTCAGCTGGAAATTTTTAGAAAATGATCTTATGAAGCCAACACCCTTGCCCTTAAAAAAGCCTCTGAAGCACTCACCTTCAACCCCTTTGATGTGGATCTTCAACTTCAGCTTGCCAAGCTTCACCATGAAAAGAAAATTGCTGATAACTATGCTGCCCGAGGAGCTCAAATCAAAGCCTGTCTCCACTAGTTGGAGGTTGGTGACAAAGCCTCGAAGGAGTTCTTCCAAGCTCTCCAAGCCTGTCATACCAATATTGGGATTAAAAAGATAAAATAGGGAACTGATGTTCTTTCCAGTCTGCCAGAAATCCTACAAGCTTTTGTTCTTCACTATGAGAACATTTTTGCTTTGCAGGGCCATTCGGTTGCTCAGGAGGAGGCTCTCAGAAAGTGTATTAATGTTACTCCAAACCGCCTCGCAGTTGAGCAACGCGCTTTCTGTGAGCAACTTCTTTCCCTTCGAGACCTTAAAGAGGCAGTTTACTCCATGGCGGATGACAAGTCCCTTGGGTGTGATGGATTTCCCTATGAATTTTACAAACATCTTTGGGAGCAAATTGGTCCTGATCTGCACAAAGTCTATCTTGAAGCATACCATTCTAAAAGCTTAGGAGTGATCATAAATAAAGGCACTATTAAATTTATGCCTAAAGCTGGTGATCCTGAGGAAATCTACAACTGGAGGCCCATCACCCTCTTGAATGTGTCTTATAAGATCATTGCTAAGGTGGTCTCTCTCAAAATCCACCATATGCTTCCTCTAATTGTGTGGCCTGAACAAACTGGCTTCATCAAATCTAGGTATATTCTTGACAACATCATTGCTATCTAGGAAGGTATGGAATGGGCCCGTAAGTCCAAGAAACATGCTATCTTTTTAAAGATAGATTTTGCTAAAGCCTATGATCGCATTGAATGGCCTTTCATTTTGGCTATGCTTCAGGCTTCAGGTTTTGGTCCCAATTTCCTTCAGTTCGTGGAGATGCTCTTTGGTGAAGCTAATGCTTGTATCACTATCAATAATTCACAATCTGAAGCTTTTGGACTTTTTTGTTCCATCAGACAAGGTTGTCTGTTAGCTCGAGTGCTTTATGTCCTTGCTGCTGAAGGTTTTGGTTATTTACTTGCTCACTCTGTGTCTTTAGGGCTGGTCCGTGGCATTTCCTTGCCTGATTCTTCCTCCTAGTTAGTCAATGGTCATTTTGCTAATGATTCTTTTCTTACTCTTCTTGAAGATGAAGAAAACATCAAAAATGCTTTAAATTGTCTTGACACTTTTTGTCAAGCCTTTGGCTCTGCCATTCAATGGCATAAAACGCTCTGTTACCGACAGTCTTTTTTGCCAGCTCCAGCTTGGCTCAACCAATTCCAATGGAAATGGATTACTCATGGAGAAATTTTCTGCTTTCTTGGCATTCCCTTTGCTTTCCAGGCTTCCCTTGTGGAACTTTGGAATGTTGTGCTTACAAAGATTACCAAAAAGCTTGATTATTAGATCACTAAGCCACTTTCTCTTGCTGGTAAATTCCAGATTTGTTCTAAGATTTAGGCTGCCACCCATTTTTTTATTCCTCTTGTTGGGCTCCCTCCAAAGCTTCCTATCTCAAATTAGAACTTTTTCTCAGAGATTTTCTTTGGGCCTCTAGTTCTGACCATCATTGTTTTCACAGAGCTGCTTGGGATTTCTGTTGTCTCCCAAGGGAATCTGGGGGTCTCAGCCTACTTTCCAGTCGAAAGCAGGGCCTTGCCCTCTGTGCTAAATGGATTATTAGAGCTATTTCTGGAGATGAAGCCTAGAAAATTTTTGTCAGGCATTACATCTCTTCCGGCTTCCCTGCTAATAGACCGGCGTGGAAGGGAATTGGTTTTCAGACCCTTCTCACTATGCGTGAACCAGTGGTCATATAGGGCTCTTTCGTTATAAAGAGCATCTGGAAAGCCTAGGAAGCTATTAAACCTTGGCTTCGTTGGGCTAGTGATGAGTTTCGCAATGGGCTGTCCTTAAATTAGCAGAACATTTGGTGGTCTCCCTTGTTTTCCTTCCAGGGTATTCCTCTTGCCAAGACTCAAGGTGCTAGTGCTCTGCATTTCTATAAACATGGCATTCACACTACCAAGGACATTTTTTCAAGAGTCACCATGAATTTTAGGTTTTGGGAGGATATGCAAGTTCAATACCGCCTTGTACATGCCGATCGCCAGATTTATGAGCTTCTGTTGTCTTCCATCCCTGTGCACTTACTTCATAAAGTGGGGATTTAGTCTATTCGACCTTGGTGGTATGATTGGAAGTGGTTTCTTACCACTCCATTTACCAATTATAAGCCCAATATGGGATACAAATGGCTTTCACCCCACCTTCCGATGGTGGACATGCTTAGTCAATGGTGGCATTTGCATTCTTCACTTTCTCAATGGAGAAAACGGTTCGACACCATTTGGAGTGCCATTACAAAACCTAAGATTGCTCGCTTTGCTTGGTACCTTACTTTCCAAGGTCTTCCTCTGGGGTCTCGGCTCAAGCACATTGGGGTTCCTGATCCCAGATGCCCCTTCTGTGGCCAACCTGAGTCATTTTTGCATATTTTTTGGTTTTGCAAGCGTGCTCAGAATTATTGGCACTGGATCCATGATTTTTTCAAGCCTTTTAGGCCCGAACCTTTTTCATGGCACATAATTCGGTTGGGTGATTCCCCTAGATTTCCTCAGAAGTTTTCCCAGATTTGGCATACCTTTAGGATGGAAATTTTTTTTTCTCTATGGAAAGATAGGAATGCAGTTTTATTCACTGACAGTTTTTTGGATGTTAACATTGCAATGTACACTAAGGCATGCATTTGTAACAATGTCATTATGCAAATACAGGTGCAAGCTAATAAAGTTTCCTTGGAGGTTGCCCACTTATAGGAATTGTTAAACCACTGGGGCAATGCTCCTTGTACCATTGCCAGAGTGCTTCCAGATGCCTCGATTGATGCCTCCTCGTCTCGTGGTCATCATTCTAGATGCCAGTCCTCTGTTCGCCATTCACACACGCCGCGCTCCCAAGGTCCCAGCCACCGCTCTCCTAGTGGTGGTCATGGCGGTTGGAGGCACCACTCTGCTTCCCCACGACGTGGTGGTTCTGGCTGGTCCCTAGCTGCCCCCCTTGGGCAGGCTTCTGGCTAGTCTCCAGCTCCTCCCCCTAGACGAGCACACTCTGGCAAGTTTCCTTGGCTGCCCTTGGCTATTTCTCCTCCACGGCCAGACAAGAAGGATGCAGAGACTGCAACTACCCCAAATCCTACAGATGTTGCTGACGGCTGGATTATTCCTAGTCCGCCTCACAATCCCACTGATGCGTGGGGGTTTCTTGATAAAGATGATCCTCCTCCCTCTTCTAGTACTACCTTGGCAGCATGAGGTTGTTTTAAATTTTTTTTTTGATGAATAGTTTATAGTTGCTGGCTGCAGCCATGTTGTTTACTCCGGCTTCGGTCGATTGAACTCATTTGCGGGGTGATCCTGTATCCCTCAGCCCTTTTTTGTGAATTGTAATCTTAGTAAATTTTATTAATTGAAAAGGACTATTCATCAAAAAAAAAAAAAAAAAAAGTAGATAGAAAAGTGGAGAAAGAGATTCAGTGGAGGGCCCCATTTAATGGACGATAGATTGACTAAGGGAATAGTGTCAACAAACTCTTTTAAAACCTTTATCATTAAAAATGATTTCAATTGATTGCCCCTTCCATTTTTTACCACTACAAACCGACAAGGAAGCTTACTTTTTATCATTTCATATTTACTTTTATTTGTTTATATATTCTGGCATTGTCACTTTCTAGAAACTAAAATGACTCTTGGCTTCTTCTCTTTTTTGTGTTCAGTATAATTTAATTCCAGTCTGGCATAATTAGAGTGAACTCTTTTGATCAGCCTCAACCCTCTTCAATGCCCATGCAAACTCAAAAATTTTTAATGGAGATTATTAAAATGTTGAAGGCATGGTTTCTGTCGATTCTAAATATTTTGGTAGAAATCCATCTCATTCTATTTTGCAGATTTGTGATTGTTGTTTCCTCGCTCAACTAACAAATTCCACCCGATCCCCAAAATCCTTTCGACATGTTTGCATCATTCTCTACGCCTACATTACGGAGCCTTGGCAGACTTTTATTAACCATCATGGTAGTGATGTGAAATACACTTTTGCCAGCAAAATTCACCGCACACTTGAAGGAATTCGATACCAAGCTTTCCTCGATGTAGAAGCACTTGAGCTCAACAATGTGATTCAAGTGAAAATACAAGTAGAAATGATTAATTTATCCCTACACATTGCCATTTTTTCTCCCGACTATGCCCAAACCTCGTCGTGTTTGGATGAGTTATCTTGCATGCAACAATTTGGTGTAAACACAACTCCCATTTTCTGAATGAAAGATTAGTTGGGCATTTTGGTTGAGATAAAACCATTTCTGTGGTTACTAAGAATTATTACTGGCCATAGTTGTAGTAAGATGTCTAGAAGTTTGTACAACATTGTAGAGTATGTAAGATGGAAAAAGGAGTAAAGTAAAATATGATGTTATAGATCAAAAATTACCTATACCATAGAATTTGTCGGAGGATGCTAGCATGTACCTTGTTCTTGTTTTACCAAGAACTCAACAAAGGCATGGTTGAATTTTTGTAGTGGTTGACAGATTTTCAAAGATGACACATTTCATTCCTTTCAAGAATACTAGTGATGTTGTTCATGTGCCGTATTTAGTGTTCAGAGAGGTGGTGAGACTACATGGTATTCCAAAGACTAGTTTTAGATCAAGACACGGAGCTTGTTGAGTATTTCTGGAGGATATTATGGAAGAAGTTGAGGACAGATTTGAAGTTTTTCTCATGACATCATCTACACAACCGATGGACAGACATAAGTTGTGAATCATAGTTTTGGGAACTTGTTGATATGTTTGGTTGGAGATAAGCCAAAAGTCTAGGATTTGACTTTACCAGATGTAGGATTTGCATATAATAATTATGTCAACAAAATTACTGGTAAATCATCATTCCAAATTGTATATGGGAGAAGTCCTAGAAATTCTTTGAGATAGTTGGATAAAGGAGAGATAAATAGTGCTAAGGTAGAGGATTTTCCCTAAACATTTGAAGAACATCCATGAGGAGGTGAGAAAGCAAATTACAAAGATGAATGCACATTTCAAGGTTAAAAGAGAAGATGTGAAAAGGAGGTATACAAAATTTTAGATTGGAGATGAAGTCATGGTTTGTTTGTGGAAGGAGATAATTTCTAGTGGGTACACATTATATGATAAAAATAAAGAGGTTTGGACCATGCAAAATATTGAAAATGAATGATTCTAAAAATTCCTATGCAATAGAGTTGGTTGTCGAATTGAGTATTTCACCAGTATTCGACATTTCATATCTGATAGACTATCATGAAGGAGGAGATCGAGATGAAGTTATAGAATCAGAATGGATTATTCCAATAGCTATGAAGGAGATTGAGGAGATAATTGATAGTTGTGTTGGAAGGAGCACAAAGAACTAAACATATAAAGAGTATCTAGTCAAATAGTTCAGGGAAACCAATAGAAGATTCATCATGGATGGCCATCTTGGTTTTCCTTTAACTATCTAAGATGTGATAGGGCTACTTCTCAAATTACCTCAAGTGTTTGATGCAGTAGCATCCTAGGTGTAAGAGCAATCTTGCATAACCCCAAAGAAATGTCCTTTATGTTTCTTTAATAAAGATTGTCTAAGTGCAGCATTTTTATTTCTAAAGGCTATCTACTTAGTAAGTTGGTCATACAAGCTCAGAAAATCCTAATTTCAGAGGTGGAGGTTCATCTTAGATATATAACCTACCACTTGATGAGCTTAGTAACATATCATGAGTATTCATGAATTTATTGCAAATTTTTGGTGTGTTATTTTTGTAGAAAAAATTTAGTCTTAATTTTGAAGGTCATAAAGGCCACAAATGAGCTCCAAAATAGGATCAACTACAGCTTGCACTAGTCAAGCCTTGTAGATAAAAATTTGAGGGTTTCGAAATGGTGTTGTAATAGGAAATCAAAGAAACTATTAACAAGTTATGATCTTCCAAATTTGGGCCAACGTAAATTTCCAAAATAAATGTCATAGTTGATTTGAGCCAACTCTATATGTAATTATGGGGTTGGTCAAACTCATGGGTTGGGGTTTGATGTCTACAAAATTCTTGGGTGGTGTAAAAGTTCCTATATAAGGAAGGCCTATATATTATCTAGGGAAACTCTAGGAGTTAGTTCACAACTATCTTACAAATTGTTGGAAGGAAGGCATCCATGTGGGTTTGCATGTTGTATTTAAATAAGAAGCCCATATTTTGTTCTCACAATTTTTTGTTATTTCTTTGTTTCTATTATGTGTTTGTGATATTAAAGGGAACCCCATTTAGTGTAAAGTAATTGATAAAAAATTGCATCAATCTATTGTAGTTAGAGCATAGTTTTTTATCTGGATGTAATGCAAGGTACCACTCCTTTTGAGAATTGTTCAAATTGAGAAGAGATAATTTAGGAGATCTTATGTACAAATTTTTTCTTAATAATATTTATTGGAACTTGAGATAAATTCTTTAGTTATAGATTGACTTGATCTAATGTAGGTACATTGATAAAGATCATCATCAAAGGAGGGTAACTTGAGATTGACAAAATATTAGTGTGATATGTTGGTATTTTCACACATTTCCACATTTTTCATTGATATCAAAAGGAGAGAAGATAAATGAAAAACAATTTTGTATGAAAGCTTCATGAAAAAATGTATTAGAGTTTATCAATGAGGATGTATGTACATGTGAAGATTGCATATGTTGAGGATATTAAGAAAATTGTATCATATTGGATACATTTGGTTTGATGGTTATTTTATCATATGTTGGTTTTAATGTAAAAGATAGAGATTTTTAGAAATTGGGGTCTTTGCTGGCACTTGATAAGTATTTGATATATTATATTACTGATTACTTTTGTCATTGATGATAACACATGTTTGAATGTTTTAAAGCAATCATATATTTTGCATATGGTAGGTTGATTATTAGTTCAACAAGGCCATTTGGTGGCAAGATTAATTGTGTGATATAACATTTGTGTACAAGAATGCGTATATACATTTTTTATATGTTTTCTATACATTATGTTTGGTTCTAGATGAGCTATAACTTATTTGGTTTAGAAATGGTAGTAGGCCAATATATAGGAAATAATGACAATTTTTTGGTAGAATTTTTGATATATCTTATTCGTGAGCATGAATTAATATCAAGGAGCTTTGGATTTGATAGAAGTCTTGTTCCCTCATGCATGGTCAAGAGTGAAAAGCATTTGGGGTATTCTAGAAAGGTTATTATTGTGTAGAGCATGGTATATTTTAATGACAACTAACTATATTAAATAAGCATATATTTTATCCTTAGAAAGTGTCATAATAATGTAGTAATGTATGAGAACCTTATTGTAATATTTGTAATTAATTTTATGAAAGTATGGATGTCTCATTTTGGTCCTATATAATTAAATGTGCATTGGGGATGCCTTAACAAAATGACCTAACTAATTATTTGTAAAATAGTATAAAAGAAAGATGTTTTCCTTTCTTGATTAGTACAAATAACCATGCTATGTGTAAGGATACAATATTTTTATTATAGATGATTAGAGAAGAGAAGTTATGATGTTGGTTGATTGATGTGAAATTTAAAGTAACTATTTTTGTAACTAAGTTGTAGATTGTCAGTTCATGTTTTTGTATATGTTATCCTAAAGGTTTATCTTTTAGACTTGTTGGAGGATTTAGAGAATGAGTATATATGTTTCCTTTGTCCTGTAATAGATTTGGAACTCTTTAACAATGTTTAAAGGTCTTTGAACTATTGTACCAAATGCAAGGTCACATTCTCTCAACAAGATCTTACTTATATGTACATTATCCTTTGGGTTCCAACCCCACTGAGGTTTTCCCCCTAATATAGCTTTTCCCTAGTCAAGAAATTATTTTGTTATGGTGTATGGTTTCTTTTTGTTGTGCATCATTACTTTAACTATTGGAGATCATATTTACAAGTTTGGTTTTAATTATATTATTTCACAACTGATTCAAATCTAAGAGGAGTTTAAAGAGAAGAAATCACAATGCGTGCACACATAAGTTCTTTTAAGAGAGGAGCCATTTTGAAAAATACGGGCCTGTGAAACATTAAAAAATACTTAGGTTACTAGATTTTTTTTTTAAATTGCTTAGTCATAACAAGGTCCTCCCTCAAAGAAATTAGTGAAGTCTAATGTTTGGATAGTGGGATTGTCATCATTCATGAGAAAATTGAATAGGATATATTTAATATCTTTCAATCAGTTTTATGCTTATCGAAAGTGACCAATAAATTACCTTAGAAATATTCTTTTGAATGCATTCCTAGAACTGTTTGAGGATCCAAAATCTCTATACATTCATTACACTATTCATAGAGCTAGAAATTAATGACTCAACCTTCCAACAATATTAGGCAATAAGTCAACTAGTTGCGAAAGGGTCTTCTACCAATTTTTATGTCAAAAATTATTTTTTTCTAGTTATTATAATATGGAATCAACAAAGGTTTTTAAAACTAAAAGGAGAATGGTATTGTACATTAATAACAAGGTCATTATCCTTATATCAAAGAAAGGCTATTGCTTATCCTTTGTGAGATTTAGGTTTATCTCACATTGTAACAAAATCTATAGGATCATATAATATATGGATACCAAAAATAGAAATATTCTAGAGCACAATATTTTGATGGATTAGAGGGGTTTCATAATGATGTTCGATACAACCACGATACAAGAAAATATATATCTTCTCATAAAACTAATTTTCCCCTCATGAACTAAGTAAATATTATTAAGTGACTTATCTATTGGAATTTGAAATACATAAATATCATGAATATGCTACCCTTTCCTATACATGGTTCTTGAAGAAGGAGAATGACTCCTAAGAATGATTAACTCACTAAAGAATGCTTCTTTATATTGGCACTAAACACTTTCATTATCCTTTCTATGCGATATCCGAGTCATTCGAAGACCTTTTCTAAATGATTACTTGAGCTCAACAACTTTGACGCTACACTCATGGCATCTTTTGACTATTTTTATCAAAGTTCTCTTAGCATGTAGCATTATTTCAAGCTTGGAGATTCTCTTCAACATCCAGATGCATAAAAATTCTACTATAACTTGTCCTCATAGTACCTTTTGTCAAAAATATTTGTCTTTACTCTCAAGGTTCTTTATTTTAACCTTGTTGTAGAGATCTAGGTGCATGTATATAAAGTTCCCCTTGAACTATCTTATCTTTGAGAGGTACTTGATCACAAAGGAAATCTACCTTACATGATTGTTGCAGTTCCCTAATCTCCATTTTCCCCTCCTCAAGTTGTGATACCATGGATTCTTGGTTATAATCTTCTCCTTTCCTTCCTAATGAACATAGATAACCATCATGCCCTAATAAATAGTGTTTTCTTTAACTTTCCTGTATGGTGCTACTTCTAGGTGGTCTTTTAAGGGTGATGGCATATGCTACTTGTAGATTGCTAGTTCCTTAATGTTCCTAGTGGATACCATAATTTTTTAACCCTTTCTCTTAAATATTTCCAACATAAAGAAATAAATGAGTTATTAGGGGGTGAGATTCTCTTGATATCACATTAGACTCAACTGATGTATGAGAAAATGCAAGTGTGATGTTCCACCGCCTTCTTTAATTTTTACTTGATGCTTAGTGATTTATTTTTTCCTGTGCGTTTCTAGTTCTAAGCTTTTCCTTGTTAAAAATGAGGGTATGGTCTTTTATCCACTCATTCTTTTTTAAAAATATGTATATTTTATTTCATAATTAATTGAGCATTGGTCCTTATTTATAAAATGAATGCAATATTAGATAATTTGGTTATATGTTCTCTATATCTTTGTTTTGGTAAGCTTCTATATGATTTTTCTTATGTAGTTTGGCATGTCTATGATTACATCATAGTATAACTCATTTTTTCCGACATGACCCATATCTTTGATTAGTTTTCTTTTTGAAACTTTGATTCTTTCTATAATTTAATCTATATTTTGTTCATCATCAACAAATATTTACTAATTTTATATTTTGATTAGTAACTAGAGTTCTAAATGAACTATTCTATGTGTCTTATCTAATTATTTTTATATCAATACAAATATAAATTATACCTCTTAATTTAAAATAAAAATACTAATTGATTCCAAAAGACAATGATAGAAATTTAAAGGATTTGTAATGCAACTAATTTAGTAATGAAATATACACACAAAGTTGGAAGAGTTTCTTCATCACGGTAACTTAGATTTACCGTATAGAATAGATCAGATATGATTGACAATGCTCAATGATATTTCTACAATATCATAACTATCATACTGAAGAAATATCAGAGTCATCGAATGATCTAGTAAAAATATGCTCATATTCAATGCTATCTTGGATCTCAAGAGTCACTGCCTTCTCAAAGTCTTTCACCACCATTCTCGCGTCAGTCTATTGATTGATTTTTGTTCCACATGTGTATATGCCACCCCTACAACTTTCCAAGCACTTGATAAAGAAATATTAGAGTCATCAAATGATCTAGTAAAAATATGCTCATATTCAACGCTATCTTGGATCTCAAGAGTCATTGCCTTCTCGAAGTCTTTCACCACCATTCTCATCATCGGTTTGTTGATTGATTTTGGTTCCAAATATGTATATGCCACCTCTACAACTTTCCAAACACTTGATAAAGAAATATTAGAGTCATCAAATGATCTAGTAAAAATATGCTCATATTGAATGCTATCTTGAATCTCAAGAGTCACTGCCTTCTCGAAGTCTTTCACCACCATTCTCATCGTCGGTCTGTTGATTGATTTTGGTTCCACATATGTATATGCCACCTCTGCAACTTTCCAAGCACTTGATAGAGAAATATCAAAGTCATCAAATGATCTAGTAAAAATATGCTCGTATTGAATGCTATCTTGGATCTCAAGAGTCACTGCCTTCTCGAAGTCCTTCACCACCATTCTCATCGTCAGTCTGTTGATTGATTTTGGTTGCACATATGTATATGCCACCTCTGCAACTTTCCAAGTACTTGATAGAGAAATATTAGAGTCATCGAATGATCTAGTAAAAATATGCTCATATTGAATGCTATCTTGGATCTCAAAAGTCACTTCCTTCTCGAAGTCTTTCACCACCATTCTCATCGTTGGTCTGTTGATTGATTTTGGTTCCACATATGTATATGCCACCTCTGCAACTTTCCAAGCACTTGATAATTTATTGTAGCTCTGCTATTCTACTGCATGAGATTAGCTCTCTCGCCTATAAATAAACTTATTTAGAATCCTATGTATTTCTAGACAACAAACATAAAATAAGATTGCAAATGATTTTGTTAGCTCTTCACAAATTCAATAAATTACCAATTGCACTATATTAGCACTTGGTAGAATTCCAGAAATCATCTGTAGCAAAACTACTCCAAAACTATATACATCACTTTATTCAATTAGTGATGATGTCTCATAGTATCTACATTAACTTTTAGTTCTAGTGTAGTGCTAGAAATTGCAAATATGTTTGAATCTAATAGATTGTTGGTGACAGAAAGAATGCGATAGTAAAGGGGACTTCAGACAACTGCAAAAAGAAATTATGTCAGTGAAAAAGGAAATACTCGGGATCAAGATAACCAAGGGTCCCTTTGAGCCATGATGTCCAGCAACTTGGCTAGACCAAAGTTGGCTACCTTTGCATTCATTCTTCCGTCCAAAAGTATACTAGTACACTCTATATCTCTGCGTATCATCGGCGGATTACAACCTTGATGCAAGTATAAAAAAGCTGAAATTATATAAAAATTCAAACATATGCGAAATTAAATCCATATAAGTAAAAGTATCGTGATATGCATACAATTTTACTATTGTTTACTAAAATGTAAATGGAAATACTCTAATTCTATCAATCAAAATACCCCTTGTGCTTGCAGTGCAATGCTGAGTCTATTATTCCAATCAAGTAAGTTCTTCAGTTCAAGTGTTCCTGCCACAATCAAGTAAGTTCTTCAGTTCAAGTTTTCCTGCCATTAGCCATTTAATCATCTTAGCAACTTTTAGGTCCATACTGTTTGATTTTATATTTCAACGTTCCACAGTGCATATATTCATATACCAGAGCTCCAACTGGTAGTTTGGAGTAACCAACAAGATTGACAAGACTCTTATATGATCTCAAGTCGATATAAATGGAAGCAAAATATGTTAGTAATTATTTTTAACTACGAATGAAATAAGAGGAAAACAAATATTCTTATGTTGAAAGATAGGTTTTTACGTCCACTTTAGTCCACTTGATTCCATATATAATTAAATCAAAGATGGCGGCTAAAGGAATCCCGCTTTGGAGAGCTCCAGAAGAAAAAAAGAGTTCTCACCAAATAATGCATGCCAGGCTTTACTGGGATCAGGTAGCCGTATTTTTTTGCTGCCAAATTCATAAAATACGCAAACGTCGTACGGACCCAATCGTTTGTCGATGGATTAATAATAATACCAGCATTCCGCCTTCTGGTGAAAGGGGCATCTGAAATCCAATCAGCGCTTAGATTTGTGGAAGCGCCACAGGCGATGCTGAGAGATCCTATGACATTGAGAGCGAAATCAGTAGACTAATTAGAATGCGTGCACTAAATCTTTTTTTTTCTGTAAACTGTGAAATTAGAGAAAATAAATCGAAACTTACTATTTGGTAATGATTGTGTGCAGGAAGTGAAGTGAATTGTAGCCTATCTTTCATTTGATGACTTGGAATACGTTGGGGGTAGAGAGGTTTGCTTCAATATTAATGTTGCCTCATGAAATGAAGAAGATGATGAAACTCATGATAACAGACAAGGTTAAACTTGCGGGCTTCATGATGATCTGTGGCAATTACTGCGTATGGAGAACAACATACATAGGTGGTAAAGCACAGGTGATTATAAACTAAGTTTGTCTGTATCAGAAAAAATGAACGCGCGTGTTGCTGACGTTTATAATTTTGAACAGGGACCAACGACACATTCATAGGAAACGAATTTAATATAGAAAATGTCTTCTTCTACAATATTCGGTTAATATTGTAACATTTTCAACCATTCCAAAGTCCGTGGATAGACTTTTGGTTCTGCTAGGTTCTAATAGAGAAGAAAATGTACGGTAGGCAGCAGAAATTGTTGTCGGAGGAGAGCCACGTAGTAAATTCCAGCTAGCTATATTTTTAATGATTTCACACACATTAAGTAAGGGGTTGTTCTGTCTTAAATATTAGTGGAGATTGCTTTAAAGTCGTAAGTGTATGTCGCCCATATTCTTGTATCATGTATCAATCTGATTACATGATAAGATTAGCTGATACTTAGAATTCGCCAACCTTATCAATGCTATTGTCATTTATAATTCGGAAGAGGAAAAGTAGATGCTAAGGGACATCCTTGCGGGGAGTTTGAACATTGACCCATTGTTGGAATAATGTTTATTTAATAGTCCAAGTAGTTGAATAAATACATTTATTGCAGTGTCTGGAAACATCCAGTCATAAGGAAGACTCCCAAATCCCACCGTAGCTTCTATAGAATTCTCTAGAAGGCTGCATAAGTCTATAAATAAGATCAGCGTCCTCTCACATATGTAACAAACAAAAATATTAAGTGCATTGTTAATAAAGTAATATCTTTCTAGTGTGTATCTGTGCTCTGTTCAACTCTATTATGTTGCTCTGTTGTTTAAACTCTGTTCTGCTATGTTCTTTTTTTTTAAGAGTCCATCATGGTATCAGAACTGTTTTAGTTTTCAGGACTGTCAATATATGTTATTTTTGATATGAATGTTTATACTTGCAGACTGTAATCTGGAGTGAACAGCACCAGTATTGCTTCTTTTGGACCAAAAAAAATTGCAGCAAGAGAAACAATTTGGTGAGAAAAATTAAATTCTAATCTGGATACTTTCTTTTGAATCTCTTTCATTCTTATCCATAAATGAGGGAATTCGACAATGGAATCGCTTGGTGTCACTTTGTCTATAGTTAAATTAAATAAGGAAAATTACTATGATTGGGTATCTCATATTGAAGTCAGTCTAACTCTTCAAAATTGTTATGAAATTGTGACTAGTAGTGAACAAAGGCCTCCAAATCCACGAAAGGATCAAGATAATTGGGATAGAAGGGACAAGAAGGTAGCAACACTGATCAAGCTCACATTTTCAAAGGAGGTGTTTCCAAAAGTTCATAATGAGAGAAGTGAAGTCAAAGTATGGGAAATTTTGAGGGATCTGTATCAAAATTCAGATGATGTATGGATTTTATCTCACTACTAAGTTATATAATATGAAATCATCAAACTCACTAGAGGAAGTGCCACATTTAAGTAAGTTAAAGGAAAAAAGAATGAGTTTGCTTCTCTTGGAAAAGATATAGTTGATAGAGATTTTGTACGAATTATATTACAAAGTCTTCCTAGATCTTATCAATCTTTTATAAGGGGATTAGATACAATAGATAAATTAAAAAGTATTCAATCTGAAGAATTTTTTGTTAAGTTAGTTCAAGAAGGGCAAAGACAAGTTAAAGAAAAAGAATCATTTGATGGTGAATCTCAAGCATTTGTAATGAAAGGAAAACACTATTATAAGAAGTCATAAGATAATCAAATTAAAGAAACAAATTGGAAGTATGAAAATAATGATACTTCATGCATAGATCATAATAGAAATAAATGGAAATGTAATTATTGTGGCAAAATAGGTCATAAGGAAAATGAAAGTTTCAAGAAGAAAAGAGATAGGTAGAAGAAGATAAGTAATTCTACAAAATTTGATGAGTCTAAGAGAAATACTTTTGGTGTTGCAGTTAAAGAAACTAATACTTTCAAAGATGATTGGGTTATTGATTCCAGTGTTACACAGTACATGTCTTGTAATGAAAAACAATTTGAATCAATAAGTAAAAATAATATACATCAAATATATTTGGGTGATAATCGTGCTTTAGAAGTTCAAGGGGCTTGTAATGTCAAGGTTGAAAATGGTTTATTCAAAAATGTGATGTTAGTCCCTGAATTAAAAACAAATATGCTTTCAATATCTCAAATTGCAAGTCAAGGCTATAAAATTGAATTCTACAATGGTAAGTGCTTAATCAAATATGTCAATGATAATTATCAAGTTAGTGCAATTGGTAAAATGGAGAATGGATTATATAAGTTTAAAGAATTTACTTCTAAATGTAGAGATAAACATATGTGTTCTATTGCCCAATATGATGATATGAGTAGGTTATGGCATGATCATTTGGGGCATGTGAATTTTCAAAGCCTTATTATGGAGAGATTACAAATGGTGCATTGGATTTGAAAGATATCATCAAATCCAAAGGTATGTGTAGGGCACCCAATGGGAAAATGACATGTGGAAAGTTTCCCACAAAGTAAATCATGGAGAGCTAAAAATCTTCTACATTTGATTCATAGTGATGTAATGTTTCCTTTTGAAACACCTTCAATTGGAGGATAAACGTATGCCCTCACCTTCATAGATGATTATAGTAGAAGAATTTGAGTTTATTTTTAACAAAAGAAAGATTAAGTGTTTCAAAAGTTTAAGGAGTTTAAATCTTTGACTAGAAAGAAAAGTGGTAAATGTTTAAAGATAATTTAAACTGATAGAGAGACTAAATATATGAATAAGGCCTTTTTAGATTTTTGTAAAGAACATGACATAAATAAACGATCAACTTTCTGTTAGAATATATAGTCCACCAATATAACCAAGAGGCACGTGAGATGGGGGGGGTGTTCTATTATCCAACTAATATCACAATTATCAACCTTATTAAAATTTAACCATATGAGCAATATAACTAGTAACCACAACATGATACTCATGCACAATAACACAATATATGTTAACTAGGGAAACTCTTGATTAGAGGGAAAATCCTGGTGGGGATTGTACCCACAAGATGATGTACTAATATAAATATTCTTTGTTAGAGGATGGACCCCATTAGGAGTCTATAACAACATTTAGTACATATTAGTCCCTGTTAGGAGACTTTTAATCCCTGTAAGGAGATCCCTACCATATTAGTGTTAGTTTGTTGTGACTAATCAGGGAAGTATGTACATACTTCATAAATTCTTTGGGGTTCAAATTTTTTTTTCTCTGTTCTTCGCCAATTTATAGCAGATTATTCACCAATTTATAGCCAATATGTTGGAACTAATTTTAACCCTAAAGCAACAAAAATACTTGTATAAAAGGGCTTAGGTTTAGGGATTGTTTAATAAGGTGTGATACAAATATTTCTTCTTGCGGTAGTATTGAGCTGTAAGGGATTGCAGATTGTAATCAAGTTGTAATCACTAGATCATAATAATATTGGACTTTTTATTTGGTGCATGTAGCCCAAGGTTTGGGTGAACCACGTTAAATCTTGGTGTCTTGTGTTCTCTTTTGTGTGATCTATTATTTTCTGATATTGTTTATATTTGCATGTAATTGTTATTTCTATCTATGGTATTATCCTAACAATTAGGAGTTATACTAACCTTGTTAGGAGTTGTAGAACATAGATGGACCCACTGTTCAAATAGCTTTAGGGGCAAGACCAATGAACCCATTGCCAAAATGATCTCTGTATTATTCCTTACAAAATAATAGAAATGAATATTACTTCCTTCCTCTTTCTCTGTCTTATCAACCAAACCTATGCTCCTCCTGATCTTATAACCTGATAAAAAATGTTGCATCCAATAATCTCTTGGATTGCTTACTCACATTCACCTAATACACTGCTCCATTTCACCTTTCTTCTCAATACAATGAACACAACACATCTTACAAACAAAGAAAACATCTTTCTTTTATAATGTATCTTTAAAGTAATTCCTTAAGTCGGCCTTGAGGCTTTTCCAATTAATTATAATAAGATAATTAATTAATTCATAATTACAATAGCATTGTTGGCTCACGATCTATGCAACTTATCACATGTTTGACACTAGGGCTTGCACATTTTTTGATGTCATTATCAAATAGTCATATGTCATTGGCTAACCACACAACTCTAGATTATATCTCTATTAGAAGATATAATGTAAAAATTGGAAATTGCTTCTCAGGTACTCTATCTTTGTACTGCTCTCTCCAAATCAGGCATATCTTTCGTACATCTTTAACTCAAGTACTATGCATTGAACCTTCACATAAGGATATTGTATCGAATATGTCCATGAACATGCATCACTAGAATTTTATTTTATATATATATAACTAAGATCTCTATCTACTATTTTGTCAGTCTTCACAAAGTTGTTGCTGTATTGAAATCAATGACAAACATAGTCATGAATGCAACATGTCAATACTCTCTAATGCTTAGGATACTCCCCAAAGGAATACCATTAGCAATCATGCTAACAATCTCCCCCTTAGCATTGATGGCAACATAGATGTAAAACATCTAATGTTCCAAGTATACCAAACAATCTAGTCTACTACTACTATTGTTGTTCTCATGTTTTCAAATCCCCTTCATCAATCAAATCTGAAATCCTCTATAACACTGCTCCATTTTGCATCCTCTTCAGGATTGAAAATAGTTGTTCACACTAACTCATCTCCCCATAGAGATATTCCTCCTTTTTACATGAATCTTTCTAAACCTCCCTCATAAAGTAGAGATTTTTATGCACTCTTCTCCCCCATAGACACTTAGGAGATGTTATGTTTTTCATGCACTCTTCTCGCCCATTGACATTAATGACAATAAGCCTCATTATCTCAATTTACTTCTCCAAATCTTCAACTAGCTCAAGTGTCCAAAAATATTGTTGAAGACCAAATACCAAGAGTCCCCAACGACTCATCTCATAACAGATACTCCTCGATATAGGAACCATCAGCATTCAGTCTAGTCTAACAATAGTGCTCTGTACCACTGGATTGATACAATCTCTACATCATATACTCTAATGTAGGTAGGTTCATAACCCCAAGCATGCATCTCAAGTACTCAAATGTATCTTTAGATAAGGGCTTTGTAAAGATATCTCTGATTTGATCTTTAATACTCAGATATTCCAATCTAATCTATTTTTTTGCTACCTTCTCTCTCAAGACATGATACTTAATAGATATATGCTTATTCTTAGAATGAAATACATGATTCTTAGACATACCTAATGTACTTGTGTTATCATAGTATATGATAAAAGGTTCTGTAAACTCAATCCAAAGATCCTTCAACATCTATTTCATCTACATAACTTCATTGCAATTATTTGTTATTGTTACATGCTCTACCTTAGCTATATTATGTGGAATACAATCTTGTTTCTTGATCAGCCAAGAAACCAATCTTCCTCCGAGAAAAAATAGTCTAGCACTAGTGCTTTTTTTTGTCATCCATACAGCGTGTCCAGTGCACATCAATATATGCACATAGAGTAAAATCGCTCTATCTGTCTTACCATATTCCATAATCAAATGTTTCTTTCAAATATTTGAATATCCTCTTTACTAATACATAATGATAATCCATAGATCAGCTTAAAATCTAGCTACAATCCCAATTGTGTTTGCTATATTTGGTTTGGTGTGAGTCAAATATTGCAAATCTTCAATCATGGATCTGTACTTCTTCTGCTCAACTGTAGGTGTCTCATCCTTGATAGATAACTTGTGACTAGTTATCATAGGTGTACCAATAGGCTTACAACTTTCCAATCCAAATCCCTTCAACAAATCTTTCAAGTACTTAGCTTGTGAAATAAAAATGCCATCACTATTTTGCACAATCTGCAACCCTAGGAAATAATTCATTCCTCTTATCATGCTCATCTCATACTCATTCTTCATTTCTTCAACAAAATTATCACTTGCTTCATCATTACCTCCAAATATTATGTCATCAAAAAATATTATTATTATCTGAAAAGCATTCTCAATTTCTTTCAAATACAAGTTACTATTTGTCATATCTTTAGAAAATCTCCATTTTGCCAAATAACTATCCAACCTTGCATACTAATTTCTAGGTACTTGCTTTAGTCCATATAGAGCTTTCTTTAGTCTACATACTATATCCCTATCCTTTGTTAGAAGGAAACCATCAAGCTACTCAATGTATACATCTTCTTCAAGTTATCTATTTAGGAAAGATGAGTTAACATCCATGTCATATACTTTGACCTTCTTATTCACTGCATAAGCCAAGAACATTCTTACTACTTCTATTTTGACTACAAGGGCATATGTCTCCTCATTGTCCATTCCTTCTTTTTGTGAATATCCTTTGCACACAATTCTAGCCTTGTTTTGTACAACTTGACCTTGTTCATTCATCTTGTTTCTGAATACACATTTGGTTCCCATAACAGTCTTGTCTTTAGGTCAAAGAACTAATTCCTATGTTTCATTCTTCACAACCTGATCTAGTTCTTCCTTCATTTATAGAATCCAATGATCATCTTTACATGCTTCATCTACACTCTTAGATATAATTCCTCATTAACTTTGTTTCTTGCCATCACACCTTTGTCTTTGCTTCCAATTATTTGATTTGGAGGGTGATTCTTTGTCATGTTTCTATTAGAGGTAGGAATTTCTAACTAAACTCTTATCTCATCTCTTGGTTCAAATCTATATTATCCTCTTTGCTGAATAGTTTGTACATCATTCTGTAGATCATTGTTACTCTCAAAGAAAAAATCTACATTCTATCTAACAATTCTAGTATTATCTTCTTCTTCATCTGAATTATAATCTAACATCTTTTTCTTAGTTCCAAACTTTTCATCAATCTATGCATTTGTGCATTCAACTATTGTCTTAGTTATATGATTAAAACATCTGTGTGCCTTGCTTTTCAATGAATAACTAGAAAATATACCCTCATCACTTCTTCTATCAAACTTACCAATATCATCATCTCTCTTAATGTAACACTTTCTTCCAAATTTTCTGAAATACTTAACTGATGGTGAAAGACCAAATCATAAATCATAAGGTGTCTTGTTCATAGCTCTTTAGATTTGTACTCTATTCATAGTATATACTAATATATTTATTGATTCTCTCCAAAATGTCTTGGAAACATCATTCCCAAACACCATTTCCCTTGTTGCCTTTGCTACTGATCTATTTCTTTTTTCTGCAATCCCATGTTGCTCATGTGTCCTAGGTGAAGATAACCATCTCTTGATTCCATTCTCTTCACAAAACATGTTAAACTCTCTAGAGGTGAATTCTCCTCTATTTGATCTCAAATATTTTATATTAACACTATATTCATTTTCAACTCTATTCTTAAATATCTTGAACTTCTCAAATGTTTGAAACTTCTCTTTAAGAAATGCTACCCACATCATTGTAGTAAAATCATCAACAAAAATCATGAAATACCTTTCACCATAATATCCTCTTGTTCTAGAGGGACCACTCAAATCTGTGTGAATAATCTCCAACTTCTTTGTGGTTGTGAACTTGTTGCTGGGAAATGATACCTTCTTTTGCTTAGCCAAAATACATTCTTTGCAAACAAGATTAGTAGGCTTTATTATCTTAAGGCAAGTCTCTAACTAAAAACGTGCTACTAACTTTCACAATATTATAAAAGTTTATATGAAAAAATCTTTTATTCCATAACCATCTGTTATCCACTTTTGCAACTAAACATGATATTTAGTGGGATTTAACTGAAATACATTACCCTTGGACCTAGTTCTAGTTCCAATCATCTTACCATCTTTATCCTTGATTGTGCAACTCTTTTTTGTGAATTGCAATTGATACCCTTTGTCCACCAACTGTCCAACACTCAAAAAATTAGGCTTTAATCCATCAACAAAATAAACATCATCAATGTTAGTCCTTCTATTTAAAGTAATGCATCCTATTCTTGTAATGTGATATGTTGCATTGTTACCAACTCTAACAATAGGTCTTCATCATAGTTCCCAAATTTAACAAACTTATTCATATCACCAGTCCTATGATGTGAACATCCACTATCTATTATCCAATCAAATTTATTTTCAAATTGAGAAACTAGAGCCTTTTCTTCTCTAATTTCTTTATCAAGATCATCTTCCTTAATAGCTACAAATCCTAGCTCATCATCACTTTTACTCTAACATTTTTTATCAGATTCCTCTTCCTCGTTAGGATACAGATAATTTCTAAGTCTTGTAGGATTAAAATTTCCCTGATACTCTTTATCTCTTTTAGGACATTTAGATGCATAATGACCAAACTCATTACAAGTCAAACATTTAAAGATATTCTTACCATATTTTTGTCTTCTCACAAAAAGGGCTATACCTTCTTCAATCTTTTTATCTTTATCAGATTTGGTTCTATTGCTACTAGCCAAATCTCCATGTGTACTTGTGCTTCTAGATAAACTTGCTTGAACATTTAAGGTACTGAAAATTGTTTCCACTCTTGTCAATTTTCTTGATTGCCTTAGACCTACTTTTGCTACTTCCAATATTCTAAGCAACATTTCCCTAGTAAACTCCTTAGTACAGGGTATAAGTCGTTGATTTATCTGAGCTACTTGATTGAATGGTGGTGTCAAAGTTTTCAAGATCTTCCACACATCCTCATCTTCTTCCTTGGTTCAACCATATGTCTTGATTCCTACAAAAATATCTGATATCCTACCAATATAGCTTCTTATAGATGAAATTCATCTTCCATCATGTTAGCATCTTGAAATGCACATGTCCAATTATGCAATCTTACTCTTTTTGTATGTGTATTACCTTCAAAAATATATTCTAATGTTTTCCAAATCTTATGCAATATTTCTAGTGATTTTACCTGACTGTATTCATTCTCTAGAAGAGCTAGTAGTAAAGATTCTCTGGCTATCATGTTACACATGAATAAATATCTCTCTGCTTCAATGCATTATTCAATCTTCTCTTCTTTAATAATTTCCTTTTCACTTTTAGTCAAAAGCCAATAATCTAGACTCATACATAATATATGAGTCTTCATGTTCTCTTTCCAACTATCATAGTTGCCCCCATCAAATCTAGGGCTATCCTTTCTAAAAGGATTTTCCATTGATCTCCAAAAGCTATTAAGCTTTTTCTTCAAGGACTTGAAGAACTAATACCAATTGCTAGAATATATAGTCCACCAATATAACTGAGAGGGAGGGGGAGGGGTGTATTATTTATCCAATTAATATCACAATTATCAACCTTATTAAAATTTAATCATATGAGCAATATAATCAGTAACTACAACAAGATACTCATGCATAATAACACTAGATATGTTAACTAGGGAAACCCTTGATTAGAGGGAAAATCCTTGTGGGGATGGAACCCACAAGATGACATACTAATATAAACATTCCTTGTTAGAGGGTGGACCCTATTAGGGGTCTATAACAACATTCAGTACATATCAGTCCCTATTAGTAGACTTTGAAATCATATATGGAGTTGTTGCAACCCTGTTAGGAGTTGTAGAAGATAGATGGACCCACTGTCCAAATAGCTTCATGGGCAAGACCAATGAACCCACTGTCCAAATGATCTTTGTATTATTCCTTACAAAATAATGGAAATGAATAGTAATTCCTTCCTATTTCTCTATCATGTTAACTGAACCTCTACTCCTTCTGATCTTGTAACCAAAGCACAAATCTTGCATCCAATAATCCCTTGGAAACCATCTTACAAACAAGGAAACCATCTTTCCTCTATATTTTATCTTCCAAATAGTTCCTTGAGTCGGCCTTGAGGATTTTCCAATAAATTATATTAAGATATTTAATTAATTCATAATTACAATAGCACTATCAGCTCATGATCTATGCAACTTCTCACATGTGTGACACTAGGGCTTGCACATTTTTTGACATCATCATTGGACTATCTTATGTCACTGGATGAGCACGTAACTCTAGATTATATCTCTATTAGAAGATATAATACAAACATCAGAAACCACTTCTCAGGTACTCTGTCTCTATACTACTCTCTACAAACTAGGAATATCTTTTGTACATCTTTAACTCAGGTACTATGCATTGAACCTTTACATCAAGACTCTATATCAAACATATCCATGAACATGCATCACTAGAAAATCAAAACATTGTCCATACAACTAAGATCTTTGGCTATTGTTCTGTCAATCTTCACGAACTTACTATTACGTTGATATTAATGAAAAACATAGTTATGAATGCAATGTGTCAATACTCTCCAATTCTTAGGTTACTCCCCAAAGGAATACCATCAAGATTCATGCTAATATTGTCTCATATTCACCCCAGTAAAATGGGGTTGGTAAAAGAAATAATAAAACTATAAAAGAAAAAATAGAACACCAACTAAGGCAATTTTGAGCATAACACATGAATTAGAATGAAGTGGAAGAAAGCCTATAGTATCTCATTTTATAATTTTTTGTTGTAATTCATATACTCACATTCATGATGAGAGAAGAAGAAAACATGAATGGAAAAGTAAGAAGTTCATAATAGTTGGATATTGTAAGAAATCAAAAGGACATAGGTAATACAATCCCAAAACAAATGAAATTTTTATTAAGAGAAATTGATGAAGATATTAAGAATGATAAATCCCCAACATTATCCTTTTTTGCAATTTTGATTTATGAAGAAAAAACTACTTCTATTAATGGACTGTAAAGTCAAGGTTTGCAAACTACTATAGGAGAAGAGACTCAAGTTGAAGAATCAAGTGAAAGTGATAATGAAAATCCAAGGAAATTTAGAAGAATCCAAAAAATTTATCGAAAAGGTCCTAGAAATATATTTTCTAACTATGCTCTTATGACTAAAGTGATGCAGGTTGACACTCCAAGAACATATGAAGAAGAAAAAGGAAAAGATGAATGGGAAGTTTATGTTCAAGGAGAATACAAATCTGTGATAAAAAAATGGAACATGGGAATTAACAACAATTCTAGAAGGAAAAAATATGGTTGGTTGCAAGTGGACCTATAGAACCAATTTCTTATCAGATGTAGCTATTGAAAAATACAAAGCAAGGTTGGTGCCTAAAGGTTTGTCACAAATAGAAGGTATAGACTATACTGAAACCTTTTCTCTAGTAGCTAAAATGATTCTCATTCATTAAATGTTTCTTTTAGCTGCAAAGTTTGGTTGAAAACAATTTCAAATGAATGTAAAAAATGCATTTTTGCATGGTCATTTAAAGGAAGAAATTTACATGCAACAACCACTAGGATTAATTAAATATGGTAAAGAAATATTGGTGTGTAGATTAAGAAAATTACAATATGGTCTTAAGAAAGTACCAAGATTATGGTACTAAAACCAATAAATACTTTTTAGATGAGGGATTTAAAATAAGTAAAGTTGATCTAGATGTGTATGTAAAATATAGTGATGATAAAGTTATTATTATTGTAATATATGTGGATGACTTGATTATTATGACTAATCATAGACATAACATTGAGATAACTAAGGATCAACTCAAACAAGTTTTTGAAATAAATAATTTAGGGCTAATGCACTAGTTTTTAGGTATGAATTTAATATCAAAAGAAGAGGAAAGGATCATGCTTTCTCAAATTAAGTATGCTCTTGATGTAATAAATAAATTTTAAATGAGTGATTGTAAAACATCTAGTAGACCATGTAAACTAGGATTAAAATTATGTGTTAGCTCTACTCAAAAGATGGTGGATGGAAAATTATATAGGCAATGTGTTGGAAATCTTTTGTGTCTTACTATACCCAAGCCATATATTGCATATGTGGTTGGTATTATATCCAAGTACATGGAAGATCCACACATTGAATATTGGAAAGAATCTTACAAAATATTAACATACATTAAGGGTACTTACCAACTTGGCATTCAATACAAATATGAAGAAGAGCCTACTCTAGTTGGATAAATAGATTTTGATTAAGTAGGTGACATTGATGATAGAAAATCAACTTTAGGATATATCTTCCATCTTGGATCAGGACCAATTTCATGAAGCAACAAGAAGCAATCAACCATGTCACTTTCATCGACAAAAGTCAAATATATTGGCTCATTAAAGGCATCTCAAGATGTATTCTATCTTAGACAATTAGTTAAAGATTATATCTTCCATAACAATTTCCAACTACAATCTTTTACAATAATCAAATTTCTATCAAGCTTGCAAAAGAATCTAGTATATCACACTGGGTTGAAGCATATAGAAGTGCATCATAGTTTTATTCGAGATCTAATTGAAAGTCAATCGGTGTAGCTACAACTTTGTGGAATAGAAGACCAAATTTTTGATGTATTTACAAAAGCATTGGCCATTTCCAAATTTATGAAATTTAGAGGTCTATTACAACTTAAAGAGGTTTCTACTTGCTCCTAATAAACATTATGTGGGGTTGTTAGAATAATGTTTATTTAATAGCTCAAGTAGTTGAACATTTTTTGCAGTGTCTGGAAACATCTAGTCAGAAGGAAGACTCCATAATCTCATCATAGCTTCTACATAATTCTCTAGAATGTTGCATAAGTCTATAAATAATATCAACCTCCTCTAACATATGTAACAACAAAAAAATTATTGTTTCGCTAATAAAGTAATATGTTTCTAGTGTGCATATGTGTTGTGTTCGACTCTATTCTTATGCTTTATCCTTTTAACATTGATATCCTATTATATTCTACTATGTTATATTTCTTTTAACAATCCATTATCCATCCATACGACCTAAGAAACTCATTATAGAAAAAGAAAGATGACAAATATCTCCACATAGAACACAACTAGTAGAAAACTAGAAAATTATTAGAATTGCATATACATTGTGTAAGAATATGAGATGCAGTTGGTAGTACAAGATTTTACAGAGTCCCATTTAAAATACCCAATTAGGACATATGGGAAGTGCAACATTTTCAACTAATACAAAGTCTCTAGATTGAAATTTTATTTTAGTAGAGAAAAAGAATGTAGGACAGGTGACTGAAATTATTTTGGAAGCAAACTATATTTAATTTCAGCATTCAGATGTAGTTTATAGCCGGCTGCAAACTTTTTATGTAAGTGGATTGCACTGACCACAAAAATTATCAGCATATAAAATCTTGAAATTCATCATTTTCTTTTGTTACAATTTTATTAATTCTTCATACTTAATAAAAAATATATCTTAAATCTTTAAACTTAGATAAAATATAGAAAATGTCATCATTCTCTTGGGATGCTCTAACCATGAGCTTTGAAAATCTTTATGTCTAGTCTATTGTAAGTTAAGATTTATGCATGAGAGAATTCGATTAATAAATCAATTCTACCTCCATCACCTATTCTCACTCCAACTCCACCATTATTTTTTGAGTTCACAAATAATTTAAACTAGAGCTTGTTATGTGTAGTTGTCTTCCTTATGTCAATGAATGTTTATTGACAGTTTATTATAGTTTATCAAAATAGTCTTTAAGATTCATAAATTTTTATAATAATAGGATATCATGCAATATTATGTTACATTGCATGAAATAAGGAAGACTGTTCTTATAACCGGTTAACTTTTCTATTCTTGATCGTAGACATTAGGTACCTCAAGTTTATTAATTTTAGGAATTAAGGGAGAACTTATCGTAGGAAAAATTTGGAAGATATATATTTCCATTATGTAATGCATAGTTCATAAATTTTTTGAAATAAAATTAAAAATCTATTTCATTTCTTTGTTAAACCATAGAAGCCTATTCTATTGAACATAGCCTTTCTTTTTCTTTGTCTTGTGTATTACTTCTATTTTTTTGTGTGTTGTTGTTGTTCCTTTTCTTCATTTGGTATCAGAGTATAAGGTTCTTGGGAGACTTCAACATGGAGAATAATTATAAAATTTTAGAGTTTGATGGAGTTCATTACCAATATTGGTCAATTAAGATGAAGACATTTTTTATTGGAACATATATTTGGGAGATCGTTAAATCCTAAAATGAGGAGCTTGACAATTGGGATAATCTCTAAGCTAATGAAAGGAGATCAAACAAGGAAACTAAGAAGAAGAATGAAATGACTTTTTTTAACACTCAGATCAATCTTGAAAAGATCTTTTTTACTAGAATTGTTGATGCCTAGACATCAAAAGAGTCTTAGAAGACTCTAAAATATGCCTACCATGGAGATGATCAAATCAAGGTTGTAAAGCTACAAACTTTGAAAAGAGAATATGAGAATTTGAAGTTGAAGGAAACTGAGAATGTGGGAAATTTTTGTGAAAGAGTCAAGGTTGTGGTTCATAAAATGACCACTTTAGGTGAAACTATGAGCCAAAAGAATGTGATATGGAAGATATTAAGATCTCTAACCCCAAGATGGAATACTCTAGCAATTATTAAAGAAGAAAGAAAATATTTTTCCACTTGGGAGTATGATGATCTGGTTGGATCTCTCATATCATGTAAAGATAGATTGACAGACACTTCTACCAACATTAATGTGAAGGCTTTGCTTCCCAATTACAAATTTCAAAGAATGACGGTGCTAGCAGCAGCAATAAAAACAACAAAGGCTCAGGAAGGAGTCAAAATCAGAATTATTCAAAAGGAACTAGAGGAAGAAGAGGTGCTCAAGGAGGAAGAGATAGAGGTAGATTTGACAAAAGGGACATCCAATGTTGTCATTGCAATAGGTATGCACATTTTAAAAAAGAGAGTAGATTGAAATTAGGTAATAATAATGCCAATTATGCTCAACAAGATGAGGATCCTTCCTTGGGTAATTTAATTTTGTGTTATGGAAAAGCTAAAAATAATGTGAATGATGTTTTGTGTTGATCTCATTTATGTTTTGACATGACTGACAATACACTTAAGTCATTACTTAACAATACTTAATGCACACCAAGAAAGTAGTGTATGTCGAACAAAAGATGTTAGATAATGGATGCCAAGAAAATATGTAGTATGTGCCAAGCACCAATATGTGTCAAGTAGACAGTTAGTGCCAAGTCACTCTAGTGACAAGAAATATAATACACGTCGAGTGATTTAGATGCTAAGTGAACAATGGATGTCAAGTTATTCAGAGGTCATGTTACAACATTGAAGATATATTGGATGTTGAACATCAGAGGCTTCAAGTGTTGAGTAAATAGTTTTGGACATAGATGTTTGTAATGGCACAAAATCTTATGTAAATCACTTTTGGGCCAACTTAAGGATTTTTTTATGATTTTATAAGATAAGAACAAATCTACATTGAGAATCCCTATGTAGTGCATCCAACCAATCAAGTAATAGGATGAATTAAGTGAATAAATGGGTGAATCATAGTCTTTGATTTCTACCTAACCTTAGGTCACCTAAGTCTTCTTAAGGAGGGAAAACCCTAAAAGAATTAATGTATGAAGGGAGAAATTTGCATGCATAGACAAAGCACTCATGGTGAATAAGGAGTTGTGAGAAAGATTGAATTATAAAATCTATTAGAGGGAACCAAGGAAAGAAAAGAGAGGACAAAAGTGATATATCTAATCAGGAGGATCAAGTATACATTAGGAAAGAGGAGATCTGATATCTAGTAGAGAGGTGCTAACCAAAAGATAAAGGCTAAAACAATCTAATAGGTGAATTATTAAAATCTCTTAATCGAGTAGTCCTAGCAAGTTTTTGTAAATCCTTTAATAGGGTGCTTACATTATTGTATGTTAAAGTCCTTTAAACCAAAAACACTTCTAATAGGGTGTTGGAATCCTTTAATAGAGTAAGATTTAACAGTCTTTGTAAGCCTTTAACAAGGAAGACCTTTCACAAGGTACATCATAGTTTATGATCAAATAATTATAACCTTCATTGGATACACTTTACAACTGTAGTAGTGAAAATTTGTGGGTGTCATCTGCACCCTAGTTTTACCTTCTCATGGAGGGTTTCTAGGTAACCAAATATCTTGTGTCACATGTGTTATTTGTTTTCATGCTATAGTTGAACATGTTTAGTTTGGTATTTCAATTTACATGCAAATTGTGAGATGGATGTGTAGTGAATGCTTTAATGGTTGAAATTTTGAAGTACTTATTCACCCATTGCCCGCCACCCCCTCCCCACCTTCCACCCTCTAAGTTCACTTTCCCTATTATTATTTCCAATAATTAGTATTAGAGCCTTATTCTCTGGAAAGGAAAGCTTTGCATCTTTGAGAAAAGATCTTGAAGATGGAAGTCTACAAGTTGGGAAAAGTCATTAAGAGCTAGAAGATTGAAGTCCATATTTCCCTACACCAACTCAATGAAGCAAGAGATGAGTTGAAGTTCTCATTAAAGAGAAGGAAAGAGATAGAAATTGAGGAAAGTGGCACACATTACCAAGAGAAAGACACTATTGAATTGTTTGTAGATGGAAATTCAAGTGAGTTTGATGAAGTAGTTGCAAATCTGATGGAAAGGAATGGTGCCCTAACTTAAGAGGTTAAAAATCTTACGAATAGAATAAGAAGTCCAATCTGTATTGCTATGTAAGGTGACCGAGCAAAAAAAGAAAGCTAAAGAAGACAAAGTCATGATAGAAGATGACAAAAGGATATTGACCAACAAACTAGAAGACAAGACATCAAAGGTACAAAGGATTACTAAGATGCAACTAGAAATAATGAATCGGGTTATGATTACCAATCATGAATTGAATGGAAAGTACATTGAGATCACAACTCTGAAGTTATAGAATGAACAACTAAGGAATGATCTAAGAAGAGAAAAATAATTTGTTGAAAGTTTCAACAAACCTAGTGAAGCCATAAAGTACTTTGAGAAATTGATGAAATCTCCTAGATCTAATAATGATACTACTAGATTGGGATACACTGGTATTAAGGAAGGAGAATCATCTAAAATTGGTGAACAAATAAATAATAAAAGTAACTACAAACCCACTTGTCATAATTGTGGGAAGTTAGGTCATACAACAAATATTTGTAGGAGCAACAATACAAATCAGAACCCTAAGCAAAAATTCATGGGATAATGTCATAAGTGAAACAAGAAAGGACATCAAGCACATGAATACACGACCAAGACTTCAAGCACACACAGATTTGAAGGATATTGCCACATTTTTTAGAAGTATGGAAATAAAGCATATGAATACAGATCTAATGCCAAGTGGACATCAAACAAGTAGGTAGAGGGACAACAAAATGGAAAATCTTACAATTGGGATTACATTACAACGTATAGTTGTCACTATTATCAAGAGTATGGACATGTTGCTGAGAATTGTATAAGAACACATTTTAGAAGTGATTACAATAGATGGTTGAGTCAAAGTATGTGTTTTAGTTGTTTGAAGACTGATCACATCGACAGAAATTGTCCAACAAGGTCAAAGGAACCTAGTAATGAATTCAACAAAGGAAAAGAGAAGGTTGATCTTGAAAATGTAAAAGTGTAGATGAACAAGAGATGGAAGAAAAAGGAAGATTATAGCACATCAAGTTCAGATGAGGTCACTTCATACAATGGATCAGGTGAGCACATCACCCCCAACTAGGCAATCAAAAAGGTATGTGGGACTGATATCTCAATGATATATTCTACATCAGTTCCAAGAATCTAAGTTTTGAAAAGATTATATACATACATGAATTAAGATACAATGTATTGGTCATAACCTGGAAGAAATCTATAAGTTTGTTAGTTTTCATGTTGCTGCTGAGCATGAAAAGTTTCACAGTTGTTGCTAAGTGAAAATTAAAATTTAGTGTATGTCAAGCTATTAAGGGTGATAGTATTGGTTGAGCTTGATGTAGTTGCTAAGCGTAGTAGAAATTATGTGTAAGCTGAGGGCGTTGAAATTGTTATGGTGGCTGAGCTTACAACTGTGTAAGCACTAAGCATTTATTGCCATGTTTTAAGGGTGATATAGTCAATTTTTAACTTATTTTCTTTCATTCAAGATCATAGAGAGCAAGAAGAGCATAAGGTAAACTAAGGAGAAATATTCAAGTGTTTTTGAACTAGATTCAGCTACTGCTTATCACCAATCATTAGATTCATACGGTATTTATCATGTACCGAGCTACATTATTTGAATTATTGCAAACCCTAGTTATCTAAAATAGCATCTGGCTCTTCTACTACTATTAGGAAGGAAGGAAAAGAGGTTTTGAATGTTTAATTAATAAATAATGAGATTAAATTGCCCCTCTAAGCTATTCCTGAGATAGCATACAAGGGGGATCCTACTGGTGTGTTATCAATCATACGACAATAGGTTTTGATGATATAAGATGTTAGATGTTGCTACATTTGTAAGGTTGCTAGTATTGGAGGCATGGAAATTAGAGATTTGTATAGAAAACTATGTGTAGATGGAGTATTGAAGGAGGAAAACAAAATTATAGAGAGAAAAGGGTTAACTCATGCCCTAGATTTTCCAAACGTATTCAAAATGGAATGGATTAAGATAATACTTAATAGAATACATCATCACTTAGTATGGTTGAAAAATGGCCCTACCAAGATCACAAAATGGATCATCCAATGTTTTATAGGGTACCTTACCCTAGACAGACCTAAGACCATGTGAATTGATGCTAAGAAGGTAATTGAGAAGAATACATGGCTATATGGAATACAAGAGGAATAATCATATACACAATTTATGATCCCCTAATTGCATTTACAATGAGAATTATTGCTCACAAGTTCTTTTAATCTATCAAATTGAACAATATGTCTTGTATGACTGTGGATTTAGGTTACATGATAATGAAGAAGGACCACTCTTATGACCTTTCTAAGTTACAAATTCAACAATTATTAGAAAACTTGGAGGCCATAATAAAGACAAAGAGCACATAATGCAAATTTGTTTCACTGTTGGTTTGCATATTCTTTTATGTGCAAAAAATATTTCATTCATTTGGAAATGTTTCTTGGAAGACCAATAGGTCTATTGCAATTCAGACTGGAGAGTTCATAGAGAAACTTGGGGATAACTTAGAGTCAGTAATGACAAGTTATTTTGAGGACTTTACGAAGTCTATGAAATAGAGATTGAGGATTCCAATATCACTAGTGGAGAAATATTATAATGATGCTTGTTTTCTAGTTGATGCTAATCATACATATGTACAAACAATTGTTCTAAGGGTCAAATAGCTCAGGCCATTACCCTATTAAATCAATGTGGATGAGGCATCAAAAACCATCACAACACTATTGGCACAAGAAGTAGACAAGAGTACAACCTCATTTGGAAATTATGAGAAAGCCAAATCAAATATCACAATAGACTTGGAGACAACTTTTGTAGTAAGAAAGAAAAACAAAATTGTGAAGAAGCTAAAGGAAATATTTGGTGAAGTAGGAGAAGAAGAAGATGATGATGAAGAAGAAGATGAACAATGAGCCCAAGCCCCACTTGCACTTTCACAAGGTCAAGGAGAGGACCAAGAAGAAGTACTTGTTACAAGGGCTAGCATAAGGGAAACTGCAAAGAAGACTCAAGAAGTTGAGAAGCCTAAAGGAAAAAGAGCTATTGCAACTACAAAGGAAGATGAGCTTGAGAAGAAATGGAGGAGAAAATATGTAGCTCTAGCCAAGTCAGATGAGGAGAGGATAGAATCAGATGACATTAGTTAGTTCCAAGTGGTAAGCCATAATTCTTCTTCTAATTTAGACAAATTGTATGATATTATTAAGAATAATGCAAATTTATTAGGGTTTATACATGTTGAGTTTGATAAAATTGGAAAGTTAGACATGATTAAGGTAGAAGAATATGTATATAATATGATGGCTACATTTAAGAACACTCCTATTGAGATTGCCAACTAATTACCCAAAAGTCTATATGACAGAGTTGAGTAGATGTGGCAATACAATTAAATAATTGAAAGAAATATAGAGGAGACTACTCTAGCTAGAGTAATTTCAAATTTGGATAAGTCATCAATGACTAAGGCCATAAACAGATACAAGGGGAGATTTTCTCCCAAATAAAGAGACTTTAATATTTTGCAGAATAATATTGAGATTTCAAATAGAGAACCTAGATATGGAAAGTCATCTATGGGTTAACAATAGAAAGGGCAACTAAGAAAGCACTTGAGGAGGTTGGTGAAAAAAAAAATGATCAAGAGATGGTAGAGACCACTAAGGATGTATCTATCAAGGATGGACATGAGGGAGGCACAAAGAAGGAAGAAGATGAAGAGGCTACACCTCAAGAAGAGGAGCAACAAGATCAGAATGTACCTAAAGTACATATGTTGAGTGCCACTCCCCCTCATGTGGACCAAGAAAGTCAATAGGATACAATAAAGATAATGGATGTTTTTGATAACATAGTGTAGAACATCAATCATTTGATAGAGGATGATTTGAAAAGGATATTATAGGATTCTTCTTTAGCAAAAAATCATGCACTAATCGTGTATTAGTAAGCACAACTGAGATTGATAAAACATTACTAGGGGAAGACAAAATTGACACACCTAGTGTAACCGAGCTACATTTATAGAGAAAGGTAGAGAAGGATTACAAGTTTTCACCATTGACACACATGTTTCAATGCTCATTGTGGTATATCAAGTGAAGGACATAGTGACATCAAATATCAGCACATTAGTGCCAAATGCTTCAATGCAAGAAGTTTTGACAATTGAGAAGGATGGGACAAAAGTCCATATAGGTTGGGAACTCAGTTTTGCACCTATCTCATAGATACAAGGTGATGAAGAAAACATAGATAAGGAAAATGATAGGACCGAAGAGTCAATTTTGACTATAAAACTAGAGGAACATGTAACAATTCAAACACTGGTTATCGTGTGAATCTCTGCATCCCTTATTCCTAGTCAAAATCTTCATAGGCTGAGTGTAGATGCCACACCATTAAAATCATCAAGGCATAGTCATGATACGTCTCAGGTTGGAGAAGGCACATCTTATGGAGATGTCAACTTAGATGAGGTGATTGAACTTCAAAATTTTGATATTTTAACAATCACTATAGAAGAAATGAGCATATTGTAGGAAGCTCTAGCAAGAAAGAAGCACCAAGAGTTACTCATAAGGGATCATAATAAAATACAAGTTCTACATGATATCAAAGAAATATTTCTTGATTCATTCAGCCTCCTAGCATCTAATGAAGCAAAACCTATTATTGAGCAATTGGCGAATATAGTTGATAAAATCAGTGATGCAGACCTGGATACAAATACTAAACTTCTAGAATGTTCTAAGAATAAGTTTCTAACAAAGGTCAATGAAAATATTTCTAGTGCCATTTCACTACGATAGGTTGAATTAGAAACCAAGATGGAGAGTATAAAGAAGGTTTTAGAGAATATATTTTCTCTATACAAAAAACTTTGTGATGTGATTTATTCACACAAGAAGTTCAGAGGGGTAGTGACCAGCTACAAGGAGACTTAAAAACAACAAGTAGTATTCTTAAGTTGTCTCCTAGTAAGAGTGAATCTCATTTTCAAAGATTTTTATCCTCTCAAGGTCAACTAGCTACATTACAAGCACAATATGAAAACATTTGGGCTACCTTGATAAGTATTCAATCCATGTTAACCCCGCACATGGAGGTGTTGCACAAGGAAGTAGCCTTTGTTGAAACACTGATGAAGAAAGATTCTCATCATTCCACTCATGAAGGCTTTGTAGACCCTGCTATCAAGCTAGGTGTTCAATTTCAATCTCTAGAGGTAGCATGCAACAATTGGGATGCAACTCTCAAGATTATAATGAAGGTCCATAGAATATTTTTGGACAAACACACTATTAGTGTACCATCCATTACATAAGTATCAAAAGAGGGGGATATTGAAGAAAAGGAGAGAATACACAAAGGGGAAGTAATTGCAAAAATAGAGTAAGCCAATAGTTAAAGCACAATTTACTCAATGGGAGTATCAGATTCAAATACAACACAAAACAATCAACTCAGGGGGACTTACAAATTATTGAGGTATGATTGATAAGTCATTAGTTTTTGCAAAATTTTGACATTTTAAAATTTTGTATGTGAGTTGAGTAAAGAACATATATTATCTTATTTATGTTCATAAGTTAAGGTTATATACGCTTGAAAAAGTATTTTTTCCACTCATGTCAAATGGGGAGATTGTTGATCTCATTTTGGTTTTGACATGAGTGACAATACACTTAAGTCATTCTTAATAGTACTTAGTCCATGTTGAGTAAGTAGTGTATGCTAAGCATAAGATGTCAGATAATGCATGCTAAGAAAATATGTAGTATGTGTCGAGCACTTATATATGCCGAGTAGAAAATTAGTGCCAAGTCACTATAGTGATGAGAAAGATAATACATGATTAGTGATTCAGATGGTAAGTGAACAATGGATTTTGAGTCAGTTAGAGTTCATGTTACAACATTGAATATATAATGGATGTTGATTATTAGAGGCTTCAAGTGCCGAGTAAATAGTTTTGGACATAGATGTTTGTAATGAAACAAACTACTATGTAAACCATTTTTTGGCTAAATTAAGGATTTTTCTATGATTCTAGAATATAAGAATGAATCTATATTGAGAATCCCTATGCAATACATGCAACCAATCAAATAATGGGATGAATTAAGTAGAAAAATGGGTGGATCATAATCTTTGATTCCTACCTAACATTAGGTCACCTAAGTCTTCTTAAGGAGGAAAAACTATAAAAGAGTTTATGTGTGAAGGGGAAAGTTTGCAAGTGTAGTTAGACCATTCATAGTGACTAAGGAGTTGTGATGCAGGAGAATCCAGAGGTATAAGGGCAATCCTATGTCACCCAAAAAAAAAATATACTAAGACTTAGTTTCTATTTCATGTGTTTTCATTTTTGGATACCCATTTGGGTCAAATAAAGGTTCCAACTCTCACAGTTCCACTATTAGTGTTCGTGTAAATCCCAAAAAATAGGAGTATGTAATTGAGCCATCATTTTGGTGAACTAGGAGGTGTAAATTCGCTAGATGAATGTAATTGTAATTTAGAGCATTCCAAAAAAAGAATCAAGTCAAAAGGCTCCACGGTTTGAAAGTTATCGTAGTTTTTCAGGTTGTGGAGACCTCCTAAGAATGCTTCAAAGTTAGGTTAGGGGAATTAAATGACCTCGAAAAGGGCCAAAAAATAGGGGATGAGAAAAGCTGGTCCACAGGGCTATAGAGAACTTTGAGAGCTTTTTGAAAATGTAAACGGTTCGTCAATCGGAGCTACGGTTCAAAAGTTATGCCTCCCAGAAGTTCGGTTACCATTTTTGGATTCTTCTAAATTTGCATCAACTTCTAACACAACTTCTGGAACCTCCTATTTGGTTAGTGGATGCCTACTAGCACTTTTTAGAATGTACTCCTAGTCCTTAACCCTTCGATGTCTATTTAAGGAGATTTTTGGCATTGTAAAAGGCAGTTCAAAGTGGAGTTTGAGAGGAGGTACCTGAAAGGAGAAATTATCTCCGCATTTATGCTATTGTAAGCCCTTAGGACATGTTTTGAAGTTTATTTTCTCTGTACTGAATTTACTAGCTTATTTTTTAGTTAATACAATTTTCCCTTTTTCTATTGTGTACATTCTATTCTTGGGTCATGTCCCCATCAAGTGGTATCAGAGCTGGTTTTTCTGAGTGTGTAGACAGAGCGCCAACTGTGAGGTAGTTTTCACCAGGACTGTGTAGTTGTGGGTTTGAGTTAAAAAGATGCCTCCACGAAGAGAGCGTGGCGGAAGGTCTAGAGCTATTAATCCTGAGGAGGATAGAGCCCTCCAAAGGTAGGTACACGCATTGCTGGAGGAGCTCCGTAGAGGAGCAACTGTGGTCGCAGGTGATGAAAGTGAAGATGACAACGAAGAAGATGAAGTTGGACTAGAAGGGGAATTTGATGGGGAAGTTCTTAATCATGCAGAGGAAAGGCTTTTTAGGGACATTACTAAGTTTGGGAAAAGACCTACAATTGAAGTGGGTGTATTTTTAGGAGATCTGAAACCAGATGAGTTGATCGATTGGATCAATGAACTGGAAGAATACTTTGAGTATGAGGATATTAGGGACCCAGATAGGGTTAAATTTGCAAAGGCCAAACTGAAAGGCCATGCCAAAATCTGGTAGCAAGAGGTCCAATTGGAAAGAAATAGAAGAGGAAAGGAGAAGATCACAAAGTGGGATCGTATGATGGACAAATTGAAGAAGCAGTTCATTCTTGTAGACTACGAGCTTGATTTTTTTAAGAAGATGCATGCGTTAAAGCAAGCAGGAAGATCAGTCCAAGAATATATAGAGGATTTTTACTGACTCTTGATTAGAGCAGGGCATGCAGAAGCAAATAAGGAGAAGGTTGCTCGTTATATCTGTGGGTTGCGACCTAGCATCTAGGAGGAATTAAGTCTGGTAAGAATGACCAGCATTGAAGAGGCATATTAGTTTGCCCTACGAGTTGAAGAGAAGTTGAATAAAATGTTTGAAGGAAGACAAAGAGGGCATGGTCAAGGAGGAACGAGAAGTGGTAGGTCATCTGGAGGCCACAATGAAACCCAAAAGAAAAATGAAGATGAGGGTACTAGCAAGAACTAGAGGAATGAGGGTTTCAACCGCTCCCATGACCAAGACTTTGGAAATCAGAGAGGAAGAGGACGTGGACAAGGAAGAGGAGGCTTCTGTGGTACCTATTTCCATTGCAATGAAGAAGGTCATCGTGCCTTTGAATTCCCTCAACGACAAGGAAGGATAGATAGGAGAGCTAAGGGCCAAGCTAGGGTTGCTAATGTGGATGAGGATGCACAATCATCACATTCAGAAGATGCAAAAAGAGGAGAGACCTTGGTAAATGAAAGAGTCCTACTAAGTGGTGAGATTGAACCAGGACAACGGAGGAGTTTGTTGCATACCACATCCAAGTGTGAGGATAAATGTTGTGATGTGATCATTGATGGTGGTAGCACTGATAACTTGGTATCAGAAGAGATGGTCTCTAAGCTGAAGCTCAAGAGGGAGAAACATCCCCAACCCTATTGAATTGCTTAGGTAAAAGATGATCATAAGGTCCTAGTAATTGAACAATGTTTAGTGAAATTCAAAATTGGGAGTTACCATGATGAAGTTCTCTGTGATGTTATTTCAATGGATGTAACTTGCCATCTATTGTTGGGTAGACCATGGCAGTTTGATAGACATGCAGTACATGATGGACATGCAAACACATACTCTCTAACAAAGGATGGAGTTCACCACAAATTGAAGCCCATGAAAAAGGAAGGTGAAAAGGTATGTAGCAGTGCTAGGATTTGTCTTGTTGATGGAAGAAAGTTATTAGATGGCATGAAACATCAGCATATGTGCTATGCTTTGATTCTTAGGAAAGATAATGAAGGTAGTAGTGAAATACCACTTGAAGATTCAGATTTACTAGGGGAGTTTGGAGATATTATCTCTGATAATGTTCCAGATGGATTGCCACTAGTAAGGCAAATCAATCATCAGATATATCTAATTCCAGGAGCTAGTTTTCCTAACAAGACTACTCACAGAATGACTCCTACTAAAATAGAGGAGCTAAATAGACAGGTTCAGGAGCTGTTGAGGAAGGGCTTGATTCGAGAGAGCCTGAGTCCATGTGCAGTACCTGCAGTACTCGCACCAAAGAAGGATGGAGAGTGGAGGATGTGTACAGATTCTTGAGCTATAAATAGGATAACCATCAAGTATCGATTTCCTTTTCCAAGGATGGATGATCTTATGGACTACTTGAGTGGAGCTCAATACTTCAAATTGATAGATCTGAAGAGTGGTTATAACCAGATATGGATTTGAGAAGGAGATGAGTGAAATACAACCTTCAAGACCAAGGAGGGTCTTTATGAGTGGTTAGTCATGCCCTTTGGATTGACGAACGCCCCAAGCACCTTCACAAGGCTCATGAATGAGGTACTTAAGAAGTTCTTGAGAAAATTTGTTATTGTTTATTTGGATGATATTTTAATTTTCAGCAAGATTTTGGAAGAACATTTACTGTATATTTGTAGTGTCCTTGAAAGGCTAAGGGAAGAGAAACTATTAATTAATCTGAAGAAGTGTATCTTTGTAAAAAGGGAGTTAGTCTATTTGGGGTTTTTTATATCACCTAAAGGTCTCAAAATGGATCCAGAGAAGGTAAAAGCCATCTTGGAATGGCCTACTCCGAGGTCTGCTACTGAGGTAAGATAATTTCATGGTTTGGTTATTTTTTATAGGAAGTTTATTAAGAATTTTAGTGGCATATGTGCACCCCTAACTAATACAAACGGGGGATAGAAAAGAGTTCAAATGGACTGTAGCAGCTGCGAGAAGTTTTGAATTTTTGAAGAAGAAGGTGACAGAATAGTCTGTGTTAGCACTTCCAGATTTTAGGAAAGTGTTCCACGTGGATTGTGATGCTAGTGACAACGCTATTGGGGCTGTATTAAGCCAAGAAGGTAAGCCTATTGCATATTTTAGTGAAAAATTGAATGATGCAAAGAAGAAGTATTATGTTTATGATCAAGAGTTCTATATAATAGTTCAAGCCTTAAAGAAATGGAGGCATTATTTATTGCCAAAGGAATTTGTTTTGTATACTGATCATCAGGCATTACAGTACCTAAATAGCCAAGGTAAATTGAATTAGAGGCATATGAAGTGGGTAGAATTCTTGCAGAGTTATACATTTGTGTTGAAGCATAGAAGTGGAAAATCTAACAGGGTTGTAGATGCACTAAGTAAAAGATATTTGTTGCTTACAATAATGCAGGTTGAAGTAGTTGGGTTTGATGAACTCAAGAAATTGTACCCCGAGGATCCTGATTTTGCTGAAGCATGGAAGGCTTGTAAAGAACCTGTTGCTGTAGATAGAACCAAGTGGTTAGACTATTTGATTCAGGATGGCATGTTGTTCAAGGGTAGTCAATTATGCATTCCAAGGAGTTCCATGAGGGAAAATTTGATTAAGGAGAAACACAGTGGAGGGATGATAGGACATTTTGGTCGAGATAAAACCATTGCCATTCTTAGAGAACATTATTTTTGGCCTCAAATTTCACAAGATGTGAAGAAGTTTGTACAGAGTTACCAGGTTTGTCAAGTTACCACGGGGTTTAGTCACAATACTGGCCTATATCAACCATTGCCTGTTCCATCAAGGCCATGGGAGGACATAAGTATGGATTTTATTCTTGGATTGCCAAGGACACAAAGGGGTAATGACTCAATATTCATGGTGGTTGATAGGTTGTCCAAAATGGCACATTTCATTCCATGCCACAAAACTCATGATGTTGTCCATATTGCACACTTGTTTTTCAAAGAGGTGGTAAGACTACATGGTCTTCCAAGGAGTATAGTTTCTGATAGAGATACTAAATTTGTGGGGTATTTCTGGAGGACATTGTGGAAGAAGTTGAGAATAGACCTAAAATTCAGTTCCACGCATCACCCGCAGACTGACGGCCAAACAAAAGTGGTAAATAGAAGTCTGGGCAATTTGCTGAGATGTTTAGTTGGGGATAAGCCCAAGGGATGGGATTTGATTCTACCACAAGCAGAGTTTACTTACAATAACTCTATAAATAGGAGTAATGGAAAATCACCATTCCAAATTATATATGGGAATAGCCCAAGGACTGCACCAGAATTGAGGAAGATAGAACAAGGGGAGAGGACAAGTGCTGAAGCTGAGAAATTTGCTGAACATATCAAGCATCTACATGAGGAGATTCAAGCACACATTACCAAGATGAATCAATAGTATAAAGCTAGGGCTGATCAAAGGAGAAGACATAAGGAATTCCAAGTAGGGGATCTAGTAATGGTGCACTTACGAAAAGAAAGATTTCCAGCCGGTACTTACAACAAGCTGAAAATGAAGAAATTTGGCCCCTGCAAAATTTTGAAGAAACATGACTAAGGAAATGCATATAAAGTGGAGCTGCCAGATGGTATTCACATTTCTCCCATTTTCAACATTGCAAATTTAACAGAGTATCATGATGATGGTGTAGATGAGGAGCTGGTGTTAGAGCGGTGTCCAATTCCTGCTTCTAAGAAGGAGGAGATAGAAGACATTCTAGATCATCATGTGGGTAGGAGTACCAGAAAGAGGCAGTATGAAGAGTATTTGGTGAAGTGGAAAGGACGGCCGATTGAGGACTCAACTTGGATTTCAGCAGCTAAGGTTTCCCATTTGGGATTTCCTCTACCATTCATAAAGTGACGGGTATGTGCAGGATCATGGTGTGCCAAAAAGTGACGATTTGAAAAATATGTAGTTCTGAAATGCCTCAAAGAATTTCAAAATCTATTCCCACTCTTTTCCCACCCATCCTGATACTAAATGAAAACAATTTAAACCTTTATAATTCATACTATATCTTTCAATACCAACCTTATATGGTCATCTTTAAAACATCTCGAAAATGTGTTTTTGACATGTTCTTATGTATTTTTTACTTCAAGCATGTAGCTGATGACTTTTTTTTAACCAAAATTTGATGTAATGAAAAGGGTTTCTTAAGAATGTTCTTAGCTTTTCATAAATGTAACTTTTGTCAAATTACGAGTTCAGTAAGTAATTATTACTTATTTTCTAATGGAGTTAGCTACAAAGTGTTGATTAACATACTGGTTGAAAAATAGCTATAACTTTCAAACCATATAAGATTTGTGAAATCCAAAAGATGCCTCACATTCTATGCTTTGACTAGTATAAGAAGAAAAAAAAAAACAAATTTTTAAATTTTTTTGAACTAGTTAAGGTGGTCAGACACGGGAGTTTTTTAATTCTGAAAATAGTAAAGTAGAAAATTCATAATCAATTATTTATTTGGAATAAAAATTTCAAAAAATATGTGTCACATCTAGGCATGAGTCTACTTTTTATATCTAAAATTATATTTAAAAATATTATCATTTGATTATGATTAAGGTGGTCAAACATAGACCTACTTTTTATTTTTGCCCTGAAAATTTTGTAATACTGCATTAAAATCCAAACTTTTTAGCACTCAAATAATTTTTTCTCCAAATAAGGCCTAATAGTTTAGAAACTAGATTCAATTTCCTACATATTATTTTCTTACAACTTTTTGATATAAAGTCCAGAACCACTTCAAAATTATGTGTCAAGTTGACATAACCCTGATTTGCTAGTTTTTCATTGCCACTTAAGGCCATAGTTTGATACACCATGATCCTGCACATATGCTAACAGGGTCACTTTTCAATCTACCCTGGGTGTCTGATGCAGGATCATCTAGAGGTATAAGGGCAATCCTGTGTCACCCATTTTCATTTTTAGATACCCATTTGGGTCAAATAAAGGTTCCAACTCTCACAGTTCCACTATCAGTGTTCATGTAAATCCTGAAAAAATAGGAGTATGTAATTGAGCCATCATTTTGGTGGACTAGGAGGTGTAAATTGGCTAGATGAATGTAATTTTAATTTAGAGCATTCCATAAAAAGAATCAAGTCAAAAGGCCCCACAGTTTGAAAGTTATCACAGTTTTTTGAGTTGTGGAGACCTCCTAAGAATGCTTCAAAGTCAGGTTAGGGGCATTAAATGACCTTGTAAAGGGCCAAAAAATGGGGGACAAGTGAAGCTGGTTCATAGGTCTATAGAGTGTTTTGAGAGCTTTCCGAAAATGTAAACGGTTTGTCAATCAGAGCTACGGTTCAAAAGTTATGCCTCTCGAAAGTTTGGTTACCGTTTCTAGATTCTTCTAGATTTGCGTCGACTTCTAATGCAACTTCTAGAACCTTCTATTTGGTCGATGGATGCCTACTAGAAATGTCTAGAATGTACTCGTAGTTCTTAACCCTCCGAGGTCTATTTAAGGAGATTTCTGGCATTGTAAAAGGTAGTTCGGAATGGAGTTTGGGAGGAGGTACTGAAAGGAGAAATTATCTCCACATTTATGCTATTGTAAGCCCTTAGGGCATGTTTTGAAGTTTATTTTCTCTGTACTAAATGTACTAGCTTATTTTTGAGTTAATACAATTTTTCCTTTTTCTGTTGTGTCCATTCTGTTCTTGGGTCGTGTCCCCATCAAGTTGTGCGAAAGATTGAATTATAGAATTAGTTAGAGAGAATAGATGAAAGAAGAGAGAGGAAAAAATTGATATATCTGATCAGAAGGATCGAGTATACATCAAGAAAGAGGTGATCTAATATCTAGCAAAGAGGTGCTAACTAAAGGATCAAGGGTCAAATATTCTAATAGGTGAATCAGTAAAATCTCTTAACTGAGTAGTCCTAGTAGCTTTTGTAAATCCTTTTACATAGTTCTTACTTTATTGTAAGTTGAAGTCCTTTCAACTAGGCACACTTCTAACAAGGTGTTAAAATCCTTTAACAGGGTAAGAGTTAACAATCTTAGTAAGGCTTTAACAGGGCAGGCCTTTCATAGGGTAGATCATAGCTTATGATCAAACAATTGTAAACTTCATTGGATACACTTTACAATTGCAGTAGTGAAGATATGTGGGTGTCATCCCCACCCTAGTTTTACCTTCTCATTAGAGGGTTTCTAGGTAATCAAATATCTTGTGTCACATGTTTTATTTGTTTTCATACTATGAATGAATAGGTTTAGTTTGGTATTTTAATTTACATGCAAATTGTGAGATGGATGTGTGGTGAATGTTTTAATGGTTGAAATTTTAAAGTACTGATCCCCCCCCTGCTCTTAGAGTTTTATTTCCCTATTGTTATTTCCGATAGTTCTGTATTTGGATTCTTGGTTCTCTTCACATGTATGGTAATAAGGATTTGTTTTCAAACCTTGATGATGGTTTTAGATCCAATATTAATCTTGGTAATAACAATACTATGGAGGTTGTATCCAAAGGAGCTCTGGACTTTCAAACAAATGAAGGTACAAAAAGTGTTGGTCATCTATGTGAGAATAATTATAGAGTCACATTTAAGAATGTGAATGTACTATCTATGATAATAATCAAGGAAACAAAGTGATTATAATTGTTCCTATGACCAAGAATAGGATGTTTCCTTTGAAGGTTGGGGAAAATGACAACTAGCTTGCCAATATGGTTTATGAAGATAAAACTTGGTTATGGCATCTAGGTATGGCCATTTGAATTTCCTTAGTTTGAAGCTTCTAACATCAAATACCTTGGTTCTTGGATTGCCTAATGTTGAAGAGCATAAACATATTTGTGAAGGATTTGTAAAAGTGAAGCATGCAAGAGAATCATTTCTAAAAGGAAATGCATAGAGGGCCCATCATCTACTTCAACTTATTCATTCAGATATCTATGTTTCTATGCAAACAAACAGCTTGGGTAAGTTATCATATTTCATTACTTTTATTGATGATTAATAACTCATATGTTTGGTGTATTTTTTGAAGATAGAGGATGCACCACTTGATACATTCAAGACATTTAAAGCCCATGTAGAGACTAAGAAAGAGAACACAATCAAATGTTTGAGAACAGACCATGGAGGATAATATTGCTCCAAAGAATTTTTATAACTTTTTTGAGATGAATGAGATCAAGAGACAACTCAAAAATGCCTACACACCTAAACAAAATGGAGTGGCAAAAAGGAAGAACTGTACTGTGGTAGAAATAGAAAAGAGCATGTTACAAGCTAGGGGTTTGAGAAATTCTAACTAGGTAGATGCAGTTGCTACACCAATGAATATTCTAAATAGGATTCCTACAAGTGTGTTGGACAAGATGACCACATATGAATCATGGTATGAGAAAAAGCCTAATGTAGATCATTTCAAATGTTTTGGTTGTTTGGATTATGTTCAAGTACCTGACCAAAATAGACAAAAGGAAGCATTTTTGTGGGTTATAGTGAGGAAAGAAAAGCTTCCAAATTATTCAATCCTATTACTAATAAGATTTTATTTCAAGAGATGTCATTTTTGATGAAGGGGGAGTTTGTGGTCATCAAAAAGACCATTGTTGAAAAGTCTAAATATGTTGTGGATGATGATATTATTTCTAATAATGATAATAAGTGTCCAACTAATAGATCTATTTTAAGGTCTCCAAGCTCACCAAGAAACCCCTCATCAATTTCAAATGAAAGTCCACCCTCAAGTCCAATTTCTACAAGAAAGGTAAGATGATTAAGCGATATTTATGAAAGGTGTCAAAATCAAGCACATGAAGAAGATCCAATAGGAGAGACAATAAATTTTGTATTTTTTACTAAAGCTAATTTTGAACCATCATGTTTTGAAGATGAATGTACTAATGAGGTTTGGATATAAGCTATGAATGAAGAGATAGATGTCATTCATAGGAATGAGACATGAGAGCTTATAGAGATTCCACATGAGAAGAATAAGTTTGACACAAAATGGGTCTACAAGATCAAGTATAATTATGATGGAACTGTTGAAAGGTACAAGGCAAGATTGGTTGTTACAGTTTTTTAAATTTTTATGGAGGCTTCAAACCAGCAAAGGTCACTACATAGACAATTTAGGAACTAGATATGGGCCCACTCATGCCTGAAACCTCTTTGTCTTAGAGCCAAGGACTGAGGGGCATCCACACTACCAAAATCACTTGGGCATGGTCTTGGCCTCATCCCTTATGATGTCGGAGCTTTGCACTCAACAAGACTTGATCCCTGGTGGGCTCTTTGTGAACCATTCAACTTCACTAGTAGACCAAGGGCCCATTGGTGTTTCTAAATATTTCACTCAAAGGTATGACATGGATTTTGAAGAAATTTTTGCACAAATAGTACAAGAAAAGAAACTATTATGGTGCTAATCTCTCTTGTAGCACAAAATAAATGGAGTGAAAAGTGCCTTCTTGAATGAATAGTTAGAAGAGGAAGTATATGTGGGACAACCACAATGTTTTAAAGTTCAAGGAAAGGAAGATCATATCCATAAATTGAAGAAGGCCTTGTATGGCCTAAAACAAGAACCACGAGCATGGTATGCAAGGATTGATTGATATTATCATTAGAATGACTTCCAAAAAGTAAGAGTGAACCTACCCTTTACTACAATGTTATTCTCATCGTGAGTTTGTATGTTGCTGATTTTTTATATGTGGGTAATTGTTCAAAGATGAAAAATGAATTCAAAGTTGCTATAATGAATGAAATTGAGATGAAAGATTTTTGTCTCATGAAGTATTTTCTTGGCATTGCGGTTGATAAATTATGGAACAAAGTATGCAAAGGACATGTTGAAGACGTTTAATATGGATGATTGTATACCTCTTTCCTCTCCAACTACTCATGAAGTTATATTTTGTAGAGATGATGGTGCTAAAATTGTTGATGAGATATTATATAGAAGCATTGTTGAGAGTTTGATTTTTCTAATCCACACAAGGCCTGATATTGTCTATTTAGTTTCATTGGTTTCAAGGTATATGTCAAATCCATTAGAGGGACATATGAAGGTAGCTAAGACGATATTGAGGTATGTGAAAGGAACAAGAGATTTTGGTGTTCATTATCACTCCTCTAACAAATGCAATCTTGTTGGTTTCAATGATTTAGAAAGGGGAGGTAGTTTTGGTTTAATCACATGGAGTTAAAATAAGTAAATTATGGTTGCTATTTATTCTACTGAAGATGAATATGTTGTAGTCACTTTAGTTGGTGCACAAGCTTTATGGCTCAAAAAATCTCTTGAAGAAGTGAGTGAGATACAGAGTCAGCCTACTATGATGTTTTATGACAACATTAGCATGATTATATTGGCTTAAAATCTAGTTCATCGTGCAATAGGACCAAAAACTTTGATTTGAAATAATATTTCATCAAAGCTTTGGGGCGACAAAAAGTGGTTGAATTGAAGTATATTAAAAGAAGAGAGAAAATAGTACATATGTTCACAAAGGCAGTTGTAAAATACTAGTTTTTGGCACTCAAAGATCAAATTGTTAGCCCTTATCACATCAATGGGGAGTATGAATATTGATGCATGCGATCATTTTCTTGACAAATTAATTCTCCCTTCACATCCTATTCTAACTGTAACCACCATTATTGTTTAAGTTTACAAATAGTTTAAACTGGAGCTTATCATGCTTAGTTGTTTGTCTTATGTCAATGCATGCTTATTGGTAGTTTATTATAGTTTATCAAAATATACTTTTAGATTTGTATGATTTCATAATAATAGGGGATCATGCAGAATTTTGTTACATTTCATGAAATAAGAAAGACTGTTGTTATTACCTATTAGCTTTTCCATCGTCCGCCATATAAATCAGGAACCTGAAGTTTATTAATTTGAGGAATTAAGCAAACAATTCTCCTAGGAAAGATTAGAAGATATATATTTTCCTTATGTAATGCACAATGCATAGATTTTCTTAAATAAAATAAAAATCAGTTTCATTTCTCTGTTAAAATAGAGAAGCCTATGTTATTGAATAGAGCCTTTTTTTTCTCTTTTTTGTGTATTACTTCTATTTTATTGTGTTGCTACTATTAATTTTCTTTAGTAAGCTCCCATTAAGCCACATTACTAGTGCTTGGAGGATCTAAACTTTATTAGGCTCTCCTACCCTATTTCATACCAAAATTTAAAGACAATCCATGAATATTTAACAATGACATTCTCTTAAAGTATCAAATGACAACTTCCATTCCCCTCTACATTTTTTTAATCTCCTTTTATCCTATTTCAGATGATATTCTATTTTTCCATAGACTAGAAACTTATTCAAAATCACAATTCACAATAAATTGATGAAGACAACAAACAATGACATACCAAAATTATAATATCCTTTCTGCAGCTATATTCCACACTTTTATTGAAAAATTTCTCCTCATTACCAACCTAAGTAGATCTCAAATGCTCTAGGTGGGCCTAAATATTTTCTTCTTCTTTTTCTTTTCTGTCTTCTTTTTCTTTTCCATTGCAACAAGCTAGAAACTTCAACATAACTTTGAATCTAACATACTCTTATACCACATGAAAGAATAAAAATAACAAATTAACACAACAAGAAAAGCTACTACAATGAAGAAAGGAGATTTTACTGATTTCTCATAAAAATTGATTACAGTACCTGTCATTTATAGAGTTTTGCATTACAGTGAAATCGGAGGTCAATTATAAATTGGACTCTTAACATACTATCATAACTCCATTTATTTTGGAGATGTCAAGGCTTATTTCACAATTACAATTTATTTCTATGATTAAACTAGAACAAATGAATACGGAATTGAAGTTCAAAATATTGATCCTTCTTATTGGATCATGATTTCTATCTCATAATCAACATATAGTTACAATTGTAGTCAGGTAAATAAACTTCATCTTTAACTAGATGCGTGAGAGAGAAATTATCATTTGTCACCAAGCCCCGAATAGGGAGATTTTTTTTTTCTCATACAAAAGTCTGAGATCCTATGAATTAATGTGCAACTTGCAATATTCGGTTAATAAATCACCATTATTGAATGTAAAAATACAAGCTACACGAAATTTAGGTAGGCAATATTTTCAGCCATATGATACAGAGTCAATGAATGGAATTACAAATTCAGCGGATAAAAAATCTAATGCACGTGGCAGCCATTTCAGCCCTGCGATACAAAGTCAGTGAAGAAAATTATAAATTCAATAAAGAAAAAACTTTTGCATGCAGCCACCATTGCAGCCTTATGATACGAAGTCAGTGAAGGGAGCTATAAATTCAATAGAGAAAAAATGTATTGCACATAGGTACCATTATTGTGGAAGCGGAGAGCACATATTCATTTCCACTTAGCTTTTTTATGAAATAATTTTAGACAAATTATATAAAAGTTTGATCTATTAGTATTAATTATTCAAAATTTAAACGAAGATTGCATTGCCATGAGTTCTACCCTCTTGTGTATCATTCTATTTTGAATGTGCATATATTTTTAGAATGGGAGATATTTTTAGTTGGGCAATTTTGTGATATTGTTATGGGTATTTAATTGTATAGCTTTTGAGTTAGATGCATTGATCCGTGTTTCATAAAAAGTAGTTCACAAGCACATATCTTTCATGAAAATGGATGAAATAGTTATCAATCATTGTATTAGGTGTTATTTATAGGAGTGAAGCATCAAGCTCTCTTGAGAGGTAATCCATCTTAATATGTCACTCTAACTTAAGAGAGATTAACAATGGAGTTTCCTCCAAGTTTAATCTCACCTAACTTGCTATCTCATTTGCAAAAACTTCACCATTTCTTGTGTCTTATGAAACAATACTTATAGAGTCCTTTAAACTCCTCAATTGATAAGGAACAAGTATTATGCATAGGTAGTCAAATGGTGATATTGCCATCAAGATTCAACTTTATAGTTTTCAAATAAAACACTCTGGCTCATGTTTCATGAATTGTGGTTCACAAGAACCCATCTCATGAGAAACTACTAAAATTTTAGGAACTCATGGAATCTTGGTGATATCCATACTAATGAAGGGTGCTCCCCTTAATACCATAAATACATGACCAAAATAGAGAAACAACAACATCTTACAAGAACAAAAAATGAGCTTCTTATTATCTCCAAAAGAATGAAATTACAAATTTTAGAAATACATCTAAAGCCACATGGACATTTTTAACACAATATTTAGTAAGCTAGAGCCATCATCAACCACCTAGAGCTACCCTAGGCAACCCTATAGGAATTCTTTACCTAGGAAATTTACCGACACACAAGAAAGTTCTATAAATTTAGCCCCAACCCTTGAAATTGACCAACCCTAATTTTTTTTTTCATGTTTTATTACATTAGAGTCAACCCAAATAATTTAATTTTAATATTTTTAAAGAAGCCCAACTTAAGAAGACCATAACTGTTTGGTTGTAGCCTAGATTGACCATGATAACCACTTTTTTAAAATGACACATGTTGAACTCTAAACACCATTAGCCAGGGTTCAACCTTGTTTCATAGCCTCTAAGGCATTCAAACTTTAGTTCAAATATTTTGTACCAATTTTTTTGAATAACTTCACTAATGTAGATGGTATTACAATGAAAGTTTGTCGAAAAGATATTATATCTAAGACAAACCTACACTTGTAAAATTACAACATTCTCAGTTCAAACAATCAACTTAATTAAAATAGTAAGTTTCTACAAATAACAACTCTACATTAAAAAACTATTATTAAAAATATATATAAATATATTTTGTTGGTCTAATATTCCCCTTACACCAAGGATGCTCCTGCATCACATGGGGGTAAATCATTAAAATTTCATAGAAGATTATTGATTCCAATATTTCTCCAATTAAAGTGTGTTTAACCATAGAGTTTCCTATAAGATTAAGCCCACTTAGATTTCTATCGCAATTGTTAAAACTTTAGAAAGTGTTGTCCCTTACCAACTATTTATTTAAGGGCCCTTACATCCCATCCATTGATAAGTTATTAAAATCAATAGTCAACTCTTTAGTTTTCAAGTCAAACACATTGAACCAAATTTCATGAGTAGTGGTTTACAAGAATACATCTCTTTTGGAAATGAATAAAACACTTACCATGCATTAAATCTAAGAGTTACTCATAGGGGAAAAGCATCGAGATTTTTGAAAATCCTTATATTGTTACAACTCAAGAACTCTTAACTATGGATTTCCCTCCAAGGTTAAGCCTATTTAAGTTGTTAACCCATTTTCAAAACCTTGAACAAGTGTTTTGTCTCGTTGATGCAAGAATGACCATTTTTGTCCAATTCAATGTAGCAAGGCCAATGTAATGTCATTAGAATATTTTTGGTGATAAATTATTCTATTATGTTTATTTGATAGTTACAAAAAATTTTAGTCGAGGTATTGTGCAATAATATCATAATTGGGTCAAGGGATACAAAGTAGGTGTAATTAGAAAGAAGAATTTTAATAAAATTCTCATTTTAAACATTCTTCTACATGTTTTTTGTGTTGATGATAAAATTAATCATTGCACCAAAAATAAATTTTCAAAATAGTTGAAACCATAGAATTAACAATTTTTTTTATTGATATTTCAAATGGTCTTGTTCTCAGACCAAATGGTTCTGCCTAGAGAAAGTGAATGGAAGCCCTAGATAGATTGTCCTCTAAGTTTTCACTATTTGTGATAGTTTATTATAATAATTTATTTAATTATTCATATGTTTGGACATGGAAAATAGTTCATGGTATTGAATAAGTATGCAATGAGTTTGAATGTACTTTCTGTGATTGTATGTAAATGAATTTGAGTTATTTAGAATCTCCATTTAGATGAATACTATTAAACTATCCCAAAAGAAAGAAGGTTAAAGTAAGGAATTTTTCATTTAAAATGCAATTATTTACCAATTTTCAAGGGGTCAAGGCACAAACCTGTGTCACCCTTTTATAAAGGAAAAGGCTAACAAAACTATAATTGTTCATCTTCAATGACATAGAATTGCTAGTATTATTTAGAATTTGATTATGAAGTAAACTAATGAAAGGTGTAGAAATAGATAAATTTTATGATTATAATTTTTAATAATTATTTCGAATAAGAATTGATATATTTTCCTAATTTTTAAAGAAAAATTTTTACATGCCAAAAAATGTTGAAAATTAGGGGTCTAGTTCCCACCACAAAACTATACAGAAATAAACTTATTTCCCTTCAATCTTATATTATGTTATAGATAACATATATAGGTAGAACAATCAAAAGTAAAAATTAGCTTTAGACCTATGTTTTATCTTTTATAATGATTCAAATTTCAACTCACCTTAATTAATAGTTCTCATCTCCCACCACATTTTTCAAGGTAAATATTTTCTAACCATAAGAAAAGTTATACATTCTTCAAGAGGACTCTCTCCTCTAGAACATCTTGAAAATTTCATTTTTTTAATATGATTTAATATTTTTTCCTTTCTCAAAATTGACATCTTCTTGAGTGTTATAATATGTACTTGTATAATTTTTAAATTATAATAGAGTATATCTAATTAAAATAGTATAAACTCTATATGAGAGTATTCCTGACTCTAAGCTCTATAAAATGGTGTTTATATGTTATTTAAAAAATATAATAAAAAATAGTAAGAGTCTGATACAAACTAGTATAAAACATGCATTTAATAGACATTTCTAGTTGGTAAAGTGTGACACCATACATAAATTACCTAGAATGAATTTGTCTAGATCATATATCTAAATAAAATTGATTGTTAGATAGAAATACTCAAATTTAGTTGTACTGATAAGTCAGCCTGAAAGGTGACACAACTTTGCACTTTTACCCCAAGGCTAATTTATCATTAACTTGAAGGACATTATCATCCTTGATTAGGTATGTGGTTTTCCTTGTAGAAAGACTTCATTCTTATTGTAAAGTAAATGTCTCTAGTAGAATTCTTATTAGTGGGAAAATTAGTAAGTTGACAATCCAAGGATGATGGAGTTTTCATTGTGATTATGTATTATAGTATAATGGTGATTAAAAAAATAATGTATGGGATATGATTAAAATATGTAGATCCTATCCATAATTTTAATGTGTAGTGACACTAGTGCTTAGAATGCTTATACATAGTACACTAATAGTTTAAATTTATTAACCAATATTGGAACCCTATGAGTTGGATAATTAAGTTTTTGTAAATCCTTATACAAGTGAGATCTAGAGAAGGATTGTCTCATGGTGTAAAGGTTGTTAATAATTTTTCACTATAAAGGTTTTGATTAGTCACTAAAAGTTGAAGGCTTGGTATCCCAAAGTTTGAACAGTTAAGACGATAGAAGTTCCTATTGTTTATAAAGTTATTAAGATGGATAGATACTATGTGGACAATTTTTTTTGAACCTTTGGGTCTCATTTTTATAAAGGAAAAGATCGCTAGTACACAAATTGTTCAACTTTAATGATGTACACAACTGATATTTTTGTTTGAAATATGAAGATGATGTAAACTCATGAAATGTGTAAAATTGTATGAAGTTTTTGGGTACAGTTTTTGAAAACAAATTAAGTGAGAATTTGTGTATTTTAAAAAAATTTGAAATCTATTTTTTGATTGATGAAAATATGGGGTCTAGTTCCTATCAAATTAGTATATGCAAATAAACTTTTTTTATTTGATTTCAAAATATGTTATATATGACACCTATAGCTACTACAAACTAAGATAAATATTCGTTTTGATGTAGATTTTATTTCTTATAATTACTCAAAGTCAAACTTATCAAATATTAATAGTTATTTTCTTCTATTAAAAATTTTCAATAAAAAACTAAAACTTTTTGATAAAAAAAGACATAAGCTTGAAGAGGATTCTCTCCATTAGTGCTAAATATAAATTTATTTATTTTTAATATGATTTACTATGTTTAACCTATTTTGAAGCAACATCATCTTGATTGTTAAAATACCTACTTGCAATATTTGAATCTATCACAAATTATAATTAATCAAAACACTATAAAATTTATATGATGATGATCTAGACTTTGAAATCTATAAAATGGTATTTTTTATTTTTTGAAGAAAGTTAAGTTTTGATGGAGAAATGACATTTTTTCAAAATAAGTTTAGTTGTCCTCTATCGCGACACATATATATACTTTTATTCAATGCAATTTGGGTCAACTACTACTTTTACTAGGAAGAGTGAGATGTATTAGATAGAGTGAGAGAAAAATGTGAGAGGTAGCCACATAAGGTAGAGATATGTAGTAATTAGGGAGAATAGAGGAGGAGAGCAGAAGGGAGAAAGGGACAAGGAGTAGAGAGAGAGAGAGAGAGAGAGAGAGAGAGAGAGAGAGAGAGAGAGAGAGAGAGAGAGAGAGAGAGAGAGGAAAATTGTTGGTACACATATGGACCTAGTATTTAAAATTTTCAGTGCGGAATCTTGAACCTCTTTCAATTAAGGTTCAAAGTAGTTCAAAGTAGTTCGGGTAGTTCAAGTGGTTCGATGGTTGAGGTGATTTGATAGTTTCAAAGTGGTTCAATTTGATTAGAACATGTTCAGTGTTTCTTTGTTTCAAAATAGTTCATCTGGTAGGTTCATTGGTTGTCAACATTGAAATTCAGCTTCTAGTTTCTAGCATGAGTTCAAGTTCCATGGTTCGAGGTTTAGATTAAAGGTCGAAGTCTGGGTTCAAGATTTATGGTTCAAATTTTTGGGCTAGAATTTTAGCTCAAAGATTCAGGTTCACTTCTAGAGTTTTAGATCACAATGTTCAGAAGATATCAAGTTCACCACTTTACAATACCCAAGAAGATGTGAGTAGTGGTAACTTCTTAATCTTAGTTCCAAGAAGCAATGTTGAACATGGAAATATATAGTCACATCTTAAGATGTGAGAGTTATGAATAAGTGCAAAATATTTTTTACAAAATGTTGCCATATCAAGACAGATCAAGTGCATAAGGAATCCTTTATAATCAGTTAGAAAAGGATGATAATACACTCCGAGCTCTTACAAAAATACCCTTCAACTGACAATAAATATTCAGTGACCATGAAGGAGCATGTGAATGGTCTTACAAGATGATTCAATGCATATATTGTCTCCATCTTGAACAATTCACAACGGACCCCCTTCAGGTAAATGAAATACCATTGGTATTTGTTAACACATGGAAAGAGGCATATGTGCAGTCCAACATAGAAGATGGGACATGAGAAAGGTATACACAGACTGTTGCATATTAATAGGAAGAAAGAAACCCGATCAACACTGGTGTTGGTCATGGAGCCACAAAGGACATCTCCCAAATGCTCAAATAGAGTGTCAGCTATGATTGAAGATATAAAGAATATCATTCCCTTATCAATCTCATAGAACTAAAAGGATTTGGGTTAGAGTCGAAGCACTTGAACATGCAGGGTCATTGGGACATAGCGATGAATGGAGCCACACGACCAATAAAATACATGTTATGTGTTTCTCAATAGAGACAAATGGTGAGCCCCATTGCTTGTGAGAGCATGTGTCACAAATAAGGGAAAGATGTGTCATGATTATTGGTTAGAATATCACAAGGAGGTGACGTTGGCACATCCAACAAGAGGGCAGCTTTTGACTTGTTTGGTAATATGCTCGTGCCAATATTGAAATCTTACGCTTTATTAGTGGTAAATAAATCAATCATAGGGCATATTTGAAATCATACTGCCACATCTATAATGTGAATAATGGATGGAACTAGTTTGAATGCAACTGTGATTGAGAATTTAAGCTTGCAGGAGACACTTAGATGGTCAATCAAAACAGTAAAATCTGCAAACAACCACATGGAGGTTTCAACATAATCATGGATGTTGACTCTAAGGAAAAGGTCAAATCAGGTTTTTATGAATGCACAAGAGAAGTCAAAGATGAACCTCTAATCTAGATGGTGTCTGGAGAACAACACAGAAGTGTTTGACAAAAAGCATGCAGTTCTATACGGTTAAATGCTCATGCATAAGGATCCCTTCTAGTCACAGTCAAGGATGAGATTCATAAGCTCATCCCAAATGGAGACACAAATAGGAGTAGCAGGACCAATGAAAAGAATCTATAATGAAGTCTACAAAGCATTTTTGGTTTAGACCAACCCATGACAATGAGAATTACCTATCTCACATGGACCATATTAGTTTTCAAAAGGGGTGATTCATAATGCAATTTCAATGTAATGACTCCAATACTGAATATTAAGGCTGGCCTAATAATCTTCCCATGGCAAACTTGAGAGAATTATCCTCACATAGCACAATACACCATGATCAGTATGGAGGAATCAAGGAAGCATGCAAACCATTTGACTAAATGTCAATATGGTCACAACTTTTGTAATTAGCTGTGATGGGAAGGCACGATGTGCAAGACATAGATATTGGAGGTGATGAATGCCAATGGCAAGAGAACCACCTATAGTTCTTCATGACCTCATTTTCACATGGCATGCAAATATATGACAGGTGTCATGGTCTACAGATTTAGACTCTATAAGCATCTCCAATATTATCTTTATAAAGATAATTTTGAACAAACATCGGATCATGTAAAGTGATAAAGGGAAATAGTTTCCAAATATAATGAGGAATCAATTATCATAACTGAAAGATCATTGTAACACAAGAGAGGAGGAAGAGATGGGAGAAAAGGAGGAGGAATTGACAAAAAAGGGGTTCTAGTTTTTGGAGGTGGGGAGAATGCTCTTTTCCACACACTTCGTTTGTGCTTCATGCTACGATAGGGTATTTTTCTGCACACTTCGTTTGTGCTTCATGCTACGATAGGGTATTTTTCTGCTTCTTTCTTTTTCTAATTTTAATGTAGGGGAAGGGAATTTTCATTTTCAGATAGCGATTATTGTATAGAAAAAATATAATATTAATTATTTTGTTGTCTTTAGAGGGGATAAACAACAGTATATTAAAACTTTGTGTTTAAATACATGTTTTCTTATCAATATTCAACTTGGAGTGGTATTGATTTTCTCTAAATGTATATCTGTTATATTTGATTGTCATCACAATTATCCTTTGGACTTGGTGCTATGGCTTTTTTTCATTTATTTAGAATGAATATTTTGTCATTGCTCTATGTTATTTCCATAATGTAATGCTTGAATAAATGGACTTTGTGCCATTTATTTTCTATTTCTTTTTAGTTACTTAGTTTTTCTGCACCTATAACATGTTTATGGATAGATGTTTGTAAACCTTTCTTGCTTTCAGGTTAAAAGCATCATCAATCATAGTGTAGTTGATTTATTGTAAATCATACACAGGGAGCTGTACCTAGATAAATTTAGAGGGTGCTTACTCTTTTCAATAGCAAAGTGACCCAAGTGTTAGTGCACATTTAGTCTTCCTATTTGGGTTTTTTTGGGTTAATCTGTATGTATTTCTTTGGAGGACAATCTATTCACTAACAAATTTTTGGCAACTCTGTTGGGGACAAAAAATAAAGATCAGTGTTAATATTTGTTTCCTCAAATTTTTTATTATCTCCATGTGCAGGAGATTGGTCACTCTATATAATGACCATGTTGAATAAGAAAGTCATTAGAAGGCCAAATCCCACTCTCATGGAACTTTATTCGATGGAGGATAAAGTGTTGCATGAATTTGTTGATAGATATAAAGAAAATATTTCATAAGCTATCTGGAATAATATAATTTTGGAAAGTGATGCCACGTCTTGGCTATTGTGGAGAAGTCTTTGTGTTAGATTCCACAAGTTGAAAGAGTTAGAAGAAAAGAGAAAAGTGTTGCAAGTATATCAGAAAAGGGTATCACAGTTAAGTGAAGAGTTGAAGGTTGATAAAGAGGAAGTTCTGGTTATCCCAGTTTCATCCTTTTATTTCAATCACCTTATCATGAATGACCAATAAGTCTAGCTAGATTTATCCTAGCATCATGTTGGTCTAGTTTTAAATGATGAGAATATCTTTGAAAACACTAGAGAAATGGTAAGCAATAATGATGAAATCTTGCCTCAAGTTCCTTTTTCACCTCATGTAGAAAGTTTCACATTTGAGGGTCGTGATGATCATCTTTTTCTTAAAGATTCTATTGAAATGCTTTCTAAAAATGCCCTACCAAAATATGAATTTTTTAATGTCATTGAAGATGGTGGAATAGTGAGTCTTTGTATGTGAATGTCAAAGAAGGCCCCATTCTAGAATCCTTCTATTTTGAAAATAATGCAGTAGTAGATATTATTGGTCATCTTAATGTTGAAAATGGTGTTGAAATTTTCCTTGATAAGGAATCTCTTGTGATTGAATATTTGGCCAAAGGGTAGAATATGAAAATAAAATTGGAGTAAGAGACCTTCTTTCTTAAAAAAATGTTATAGCCTCAAGGAAAACAAAAATGGGTAAATGAGGATACTCATGATGAGAGTGAGAACTGTTAGAAATGGTTTAGAATAATTGAGAGGGGCAGGGATGGGGGGGGGGTGAATCAATTATTCAAGGTCCATATCTCCAATTTCAAACTTTATTCACTAAGTGTAGTGAGCCCATTCAACCATTCATTCATCCAAGCTTAAACGTTCCTATTTAGAAAGTTACTATAAATCAACATGCAAGCATAACACATTAAAGATCAACACATAACACGGTGATTTATGTAGAAACTCAATTTGGGAAAATTCACCAGTAACATGCTACTCAATTCTCACTCTTTTGAAGTGATGCCATGTGAAAGGCCTTCCTTGTTAAAGGCTTACAACACACTATTAAATGTGACATTGTTAGAGGATTTAACCACCCTATTAGAAGTGAGACTGGTTAGAGGACTTTAGAATGTTCACTTGGAATGCCACCCTATTAAAAGTGAGACTGGTTAGAGGACTTTAGAATGTTCACTTGGAATGCCACCCTATTAAAGGATTTACAAATGAATATTAAACCAACCTAACTCCATAGGATTTTCATATCTAATACAATTGTGTTGGAATATTCAAATGTGGAAAGAGTACTTATGAGGGGGGGGGGGGGGGTTGAGTCAGAAGTACTAAAATTTTTCCTATAAAACTTTTATGTGGAAATAAATTGCATGCATGTAAATACATTAAGTAAACATGAAACTAACACATGCATCAATAACACATAACACCTGAAATTGGTAACCCAGAAACCCTCCAGGAATATGAAGGTAAAACTGGGGTGGGGATGATACCCACAAAAATTACTGCAGCAATATTGTTTAACCACTTTCGATGGTTTACCCTATTAAAGGCTTTACACTGTGTCAATAGTGACCTGGTTAGAGGATTTACAAACACTTAACATGAAGTGTCACCCTGTTAAAGGATTTAATCACCTATCTCTAGGATCAATGAAATAGCTATTAAGCTAACCTATCACCATAGGATTTCCATGCTAATACAATGGCTAGAAAGTATTAGGTAAAATGAACTTGATAGTTTACAATCCTTGATTGTTGAATGCTGGCTCTGTTCTGCTTCGTCTGATCTTGATCCTTTGTGATCTGATATCTTTCGCTTCTGAAAATAGTATATCAACCACTCTATATCATCATCTTCATCATCTCCTTCTCTATCATGTCTTCTCTATGAGATATCGTCTTCCTTATAAAGACATTCGAGGATTTAGGGTTAGGTCTGGATCTACGATCCATATTCAATCTTCATTTCTGCTTAATACTTATCTTTTGCTGATTGGTTGCATGCCTTTATCATTTTTCTTATTGGCTACATGCAAATTACATAGGAAATATAAAAGATTCGATCTGATCATTAAATCCTTCGAGATTTCCTTATGTCGGCTCTAAAGACTATTTTCATCATGGTTTGTGCGATTCCAAACTCTTATGCAAATATCCTGGATTAGTTGGCTCCTGAAATATTTCTATTGCTCGGCACATGCTATTCTACTAAGTTACTCGGCACTTACACAAAACTGTGTTACTCGGCATCTAAACTTTACTCGGCACCTGATCTTCACTCGACATTTACACTTTACTCGGCATTTACACTTTACTTGGCACCTACACTTTACTCGGCATTTACACTTTACTCGACACCTACACTTTACTCGGCACCTAAACTTTACTCAGCATCTATTGCACTCGGCACCTATTCTTGATCTTGGTTAAGTGTATTGACACTCAGTTGTCAAATTTATTATTTAAGCTAACAATTTCCCCCTTTGACATGAGTGGAAAAAACACTTAACCCATGTGACTCAGTAATTAATCCTTCATTCAAACTTTGCTTCCCAAAATTTGCTTTCTCCCCCAAAATTCCAAAATTTGCTTATCTCTGCTATCTCCCTGTCAAAATTTCAAAATTGGCTATCTCTGCTATCTCCCCCTTTTATTATACTTACTCCCCCTTTTATTATACTTATCATTTCATTCCTGTACTCAACTTCTTTCTTTAATTACTTATTCTCCCCCTTTCTTGACACTTATGTCAAGGGTCTTTACAATGAAATGCCATATTTGGCCAAAAATGTGCTATTTACTTCAAGGAGTATCTTCAGAGCTGCATCCCAATTTGCTAATGCGACATCTAATGTCTTATGTTGGATGGAAATCTCTGCTGCTAGGTCTACAAGTCCATCAAATGAAGAAAGATTGGGGTCTTTCCTAAGGACTGTCTCTGCATTTATTTGCTCCTTATGAAGTAATCCCAAATGAGGAGTAATTGATGATTGCATTTGTATCAATTTGGCTTTTGTAGTCGCCTCCTCTGTTGCCAAAACGGCTAGCTCTCTTTGTGTGTGAAGAGATTGGACAAAATGCTTCTCACTCTGAGCTGGATCTATAGGGAGTTGCATACTAGAAGTTTTCAGATTGCTTTCCAAACTCAGTATTTTCTAGCTAGCGTCTTGTGTGAATGTTGAAAAATCACACAACTTGTTTTATAGGGAAAAGATGTTTCCTAGTACAATTTTAACTATTGTAACTTTCTTTGCCAGTTCTTCTTGTGCTAGTGCTATATTACTGGATATTTTACTATTTACTTTTCCTTGGAACTTCTTTTCTGACCATTCAAGTAATTTTACATTTGTTTCCTGGTCTTCATTAGTCACCTGGTCAACTATATCATAAAGTTGTTCCATGATTGGTCTTGACTCATCTGGAGATTGTAAGCAAAAAGCTTCCGTGAATATGTCCTTAATTTCATTCAATGTACGCTTATGCTTGTATTCCTTTCTTAGTGCTTCTTGTCTCCTTCTTTTGTCTAGTGCACTCTAAATTTCATTAATCTTTTCTTCTGTAAGAGTGCTAGATTCATAATATGGGATTTTAATTTCTTCATCAAGCTCAGGAACTCCATAGTGAAGTCTCTTGACTGCTTTTGATGAACTTGAGCCTGGTGTTTTGATTTTCAGCTGTAATCCATCTGTGCTCGGCTGCTGAAGAGTTTGTGTTGGAGTCCCAGATTTTGGTAATGCAACCAGTGTTTGTATTGCAGTCTTCTCCTTTTTTTGTGTCTCTTTTTCTTCAGCTTGAGTATCCCCTTTTTGAATGCTAGATGGGGTTGAACTTGGTGGCTGTTCAAATTTTTCTTTTATTTCCCCTACTGCTGTACTTGGCACTTGGAGTGTATCAGTACTTATACTTGGTGGAGGTGGTGGTGGAAGGAATAGAATACCAGTAGTTTGTGTGATCAAAGGTGGAATTTGTGCTTTTACCCTTGCTTTTGCTTTGACTTCTGGATTCTGTAATTCATCAACACTGACCAATATAGGATTTGAACTTAATTTTGCTACTAAAGATGATTGGTCAAGGATTTCCAAATCCTCTGCAGTTAATGGATTGATGTTTTGAATTGAAATTTCTATAACATCCTTTATTTTTATGAAATCTGTAGGTGTGATGGTGGCATGAGGAGGACTGGGAGGAGATACCTGTATGTCTTGCATACTTTGATCTTGTAGCTCAACTGTATCTCTCTCTTCCTCTTTCTCCTCATTGAGTGCCTCTCCTTCCTTTTCTCCTTTACTCTCCTTCTCCACTAGTTTCTTCTCTTTTATTTCTGATGCTCTGTTTTCTTTTATCTTGGTAATTGCTTCTACCTTATATTCCTCATTATATACATCTTCAATCTTCTTGTAAACTATTTTCCACAATCTTGTGGATTTGGTAACTACCTCTTCAATTTTATTCTGTAGAATACTGAATGCTCTATACTTGGGAGTGAATATGTTATTATGCCTTTTTATGGCATTTATTATTTGATCTCTAGTCAAATTAGGCAACAATCTTGCCAATTTTGACTCCCTTATTTCTTTTTCCATTTGTAAACAAAAATGCCATTTATCCTTTATGATTGTATACAGTTCTCTTGACATAGAGTCATCCAATTCTAGAGGTGTGTGCTTATATTCAGCCATTATAGCATACACAGACTCCTCTAATTTATTTTGCTCTCCTTTGGTGAGCTTAGAAAAATTTAGATTCTTTAATCCTTTCAAATCATTATTTCTAATTTCTATACATAATTTATCAACATCAATCTGGGGTATTTGTCTTACCTCTTGAGATTGACTGTTGTCTTCTGACTTTGTTTCCTCCTCATCTGTTTCAGGCTGGGGAATGAACTTCCTCTTCTTTGACTCAGCAGCAATCTTCTTTGAGTCTTTCTTCTTCCCTTTAGCCTCTTCTTTTGCTTTTTGAGTTGTGGCCCTTGTGGTTGGTCTTTTTGGTGCTGGGGCAGATACTTTCCTCCCCTTGGATTTAGGAGCAGATGGAGTTGTGGTCTTTTTCTTGACTGGTGCTTCCTTGGCTACTTCAACCTCAGCACTTTCCTCTTTGTCTCCTTCTGACCCTTGAGTCTGATCCTGAAGTTTGTCTTCTTCTTCTTCAATGACTTCTTCTTCTTTTTCAATGTCATCTCGTTCTTCTTCTGCTGTCCCTTCTTCTTCTACACCAAACTTTCTTTTGATTTGTCTTACCATTTTCTCTTTCTTCTTTACTGCTGAAGCAGTCTTCAACTCTGTTATTATCTTTGATTTGAAAAAATCATAAGTTCCAAAGATTTTTTCATTTTTGTCTAATTCTTCTGCAAGTAAGGCTATTATTGCTGCAGAGGCTTGATCAACATCAAGTTCATATCCTAGTGGCCTAAGCCATCTTATTCTAGGTATAACTGCTTGCACATAAGTATAATCTATATCTACAAGAAAACAAATATCTTTTTCGTATTGCTCAGTCATTGAAACTAGAATTCTCATTCTTTGTTTCATGGACTTTTTGAAGTCCTCAAAATAACCAGTCATTTTGATGCAGGAGCATCTAGAGGTATAAGGGCAATCTTGTGTCACCCAAAAAATGTACTTAGACTTTGTTTCTGTTTCATGTCTTTACATTTTTGGATACCCATTTGGCTCAAATAAAGGTTTCAACTCTCATAGTTCAGCTATCCGTGCATTTGAAAATCCCAAAAAAATAGGAGCATGCAATTTGGCCATCATTTTGGTGACCTGGAAGGTGTGACTTGGCCAGATGAATGTAATTGAGATTTAGAGCATTCCAGAAAAAGAATCAGGTCAAAAGGCCCCACAGTTTGAAAGTTATAACAGTTTTTCGAGTTTTGGAGACCTCCTAAGAATTCTTCAAAGTCAGGTTTGGGGCATTAAATGACCTCGAAAAGGGTCAAAAATTGGGGGACGAGAAAAACTCGTCCATAGGGCTATAGAGAGCTTTGAGAGCTTTCTGAAAATGTAAACGGTTCGTCAATCGGAGCTACGGTTCAAAAGTTATGCCTCCCGGAAGTTCGACTACCGTTTTTGGATTCTTCTAGATTTGCACCGACTTCTAACGCGGCTTCTGGAACCTTCTATTTTTTTGGTGGATGCCTACTAGCACTTTCTAAAATGTACTCCTAGTCCTTAACTCTTCGGGGTCTATTTAAGGAGATTTTGGCATTGTAAAAGGCAGTTCGGATTAGAGCTTGAGAGGAGGTGCTAAAAGGAGAAATATTCTCCAGATTTATGCTATTGTAAGCCCGTAGGGCATGTTTTGAAGCTTATTTTCTCTGCACTGTTTGTACTAGCATATTTTCTTAGTTAATATAATTCCCCCTTTCTATTGTGTCTATTCTGTTGTTGGGTTGTGTCCCCATCACATTTGGGCATCAAAATTTTCACCCATCTGTTCAATGTATCCATTAATTTGTTCAGCAATTGTTTTGTATGGATTCCATTTAACTTTCCCTATAGAAGGAAATTCTTTCATCAGATAGAAAAACATACATATCAAAACTGATCCAAATTTATATTGAGCTCCTTTGCTCTTCCTTATAGCTCCCAGATTTTCACTAATCTGTTGAAACATGAGCTCTGCCAGATCATAAGTGTGATCCCTTTTTATTATCTTGTATGCAACATCAACTGCTATACAAGGTACACTATTTAATCTTCTTGATTGATAGAATTTGTGTAAAATAATTCTTACAGCAAAGTCTAGTAGAGGATAAATGACTGTGTCGATAGTCATCCCTCTATTGTTCCATTTTGCACCTTTATTTCTCTCAATTACTTCCCTTTTGTCACTTTACAGGGTCTTTGGCCGATTTAGGGTTGGAATACTAGTAACCCTATGAATGATTTTCTTGGTGAATTTTACTAGCCCTGAATCTAACCAAAAAGCTCTGTTATGTATTCGGCTCAAAACTATCCTTACCCATTCTGTTTTGAAGACAGTCAGAAATGCTAGGGTTTTGGTTAATCCTTTTCTTTCTACAATGGAAAACTCATTTTTCAGTACTTTGTTTTCACATAATTTATCATATGCATTATGAATTTCTAAGTCTCCTATGGCACCAATTTTACAATTGTAGCATCTGCGAACATCTTCTACCATAACAACTTTATCCGGAATAACTGATAATGCACTTGCAGGATCATTCTTGTATGCTACTTCAGGTATGGGCTTAAATTCAGGTTGTTTTACTTTGTTGCTGACCAACTGAACTTCATGGCTTTCTAAAACCTTGGTGGTTCCTGACCCGGATGCCATTATTTTCCAAACTAGGGTTTTATAATTCAAACAAGTTTGTGAGACCTACGTAGCTCGACACTTAAGAGAAATACCTTGAATCGACGAGATCGTTGTTGGAATCTTTCACGAATTTCTTCTGAACTTTTCTTGATCTTCTCCGCTCCTCTTTCAGCTTTGCTTCTTGATCGTGATGCGAAAAATTGATTGAAATCGCAATAATATACCCTGATTTCATCGCATTAAATGCTCAACTGCCAACTTGGCATCTACTAAATTTCCTTTCTACTTGGCTTCCATTGGAGTTTTTTTTAACTCGGCATCGGTTATCAGCTCGGTCACTGTTGGGAGCTCGACATCTATTTTGAGTTTTGACTTGATATCCAAAGGTAGCTCAACATCAACATTTAGTTTTCATCTTGACATCTTGTTTCATGTAGATTTATACTTTGAATTTCTTCTTTGTCTTGGGACTGATGTCTGATATAACTTTGTATATCAGTCCCATACACTTCTCATGCTTAGTTTGATGAAGTGTGATCACTTGACCCATTGGGTGAAGTGATCCCTTCACTTGATGTATTGCACTCATCTCTCTCTTTCCAAGTCTTGTTAATTTGCCCCCTTATCTTTTCAATATCAATCTTTTCTTTGCCTTTATTCTCTTCAGACTTGGGTGCCTTTGATCTTGTAGGACAGTTTTTGCTGATATGACCAGTTTTCAGACAACTGAAACATGTGGTTTGGTTCAACCATCTTTTGTAGTTCCCTCTGAAATGTGTTCTTATGCAGTTCTGTGGTGTATGTCCATATTCTTGACAATAATGACAACTGTACCTGGTATTGTAATCCCAATGATGATGACTTTCTTTTCCTTCTATTTTTGCTGGTTGATTTTATGTCCACATAGGTTTTGATCTGGATTCAAATGCCCTATGTCCATACTTATTGCAATTATAACAGTGTCCATCAAATCTCTGAGTCCTTGTGAAATTGGATCTGCAATCTTGTGTCATATGTCCTTGCATGTTGCACTTGTGACAGAAACTCTTACTCTTGGGTGTGTTTGGTTGATTGAATCTTCTGCTCCTGCACACATTAGTAGTATGTCCCTTCTTATTACAATAATGACAAGTGGGTTTAGTATTCTTACCTTTGTCACTTCTTTGTTTAGCACTTTTTGATGATTCTCCAACTTCAGTGCTATTGTAACCAAGTCCTGATGTATCATGGGCAGATCTTGGAGTTTTCAGCAACTGTTCAAAATACTTGATGGCTTCACTTGACTTGTTGAGATTTTATGCTACCTCTTTTTCTTTGTTCAATTCATTCTGCATTTGTTCATTCTACATCTTTAGAGTAGAGATCTCAATGTCCTTCACATTGAGTTCATGATGAAGGTTCATCATTTGAGCAAGTGTATCCATCTGCATGTTTGAGATCCTTGTCAGTTCAGCACATTTTTCTTCAAGTCTGTTTGCAAGATTCCTTTTGTCATTTTCCATCATGACCTTATCATCAACTACTCTTTTCTTTTGTTTTGTAATTTCACATATCATTATGGCCCGTGATTCATGTTCCATCTTGAGAGATCTAATCTCTTCTGCTTGAATTTTGTTTTTCTCCATCAGTTCTGCTATTGCTGCATCAAACTCTTTGGTATCTCCGTTGGAAAATATGTTGGTGGTATCAATTTCCTTGTAGTGTATATCATTCTCAGCTATGGCCAAATCTTTCCTTTTTTTTAATGAGTTTCTCAAATTGATTCTAAATTCCTCGAAGCTATGCAGAGCAAGTTGCACATCTATCACTTGATTTTCAATGATCTTTCCAAGTTTGAAAGCTTCCATCTCTAGATCTTTTCCTCCAAGCTGTTAAACTTTTGCTTATGAGAACCTGGTAATGTTCTGATACCAATTGTTGGAATATTCAAATGTGGAAAGAGTGCTTATGAGAGGGGGGGAGGGGGGGGTGAATCAGAATTACTAAAATTCGTCCTATAAAACTTTTATGTGGAAATAAACTGCATGCATGTAAATACATTAAGTAAACATGAAACTAACACATGCATCAATAACACATAACACCTGAAATTGGTAACCCAGAAACCCTCCAGGAATAAGAAGGTAAAACTGGGTTGGAGATGATACCCACAAAAATTACTGTAGCAATATTGTTTAACCACTTCTAATGGTTTGCCCTATTAAAGGCCTGCCCTGTTAAAGGCTTTACACTGTGTCAATAGTGACTTGGTTAGAGGATTTACAAACACTTAACATGAAGTGTCACCCTGTTAAAGGATTTAATCACCTATCTTTAGGATCAATGAAATAGCTGTTAAGATAACCTATCACCATAGGATTTCCATGCTAATACAATGGCTAAAAAGTATTAGGTAAAATGAACCTGATAGTTTACAATCCTTGATTGCTGAATGCTGGCTCTATTCTGCTTCGTCTGATCTTGATCCTTTGTGATCTGATAGCTTTCGCTTCTGAAAGTAGTATATCAACCACTCTATATTTTCTCCTCTATATCATCATCTTCATCATCTCCTTCTCTATGATGTCTTCTCTATGAGATATTGTCTTCCTTATAAAGACATTCGAGGATTTAGGGTTAGGTCTGGATCTACAATCCATATTCAATCTTCATTTCTACTTAATACTTATCTTTTGCTGATTGGTTGCATTCCTTTATCATTTTTCTTATTGGCTGCATGCAAATTACATAGGAAATATAAAAGATTCGATCTGATCATTAAATCCTTCGAGATTTCCTTATGTCGGCTGTAAAGACTGTTTTCATCATAGTTTGTGCGATTCCAAACTCTTATGTTGATATCCTAGATTAGTCGGCTCCTGAAATATTTCTGTTGCTTGGCACCTGATCTTCACTCAGCATTTACACTTTACTTGGCATTTACACTTTACTCGGTACCTACACTTTACTCAGCACCTAAACTTTACTCGACATCTATTGCACTCGGCACCTATTCTTGATCTTGGTTAAGTGTATTGACACTCAGTTGTCAAATTTATTGTTTAAGCTAACAAATTGCTAGAGAGTTGATGCAGGAGCATCCAGAGGTATAAGGGCAATCCTGTGTCACCCAAAAAAAAAAAATGTACTTAGACTTAGTTTCTATTTCATCTGTTTTCATTTTTGGATACCAATTTGGGCCAAATAAAGGTTCCAACTCTCACAGTTCCACTAGCAGTGTTCGTGTAAATCCCAAAAAAATAGGAGTATGTAATTGAGCCATCATTTTGTTAAACTAGGTGGCGTAAATTGGCTAGATGAATGTAATTGTGATTTAGAGCATTCAAGAAAAATAATTAGGTCAAAAGGCCCCACAGTTTGAAAGTTATTGCAGTTTTTCAGGTTTTGGAGACCTCTTAAGAATGCTTCAAAGTCAGGTTAGGGGCATTAAATGACCTCAAAAAGGGCTGAAAAGTGGGGGACGAGCAAAGCTGGTCCATAGGGCTATAGAGTGCTTCAAGAGCTTTCCAGAAATGTAAACATTTCATCAATCAGAGCTACGGTTCAAAAGTTATGCCTCCCAGAAGTTTGGTTACCATTTCTGGATTCTTCTAGATTTGCGCCGACTTCTAATTCAGCTTCTAGAACCTTCTATTTGGTCGGTGGATGCCTACTAGCACTTTCTAGAATGTACTCCTAGTCCTTAACCCTCCGGGGTCTATTTAAGGAGATTTCTTGCATTGTAAAAGGCAGTTCGGAGTGGGGTTTGAGAGGAGGTATTTAAAGGAGAAATTATCTCCAGATTTATGCTATTGTAAGCCCTTAGGGCATGTTTTGAAGTTTATTTTCTTGTACTATTTGTACTATCTTATTTTCTCAGTTAATATAATTTTCCCTTTTTTGTTGTGTCCATTTTGTTCTTGGGTTGTGTCCTCATCAAGTGGTATCAGAGCCGGTTTTGTTGAGTGTGTAGATAAAGCGCCGATTATGAGGTAGTTTGCACCAAGACTGTGTGGTTATGGGATTGAGTTAGAAGATGTCTCGATGAAGAGAGCATGGCAGAAGGGCCAGAGGTATTAATCCTGAGGAGGTTAGAGCCCTCCAAAGGCAAGTGCAGGCATTGCAAGAGGAGCTCCATAGAGGAGCAAATGTTGCCATAGGTGACGACAGTGAGGATGAAAATGAAGAAGAAGTAATGGAACCAGAAGGGGAATTTGATGGGGAAGTTCTAAATCATGCAGAGGAAAGACTTTTTAGGGCCATTAATAAGTTTGGGAAAAGACCTACAATTGAAGTGGGTGTATTTTCAAGAAATCTAAAACTAGATGAGTTGATTGATTGGATCAATGAACTAGAAGAATACTTTGAGTATGAGGATATAAGGGACCTAGATAGGGTTAAGTTTGCAAAGGCCAAACTGAAAGGCCATGCCAAAATCTGGTGGCAAGAGGTTCAATTGGAAAGAAACAGAAGAGGAAAGGAGAAGATCACAAGATGGGATCGCATGGTGGACAAATTGAAGAAGAAGTTCATTCCTGTGGACTATGAGCTTGATTTTTTTAAGAAGATGCATGGGTTAAAGCAAGCAAGAAGATCAGTCCAAGAATATACAGAGGAATTTTACCGACTCTTGATTAGAATGGGGCATGTAGAAGCAAATAAGGAGAAGGTTTCTTGTTATATCAGTGGGTTGCAACCTAGCATCCAGGAGGAATTAAGTCTGGTAAGAATGACCAGTTGTGAAGAGGCATACCAGTTTTCCCTACGAGTTGAAGAGACGCTGAATAAAAGGTTTGAAGGAAGACAAAGAGGGCATGGTCAAGGAGGAAGGGGAAGTGGTAGATCATCTGGAGGCCGCAATGAAACCCAAAATAAAAAGGAAGATTTGGGTACTAGTAGGAACCAGAGGAATGAGGGTTTCAACCGCTCCCATGATCAAGACTTTGGAAATCAAAGAGGAAGGGGTAGAGGATATGGACAAGGAAGAGGAGGCTTCCGTGGTACCTATTTCCATTGTAATGAAGAAGGTCATCGTGCCTTTGAATGCCCTCAATGACAAGGAAGGATAGATAGGAGAGCTGAGGGCCAAGCTAGGGTTGCTCATGTGGATGAGGATGCACAATCATCACATTTAGAGGATGCAGAAAGAGGAGAGACCTTGGTAAATGAAAGAGTCCTTCTAAGTGGTGAGATTGAACCAGGACAATGGAGGAGTTTGTTCCGTACTAGATGCAAGTGTGAGGATAAATGTTGTGACATGATCATTGATGGTGGTAGCACTGATAAGTTGGTATCAGAAGAGATGGTCTCTAAGATGAAGCTCAAGAGGGAGAAACATCCCCAGCCCTATCAGATTGCTTGGGTAAAAGATGATCATAAGGTCCTGGTAAGTGAACAATGTTTAGTAAAATTCAAAATTGGGAGCTACCATGACGAAGTTCTCTGTGATGTTATTTTGATAGATGCTTGCCATCTATTGTTGGGTAGACCATGGCAGTTTGATAGACATGCAGTACATGATGGACATGCAAACACATACTCTCTGAAAAAGGATGGAGTTCACCACAAATTGAAGCCCATGAAAAAGGAAGGTGAAAAGGTATGTAGCAGTGCTAGGATTTGTCTTGTTGATGGAAGGAAGTTTTTAGATGGCATAAAACATTAGCATATGTGCTATGCTTTGATTCCTAGGAAAGATAAAGAAGGTAGTAGTGAAATACCACTTGAAGTTTTAGATTTACTAGGGGAGTTTGGAGATATTATCTTTGATAATGTTCCATATAGATTACCACCAATAAGGCAAATCAGTCATCAGATAGATCTAATTCTAGGAGCTAGTTTGCCTAACAAGGCTGCTCATAGGATGACTCCTACTGAAATAGAGGAGCTAAATAGACAGGTTCAGGAGTTGTTGAGGAAGGGCTTGATTTGAGAGAGCCTGAGTCCATGTGCAGTACCTGCAGTACTCGTACTAAAGAAGGATGGAGAGTGGAGGATGTGTATAGATTGTCAATCTATAAATAGGATCACCATCAAGTACCGATTTCCTTTGCCAAGGATGGATGATCTTATGAACTGCTTGAGTGGAGCTCAGTACTTTACAAAGATAGATTTGAAGAGTGGTTATCACCAGATATGGATTCGAGAAGGAGATGAGTGGAAAACAGCCTTCAAGACCAAGGAGGGTCTTTATGAGTGGTTAGTCATGCCCTTTGGATTGATAAACACCCCAAGCACCTTCATGCGACGCATGAATGAGGTACTTAAGAAGTTCTTGGGAAAATTTGTTATTGTCTATTTGGATGATATTTTAATTTTCAGCAAGATTTTGGAAGAACATTTACTGCATATTCGTAGTGTCCTTGAAAGGCTAAGGGAAGAGAAACTATTAATTAATCTGAAGAAATGTATCTTTGCAAAAAGGGAGTTAGTCAATTGGGGGTTTGTTATATCACCTGAAGGTCTCAAAATGGATCCAGAGAAGGTAAAAGCCATCTTGGAATGGCCTACTCCAAGGTTTGGTACTTTGGTAAGATCATTTCATGGTCTAGTTAGTTTTTGCAGGAAGTTTATTAAGAATTTCAGTGGCATATGTGCACCCCTAACTGATACAATAAGAGGGGATAGAAAATAGTTAAAATGGACTGCAGTAGCTACGAGAAGTTTTGAATTGTTGAAGAAGAAGGTAACAGAATAGCCTGTGTTGGCACTTCCAAATTTTAGAAAGGTTTTATAGGTGGATTTTGATGCCAGTGGTAGTGCTAGTGGGGCTGTATTAAGTGAGGAAGGTAAGCGTATTGCATATTTTAGTGAAAAATTGAATGATGCAAAGAAAAAGTATTCTGTTTATGATCAAGAGTTCTATGCAATAGTTCAGGCCTTAAAGAAATGGAGGCGTTATTTATTGCCAAAGGAATTTGTTTTGTATACTGATCATCAGGCATTACAGTACCTAAATAGCCAAGGTAAATTGAATCAGAGGCATATGAAGTGGGTAGAGTTCTTGTAGAGTTATACATTTGTGTTGAAGCATAGAAGTGGAAAATCTAATAGGGTTGCAGATGCACTAAGTAGGAGATAGTTGTTGCTTATAGTAATGTAAGTTGAAGTAGTTGGGCTTGATTAACTCAATAATTTGTACCCTGAGGATATTGATTTTGCTGAAGCATGGAAAGCTTGTAAAGAACCTGTTGCTGTAGATAGAACCAAGTGGTTAGACTGTTTGATTCAGGATGACATCTTGTTCAAGGGTAGTCAATTGTGCATTCCAAGAAGTTCCATGAGGGAAAATCTAATTAAAGAGAAACATAGTGGAGGGATGGTAGGACATTTTGGTCGAGATAAGACCATTTCCATTCTTAGAGAACATTATTTTTGGCCTCAAATTTCACAAGATGTGAAGAAGTTTGTACAGAGTTGCCAGGTTTGTCAAGATGCCAAGGGGTTTAGTCACAATACTAGCCTATATCATCCATTGCTTGTTCCATCAAGGCCATGGGAGGACATAAGTATGGATTTTATTCTTGGATTACCAAGCACACAAAGGGGTAATGACTCAGTATTCATGGTGGTTGATAAGTTCTCCAAAATGGCACATTTCATTCCATGCCACAAAACTCATGGTGTTGTCCATATTGTAGACTTGGTTTTCAAAGAGGTGGTAAGACTACATGGTCTTCCAAGGAGTATAGTTTCTGACAGAGATACTAAATTTGTGGGGTATTTCTGGAGGACATTGTGGAAAAAGTTAAGAACCGACTTGAAATTCAGTTCCATGCATCATCCACAAACTGATGGCCAAACAAAAGTGGTAAATAGAAGTCTGGGCAATTTGTATATGATTAGTTGGGGATAAGCCCAAGGGATGGGATTTGATTCTACCACAAGAAGAGTTTTCTTATAATAACTCTATAAATAGGAGTACTGGAAAATCACCATTCCAAATTATTTATGGGAATAGCCCAAGGACTGCACCAGAATTGAGGAAGATAGAGTAAGGGGAGAGGACAAGTGCTGAAGCTGAGGAATTTGCTAAACATATCAAGCGTCTACATGAGGAGGTTCAAGCACACATTACCAAGATGAATCAAGAGTATAAAGCTAGGGCTGATCAAAGGAGAAGACATAAGGAATTCCAAGTAGGGGATCTAGTAATGGTGCACTTATGAAAAGAAAGATTTCCAGTTGATACTTACAACAAGCTGAAAATGAAGAAATTTGGCCTTTGCAAAATTTTGAAGAAACATGACTCAGGAAATGAATATGAAGTGGAGCTACCAGATGGTATTCACATTTCTCCCATTTTCAACATTGCAGATTTAACAAAGTATCATGATGATGGTGGAGATGAGGACCTGGTGTTAGAGCCATGTCCAATTCCTGCTTCTAAGAAGGAGGAGATAGAAGACATTATAGATCATCGTGTGGGTAGGAGTACCAAAAATAGGCAGTATGAAGAGTATTTGGTGAAGTGGAAAGGACGGTCGATCGAGGACTCAACTTGGATTTTAGCAACTAAGGTTTCTCATTTGGGATTTCCTCTACCATTCATAAAGTGACAAGGTCACTTTTCAATCTACCCTAGGTGTCTGATGCAGGAGCATACAGAGGTATAAGGGCAATCCTGTGTCACCCAAAAAAAAAAAAGTATTTAGACTTATTTTTTTTTCATGTGTTTTCATTTTTGGATACCCATTTGGGCCAAATATAGGTTCCAACTCTCATAGTTCCACTAGCAGTGTTCGTGTAAATCCTGAAAAAATAGGAGTATGTAATTGAGCCATCATTTTGGTGGACTAGGAGGTGTAAATTGGCCAAATGAATGTAAATGTGATTTAGAGCATTCCAAAAAAAGAATCAGGTCAAAAGGCCCCACGGTTTGAAAGTTATTGCATTTTTTCAGGTTTTGGAGACCTCCTAAGAACGCTTCAAAGTCAGGTTAGGGGCATTAAATGACCTCAAAGAGGGCTAAAAAGGGGAGATGAGTGAAGCTAGTCCACAGGGCTATAGAGCACTTCGAGAGCTTTCCAAAAATGTAAACTGTTCGTCAATCGGAGCTACGGTTCAAAAGTTATGCCTCTCGAAAGTTCAGTTACCATTTCTGGATTCTTCTAGATTTGCGTTGACTTCTAACGCAGCTTCTAGAACCTTCTATTTGGTTGTGGATGCCTACTAGCACTTTCTAGAATGTACTCCTAGTCCTTAACCCTCTGGGGTCTATTTAAGGAGATTTCTGGCATTGTAAAAGGCAGTTCGGAGTGGGGTTTGAGAGGAGGTACTGAAAGGAGAAATTATCTCCAGATTTATGCTATTGTAAGCCATTAGGGCATGTTTTGAAGTTTATTTTTCTGTACTATTTGTACTAGTTTATTTTCTCAGTTAATATAATTTTCCCTTTTCTATTATGTCCATTTTGTTCTTGGGTTGTGTCCCCATCAAGAGTATTAGAAAGTCTTTGATCTAATTACAACATAGAACTTAACTTGTAGATTTTAGATCACTTTTTACCTCATAACATTGCCTGGCCTTTAGTCTCTACAACCTTGATAGCTTGCCCTCCTTTTAAGCTTTGTCTCCTTGAGTCTCCATGCTCAATATACTAGTGCAAACATCTCTCTTTGACCACTTATCAAAGTAGACCCTCTGTACTCTATTCTTCCTTCTCCTACATGCCTTCTCCTTGATACCCTTCTAACCAGTTCACAATTTGGCACACCAGCAACACTTTCTTCTTGGTCTATGACACCTTAAATAGAAGTCTTGGAGTTTATTTTCCCACTCAATTCTGCCCTCCTTTAGTTTCAATTCATATGGATTAGGTAGGATTCATTGAATCTAACCCACATCTTGTTTCTTCTAGAAACTTCATGAAGAATCCTCTTGAATTCACTTTAAAATGGTTTACATAGAATTATGTGCCACTAGCTCATGATGCTTATGCTCCAACTGGTTCAAAATATTCTAGGCAACAACTATGTTGGCTAAGATCTGGTGAATTTTAAAATAATGCAGTAGCTTGGCACTATTGAAATATTGGTGCTCGGCACATACTATCTTACTCAACATCAACTATGTCTTTACTGATGCTCGGCACTTGAAGTTCACATGGCACCTACTAAGATTTTTTGATGCTCAACACCTGTTACTTTGCTCAATAATTGAACTTCACTTAGCACCTGAAGTTCACTCGGAACACACTAGATTTTTTCTTTTGCTCGTCTCCAACTAATAATTTTCTTGGCTTAAACTAGCTTGCTTGGCACCCACTAATGAACTTAGTTTAAGCTTTGCAGTCAACCTTGTTACAACTTATTCCTCCAATGTTTCTAAGTGTGACCAACCTCTATGTCTTTGAGTATGTTACCAATACATCATTTAACCATTGTCTTAGTTGATCCTTGCACTTCATTACAACATCATAACACAAGCTTTCCCTTAGGTACTCTTGTTACATCTTGTTGATTAAACCCTCTTCATCAATCAACTAAGTGACAATACTTAGATCTTATTAGAAAATGTCATTCCTACAAATAGCAGGTTTGACATCAATGAAAAAACAATGATTGAGAACATTCTTTGATCAACAATCTCCCTCTTTTAATCAATATTCTTCATCCCTCTTTGGCATTGATGGCAAACCAAACTGGTCAACCATCAGACCAAACTATTCAACCAAGTTATTGATATGCTAGCTAGGTTGGAATAGTAAGTCAAATGCCAAAAAGAAAATTGGACTACACAAATTCTTCCTTTCTACTTCTCCTTCTTAGCTGCTGTATCCTTTTTCCTTGTTTTTCTTTGTTTTCTCCCTTCTTACATTCTCTCCCTCTATATGCATTGGTGATCTTCTTCTATTCTTTGTTCTGATTAGGTTTTTGCTACTTTTCTTTTTCTTCCTCTAGATTTGATCAGTTTCTATAGTTTCTCTCTCCTACTATTGATCAAACTGAATGTTGTTGATATCTCTCCCTCTTTGTTTGTTGATTAGTTTCTCTTCTACTTCTCCCTCTTTAACAAAAATGCCAAAGACATATTATCTCAGCATCTTAACATGCCAATATAGAATTTTCTAGAACTTCCAATTTCTCCCTCTATTTCCTTGCTTTTGACTAATTTGGAACTTCATCACTTCAATTACTTTAGGCATAATCCTAAAGTAAGTATCCTCTACATCAATGTGTAATATTTCAACAATCAATTCATTTGATGCAAGGAAATCCTTGTTGTTACTTAAGTAGCTTTGGCTAGGGGTACCACCCCTAACTTACCTCTAAGATACTCAAAATCATCTTTAGGTATTTTTTTTGTGAAGATATCAGCAATCTATTCCTTTGAGCTTACATATTCCATCGTCACTTGCTTATCTTCCACCAATTCTCTTACATAGTGATACTTAATTGCAATATGCTTGGTTTTAACATGCATTATAGGGTTCTTTGATATGTTGATGGCACTTGTATTATCACAATAAAGTATCATAGGCTCATTCACTTCTTCCTTCATACCTTGCAATAGATGTTTGATCCATACATTACTAGTGCAATTAATAGTAGCTACAACATATTCAGCTTCTGATGTGGACTGTAGGGTACAACTTTGCATTTTGTTGGTCCAAGTAACCAATCTTTTCCCTAAGAAAAGTGCTCCTCCACTGGTGCTTTTTCTATCATCAATGTTACCTCCCGAATCTTCATCAGTGTAGGCTCTTAGCTCAAAGTTTTCATTCCTCTTGTAGTACAAACCAAAGTCATCAGTTCCTTTTAGATACCTCAGTATTCTCTTTACTTCCATCAGGTGATTTTCTCTTAGACTTGCAAAAAATCTTTCCACTATTCCAATAGCTAATGCAATGTATGGTATACTATGTACAACATACTATATGTTTCCAGTCATTGATCTATAGATTATCTGGTTCACTTTAGCAGATTCATCATTCTTGGATAACTTATGTCTAGTTACCATTGGTGTACTAACTAGCTTTGATTCTTCTAATTGAAATGTCTTAAGTATCTCCTTGATGTATTTTGATTGGGTCACAAATATGCCATGCTTTAGTTGATGTACTTGCAATCCAACAAAGAATTTTATTTCTCCAAACATTGACATTTCAAACTCCTGCTTCATTTCATCTGCAAAATCTTTGCATAGAACATCTTTTCCTCTAGATATTATATCATCAACAAAGATTTTAGATATCAAAATCTCTTTACCTTTTTCAGCCTTGATGTATAGGTTGTTGTTATCATCTATTTTCTCAAATCCAATCTTCACAAGATATTTGTGTAGTCTCTCATATCATGCTTTAGGTGTTTGCTTTACACTATAGAGTTCCTTATGCAGTTTGAAGACAATATCCTTGTTATTTTTATCAACAAATCCCTCTGGTTGTTCTATGTAGACTTCCTCTTCTAGTATACCATTCAAAAAAGTAGACTTCACACCCATTTGGTAGACTTTGAAACCTTTGTAAGTAGCATATGCAAGTAAAATTCTTACTCCTTCCATTCTTGCAATAGGGGCAAATGTTTTCCCATAATCTAGTCCTTCTTCTTATGCATAGCCTTTTCAAACTAGTCTGACTTTGTTTCTTTTTATCTCACCATTCTCATCAAGTTTATTCCTAAACACCCATTTGGTACCAATTACATTCTTATCAATTGGTCTAGGAACTAGGGTCTAGCTTTTGTTCTTCTCAATCTGATCTATCTCTTCTTTCATAGTTTTATACTAGTCATCATCTTGTAGTGCATCTTTTACTATTTTAGGCTCAACCTTTCTTAGTAGACATGATTCATTCCTTGTCATTGGTCTAGCATCCTTGTCACCAATGATTTGATCTACACGGTGATGTCTTCTCACATACTTGGCTAATCTTAGCTCTATCCTTCTTTCCATATTTGATCCTTTAGCTTTAGATTCATTTTTCACTTCTCCTTCTAGTACTTCATCATCTCTTTCATGTGCATTTATTTTAGAGTTAGAATGTACATTTCCTTCATTCTATAACTCAGCTTCTAAATGCAGCTCGACATTCACTAGGTGTGACTCGACTAATACTGAAGTTTGTTGCTTATCCCCAACTTGATTGGTAACATTGTCTTCAACAGTCATTCCTTCATAGAAGTATACAAAAGATCTATAATCTTCTAGTTTCTTGGATCCATCAACTTGGACTTCTACATGCTCATCAAAATTTACATTTTCACTCTCCACAATCTTTTAAGTGTTAGAGTTAAAACACTTATATGTGTTACTTATAGTGGAGTATCCAAGGAATATGCCTTCATCACTCTTTGCATCAAACTTACCATTTCTAGTATATTTAAGAATATAGCATTTATAACCAAAGACTTTGGAATATTTTACATTAGGTGAGTGACTACACCATAGTTCAAAAGGTGTTGCATTTATACCTTTCTTGACTTGGACTCTAGTAATGGAAGAATCTGAAGTTCACAAGTTCTCCATTCTAAGTCGTAACAATTTCATCATGCATCATATTGATGGTGTACTCCACAAAATCATACCCAACATTATGATTTGGATCCTAAATATCCAAAGTAATGATATGTATGTAGCCAAGGGAATTATTTGTGCCATCAATTCCTATCACCTTGTTTATCCCAAAAATGATGTACATAAAATGTTTGCAAAAAAAAACCAATGGCATTAGGTCTCCTACCTTCTTTGGCATCTCACACTTCTATAGCTTTGATTTGGGAATGTGCCTCTTCATGACTCTTCTAGTAAAGAAATTCTTAGAAATTTTAAAAGTTTCATTCATCTTCTCTTTTTCAATTGCCTTTGTCATAGGTCCTCCTAGGTCAAAGAACTCAATGAAAGTCTCCCTATCTAGTCTACATAGGATACTAATATCCTTCTTATCGAAAGCTTTAGTTGTTGGATTGAAGGATTTCATCAATGCCTTTATCAGATCATCATCCACTATTACTTCTAGCATTATCAATTTTTCCATCTTCCTAATCTATAGGTTATAAATTGGTGACTTTTCAAACCTATTCTGATAGAAATACCAAAAAAAATGATTTCCATTTGTATTAGGTACAATGGCATCTCAGAAAACATGTGCATTCAAGATTTGAACATGAGAAGACCCTAGAAGGAAATATACCCACTCCTCTACATTTAGGTTTTCCAACTTTGGTTCTTCTTGTTTAGTAGCTTGAGAAGACTCTTCCATGTCAATTTGAGCTAGTATCTTTCCTTCTTATTGTGCCATGATTTTACAATCAAATTCTTATAAACAAATTATGTCAATATCAAATTTCTGAAAGCTTTGCAAATCTTTGCAAATTCTATAAATCTCTCAGTGCTCACAGTTCTATCTCTGGATTGTGCAAAATACTATAACTTAGAATACTGTTAAACCAACTTATTAATAGATAAAAAACACAAAAAAGTGAGCACTTATGTCTATTTATGTCAATGTGAGTGAAAAAATCTCAATTTCTGTAAAATTGCCAAAATCTACTTGTACTACCAACCTTTCCTAATTTTTTATGCACTTTTGACAAGACATCGCTTTTAATTCATAATGAGGCTTCTTAATAGTCATTTTTTCATTCAAAACCATCATCGCAATCCTAAAATTCCCTTTGTTCATCATTTCATAATCATTTTTTTCCTTGGCACTTAAACACCAGTGACTAGACGACCATAGCTTCAAACCCTTTTCACCACTTTGCAATCTATCTAACATTTTTGGCTATTAACTAGATGACTGGGTGCGTTAAAGATTTGAGCTCTCTTTAACATTAATCATGGAGTTACTTTATTTCATTAACATTTTTATACTATCTGGGACCATGTGAATACCCCTAGCAACCATAAAATTGTGGCTTTGTACACCTTTCTCACTTTTAAGTTTTTATTCCTGCAACTATGCGATCAAGATATTGTATACATTTTAACCTTAAGACTTCATAAAGTCAAAACTTGGCTTATCTAATAATAGTTTCAACGATTTGTGGTTTATCTTTACGTCTATTTCTTTAACATCGTGACTGCATGACCCTTTACATTCTTCTTTCAATCTGACTACATTGCATGGTCATGGTCTAGTCATGTATTACATTTATTAACCATGTGACCATGTGAACAAGTGCCTTTTAGCTAGGTTTCCCATGGCATGGCTTATTTGAATCACTTTCCTCTTATCACAACGATAGTGCAATCACATGCATTTTCTTCTAAGCTAACTGTGTCACTGACTTAATCACTCTTATCTTCTTTGACAATGTGACAATGTGAAAAAACATTTCATGCACTTTGCAGTTGTGATCAGCACATCACAACTTATCATATTTATTACATAACACAAATCAAGGTGTTCTCACCTAAAAAATTTCAAACAATTGTTAAAGTGAAAATGAGGGCTATCACATCTTATGGATGGAAATGATTGGTTATTTGATATTATACTTCAGAATTCCTTTACTCACACTCTTTTCTTCAGATCTATCCACTATAGAAAAATTTAGATATAGAATTTAGAGACATAGATATTGCAAAATTTCCTCCTTATATTAATAATCTTTGAAACTAATACATTGCTGATATAAACTTAGGAATAACTCAAGATATGACAAAATTGTTATTCAAGATCCATTTGTATTCCCAAAATTGCACAATGGTATTTATATTCTTTGAAACTAGTACATTATTGATATAAACTCAGGAATTACTCAAGATATGACATAATTGTCATTCAAGATCCATTTGTATTCTCAATGGTATCATTAATGGAAAGAATATGCATGCGCTTGCCATACTTAACATCAGGGCATTGGTGAACAGAAATGACATCTCCCAAATGAACCCTCAGATTCGACTGCATTACCTTGTTCATTCTAATCTTAGGTTCTTCGCAAGTCTCGTCTGCCAAGGAAATACAAAACATATCGTTCCTTTTCTTTCCCAAAAATATGGCATCGATGAGAGATCGAAGGGAAAAGTAAAAAAATAATTTAAAAGCCTAAGTGCCTAATCCAAAACATAAATACCATAACCTCACAAAGGGCAAAGGGCCAACGAAAATACCTTAATAGGAATTGTATCACCACAAAAAAATTGCAACTTTTCCATGGTTTTTGGGTGTAGGCAAAGCACCGAGTTATCATCATTAATGGCTTCATCCATAACGAGCTGATTCACCACCTTTGTGTACTCTAAAATTGTTGTGCTGAAATCCCTTTTAGTTCCTTTCCTATTACCAACAAAAATAATCAAAATTTTCAGCAATCAATGGAAATACCTAACCAAGTGAAGGTAGAAAATGAAAAAGATGCAGAGAATTGATCTTCCTCAATGCAGTAAATTTTGATTGTCTTAGGTAGATCGAAACAAAGAAATAAATTGAAGAGCATGAATCTTGATCATTGTATTTATAAGGAAAACTGATTTCCCTAGAAGCTAAATTTACTTCTTGGGCCATCAAATTAGGAGTTTTTTGGCTATTTTAAATTTAGAAGAATTTTTTTAAAACCAAATGTAAAGAAACTACCTTGGAAAATAAGAAAGAGAAAGAACAAGAATAAACTAATCTTAGATAGGGAGAAAGAATAAACTTTTTCTACTTCATATGCTTGTTACTTTGGGATTTATTGAGAAAAGTTCATAAAATTTAATGCATCTTAGATAGGTTGTATGTCAATTTATTGTTGCTTTTAATTCAAGGAATTAAGTAATTGCTTCCATAAATTGATAGGGTTTCAAAGAATTTCAGAGGGATCTCATAAGAATAGGGTTTAGGGTTAAAAAATGATAATTTTAATTGCAAGGCAATTATATAGGTCAAGTATTTACTAATGTGACTCTATACACTAACAAGAAGTGCAAGGTAAAGGACTGAGAAAAAGTGGTGGTGATAAGATAGGAGAAAATGACAAATGAGTCCTAGATAATCATTTTAGTCAGCGACAAAATCTAAAAATTCTCTCATGTTGCAAAATATCCTCCTTGTATTCCTATTATTTGAAACTAATACATTACTGATATAAAATCAAGAATAACTCAAGATATGATAGAATTGTCATTCAAGATGCATTTGTATTCTCAAAATTGCTAGTTCTGCTATAGGAACTTCTTGTTGATCTGCTACATCTAATGATTGACCTTGTTGTATCTGTTTCTCTTCCAGCTATGGGACCACTTGGCTTGCACATGATGTGTCATGCTCTGATATTTGGATTTTGATTACAACTAGTTTCTCTTATTCTAGATCATTAGTTTGAGTAGCCACATCCACTATTGTAATTGGTTGTTCTTGTGCCATGTGAATTGTTATGGTTGGTTGCTCCCATTTTCTTTCTTCTATTTGAATTGGTGCATCAATTATTTATACCTCATCGTGGTCCACATCCATTTCTTCAACTTCTTTTTGTAAAAACTATTTTGCTAAGGAATATTTTTCCATCCACTGGTTAAAAAGTGTGTCATCTAGACTGTCCTTTATCTCCCGTCATTTTATTTTCAAGGTTAATCCTCTTCTGGACTTCCTTATTGTAGGCATCTAGGTCTTGTTTGTATTTCTCCTATAGCTCTTGTATAAACCTTTTCTCTTTCCTAGTAGTGGCTAAGTTAGGAGTGGGTTTTTCAACATTTAATTATGTTGCCTCTACTCTTTTGACAATCAAGTTCCCTATTAATTAAGAATCATTAGTTTGTGAATAACTAGCTCTAGATCCTCTTTTTAAGCACCAAATAACTAAGACAACATGATCTTTAGAGTATTTAGCACCACTGAGTGCCCATTTCTTTCTCTCCTCAGTGATCAACTTCTTTGTAATAGTATTAGACAACATTGCATCTAATATGTTCCAATTTGGAAGAAGTAAAACTCTAGTTGATCTGATCATTTTTCTTCCCTCTTCAGGAGTCACACTACTAAATTCTTGCATCATATCTTCCTTTATCTCATCTTGCATGACTAAATCTTCTTTGTCTAGCTACTCATCTTTTCTTTTACAACATCTTTCATCAAATTTTTCAATATTTATTGTCCATAAAAATTGGTAAAAGGCCATTGACTTTATAAAATTTTCATTAGATAAGAATTCATGGCTAGCATGTTCTATTCTAAGATTTAGCTCTTTTCCTTTGAAATCAGCCATAGTCAATTCCAAGTTGGGCATGGGAGGAACTATTGGATTTTCTCCTTTTGATTTTGTAGTGGTGATGAGAACTCCACCCTGTGATCTAAGTAGTTCAGTTTTCTCTCTAGTGAGCTATTCAAATTTCCTAACTATCTAGTCACCCGTGTAACTATTCAAATAAAATTCTTTATGTGCTTCTAACTAGTTTCGGACAATCATGGTTATCTTTCAATATTTGTCTTCTGAGGTCCCAAACATGCGAGCACAATAGTTCACCCAGTCATTATGAAGATTCATTATACTACTCTCATTCAACCAACCATGTGACTGAGACTTCACTAACTATTTCACTCTGTCGCAGGCTAAATGGTGACCAAGGAAACTCCACTGCCTCTCTAGGTCACACTATAAAATGTTGTATTTCGACTAGCTTTGACAATGTGATCAACTTAATCACTAGGTTACATACTTAAAAGCTTTATGAGCTCAGATCAAAACTCCTAACCCTTGGAGAGTTTATTTCATTCACTGTTGTCCATGTTAAGATGAACGATTGGTGTATCCTCACTTTCTAAAGTTATGCAAGGTTTAAACAAGGCAAGGATGTGAGGTTGTGACACATGGACGTACGAGCCCCTTTTCCTTAGTTTTAAAGTAGTCTATATCATGCAAGTTCCTAATCATTGATCAAATTATGATCAATGATCATTTCTTCCCTGGATTCTAAAGATGTATAGAGTTTAACAAAAGCAGGTAAGCAAGAAGCTGCCATGTGGACAAAGTGGGACCAGGTATAGTATGTGGGTTGCAAAAGGAAAATTGTTAGGGAAAGTGATAGATTGGCATCTTCCTATTGGTTGAAGGTTGTTGACTAGGATAGTAGATTGTTAGTTTTGTGGAGCCATCAATCAAATGATGATTGACCACCATCACTTCCTCACATTTTGAAAGTGCACACAGTTTAACCAATGTAGGGAAACAAGGCTGTGACACATCAACTTGGTGGGTTCAACTCTATCATGAGTTGCTAGAGGATGCTAAGTTGGATAATATGCAAAAAATTTTGTTTTGACTCACTAAAGGTACAATGTGTAAGCAATGGTGGATGATGAATTGGATTAGTGGGCCTGATGTCTTTTAAGTGAATGTAGTAATAGTTGGAATCACTCAATATCATCTATCAAATGATGATCGATGATCATTGCTTCCCCAGATTTTGAAGATGATTGGACTTTAACCAAAGTAGGGAAGTGATACATTGATAGATGTCTGACTTCTGTAAAATGTAATGCAAATTTTTAAAGTTTTCAAAGGAATCATTTGATTTAGCATAAATCAATCGTTAGGTATCAAATTTTATGGTGTATCTTGAAATATGACTGTTACAACATTAATTTTGATGAATGCAAGTTCACATGAATCCATTTTCCATAAAATTTATGGTTCCTCTCATTATTGAGTACCAAGAAACAAAGAATTTTTAGAGTGTAGAAATATTTAGAATTTCAAATTGCATTTCCTTGAAGCCACAAATTATTATGGACAAAATTCTTAGCGGAGCAAACAAGTTTGTTTAGGTGAGTACTAAAAATATTGTGATAGTTGAGAATTTGTAGTTGTAATTGAGATAATATAGATAAAATGCCTCCACAAAGGGATTTTTCATGAAACATAGCCAAAGGAAAAGAGCCAGTTCCTAAGAACCCTAGATTACTAGTTAGTGAGGGTTTCTATGACAAGGCCAATTTGTTAAGAGATGCCCAAACATCTTTTGGGGGTTTAGAGCTTCTCAATAAATGGTTTTCAGAGAGAAAACTTGATACTCCTATAAACAATGTATGGGAATTCTACATTGGTAAGCTAGTTGTCCCAAGTGTTTTCTTTGATGATGATTTATTGGCCATGATAGCAAAGAGACATGACCCAGTGTCAAGGATGGTCAAGAATCATAGTGGAGATAATAGAATTAGGGTTTCACCATAGCTAATTAGGGAAGTTTTTAGGTTAAACCCTAATCATGCAGTACATGAGAAAATTGACATGAAGTATTCACAAGAAAGATATGATGCATAGATGGTCTACCTAAGGAGAGGGCCACTATAGGAACACTTTTTAAAAATAGGTAAATTACAATTCATGACTGTCAATACCCTAGAGCCATTGTTAAGGAACTATTTTAATCCTAGGGCTCAAGCACTATATTTTTCTCTCTCAAAAATATTTGGAATGGATGAATAGGATCACATCCAAGGATCCATTATTTTTATCTTTGCTCAGAAACTGCAATATGGCATGACCTCAATTTTTTATTTTGCTATATATTTAGCAGAAGAAATCCATGATGGATTAATAGGCAGGTAAAAGTACAAAGCTATGTCACCTTTCAGGCTAACTAATCAAAATGATAGAATTTGAATATTTCTATCTAAAAATTAATTTTATTCAAATATATGATCTAAAAAAATTCACTCTAGCTAAGTTATATATGGTGTCACAGTTTTCCAGTTGGAAATGTCTATTAAATGCATTTTTTATACTAGTTTGTATCAAATTACTAAATAAATAAAATTATTTCAAAAAACTAACATTTCAATAACTCTTTACTATTTTTTATGATATTTTTGAATAACATATAGACACCATTTTATAGAGTTCAAAGTTAAGAATATTCTCATATAGGGTTTATAGTGTTTTAATTAGATATAGTATATTGTAATTAAAAAATTCTACAAGTACATATTTTAACACTCATGAAGATGTCAAGTTTGAGAATAGAAAAAATATTAAATCATATAAAAAAAATTAAAAATCACATGATGTTCTAGACGAGAGAATCCTCTCTAAGAATGTATAATTTATCTTTTGGTTAGAAAAGATTTATTTTGAAACATGTGGTGGGAGATGGAAACTATTGATTTCAAATGTGTTAATTTTGAATTGTTATAAAAGATAAAATATAGGTCTAAAGCCAATTTTTATTTTTGATTGATCTAACTATATATGTTATCTATAACATAATCTAAAATTAAAGTAAAATAATTTTATTTCCACATTATTTTGTGGAGGGAACTAGACCCCTAATTTTCAGCATATTTGAGCAAGTAAAAAATTGTCTTTAAAAATTAGGAAAATATATCAATTCTTATTCCAAATAATTATTAAAAATTATAATCCTAAAATTCATCCATTTCTATGTGTTTAATTAGTTTACTTCATTATCAAATTCTAAACAATACTACCATTTGTATGTCTTTGAAGATGAACAATTATACTTTTTTTAGTATTTTCCTTTATAAAAGGGTTACACGGGTTTGTGTTTTTACCCAAACTCCTGCTCCTACATAAATAAGGATAAAGTTGTAAATCCATTCTGTTGGTACTCAATGTTGATATACATATGTTTGTACAAGGGTGTTACCTTTTTCTCCAAAGAGATGAAGTTGGAGATAGAGAAGGATGGAGAGAAATTACTAGTCCAACTATGGAGTTTTCATATGACTTAGGAGGTCACTAATGCTAATTTTGTCAAATTTGATAGTTATTTTGCTTCCAAGCTAACAATTCTATTGACTAGAGATAACCCTAGAATACCTTAGTCCTTGCTAGAATTAATTAGACCAAAGGATCATGCCAAAGGACTAAAGGTGAGCCATAATTGGGGAGAGATTATCCCATATTCAGTTTCTACTATGTTCAAAGTGTATGGTTTCCTATGGAAACCACATGTGTTGCCATATCAAATACCTTTGAAGGTGGGGATTGCAAAATTCTTATGGAAAGTAGGAGGGTTAGAAGAAAAGGAACTATTAGGCAGATCTAAAGGTACTTTCTTCCCTCAGATTACTATTATCCACAATTTTGTTTTTGTCAAGAAGTGTTGGAGGAAATTAGAAATTTTTTTAGACAGATACCATATGGCCCAGTCCCATTTTCATTTTATAGATCCTGAAGGTTTCTATAATTTGTTTAAGGAGAGAAGAAGAGATAAATCACACGAACATATTGTTTATTTTCCTGAAGATATAATTAGAAATCAATTTTCACTACAAGAGAAAGATGTTAGAAAAGAAAAATGGAAAGTGCACAATAGGGTGCTTGACTTTGTTAGTGCCTTTGAGTGAAAGTATAATCCCCTTGCTGATAAGAAATATTGGAGTGCCAAAATAGATATGATTATGAATAGTTTTGTTGGGTTTATGCAAACTTTAAATGAAAAGAAAGAAAATTTGACTCAAGCTTATCTAGATAAGGCCATTGAGGTAAAAAATAGGTTGGCTAGCAGAGCAGTCATAAACCCAGGCTAGTACACATTATAGAAGAGAGGCGGTTATTTTGTGGCAATAAATATTCAACCCGTGCCTCTTTATAAGAGACAACTATTAGAGGGTCCACCCGCTACACCTGCCACAAAGAAGCAAAATTTTGAACAAGGTTCCTCTTCCATGATTGAAGAGTATTCTTCCTCACAGACCCCAATCTGAATAGATGATGAAGACTTCTTAAGGGAACAATTAAAATAGATGGAAGATGAAAGGAATATTGTTATAACTACACTAGAGATAGAGGAAGGAGTGCCTAAAGAGCCTCCCATGCCATCGTTAGCTGTTACCATACGAGATCTTCAAGGAATAGAAATTGACCCTATGGTGGAATAGGTGTCTAAGAATTTTTTGGATGATGAAAGCTCTGTAAAGTCTTGAGAATTTACTCAAATTTTGTGGAGGAGCAATATTAGCAATTTTGAGGCAAGCTGCAAGAAAATCAAAATAGAGCAACATGATAGGTAGGACTCTAAAATTGAAGAAGAGGTCAAGGCTAGCCTCATAGAAGAGTTTGAGAAAATAATCCCTAGGGGGGGAGGCAACCACTAAAGGACTCGGGGATCATGACACTTCCTTAATTGGACATTGCTAATGCAATGATCTTTGATTTAGTTAGAAAGGCAAAAGACACCTAGTTCAAAAGTGATGAGAAAGTTTGGTAAGCCCATAAAGGGTTGAAATAAAATGATGACCATAAGGCCTTGGTCATATGGTCTATTTAGAAGAGAGACAAGGAAATAATTCAAGAGGTCTCAAATTTTGAGCACACATGCAGTCTCATGGTTTACAGATAGAACAGTTAGATAGTAACAAAGTCGCGTGAATGATTAAAGAAATGGTTGATTTTGGAGTTGTGGTTGCTACTAAAGATGTGAATAAATTCTTGGAGTTAAATGATAAATTTGAAAAGGTCTTCGATGCCTATGAAGAAAGTGGAAAGTGGATCAACCAACTAGAAAGCATGATTGAACAAATGGATAAATAGTTTTGGAAAACAAAGGTAGGTACATAATTTGGTCATCTCACGATTACTTATCCTCCTCTTCCAATACCACCTTTTAATACCATCCTAATGGTAGAGATTCCCAATACTCCTCAAGAGATAGAAATGTATACAAAAGAGGAGCTTGATGAGGAGAAGGTAAAAATATGGTCATTGCATGTGGAATTGGGCATCAAGCATGAAAATAGAATTAGAGATACAATTTTGTATCTAGTCAATAGGGTTAGTTGGCCTTCATTTTATTTAGAATTGTCAAAATTCATAGAGATATGGAATGAGTTATTAAATAATGAGGCAAAAATAAGGCCAATTTTGGTCAAATGGATTAGTAGGAATGATATCATCACAACCCTTTGTTGTCATGCGATTGGTTTTTTTAATGAACAAGTTGAAAGAGCTTTTGACCAGGCTACTGATCTCTTAGATTTTGATTGTAAGAGAAATTTTTTGCTAAGAAAAATAAATAATTGTTTCCTAAAATACCTTGGTAAAATTTTTGATCTCTTTCCACATTTACTTAAAGGTATAGGCTAGATAAGAGAACTAGAGGAATGGGCTAAAGAATTAAATGAATTAATGAGCATCAGGCTTAATACAATTGTAAATGATAAAAAGTATATTTGGTTTTCTAGAACTATAGAGGAATTTGTACAAATACAATGATTTTTTTATTCTTTTAAACAATTTTTTGAAGAAATAAGAACTATTGAAGGAAATGTCTTGAGAAAGGAACAAGAAATATGAAGTTTCAATTGGCCTAATGATACACTCTTTGACAAGTGGGTAACTGATTATGCTACAACATTAAAACAATCATTGAAAGAGGTAGTTGAAGGAAAAAATGTGGACAAGTTTTTTGCTATAGAAAATGTGTAGTTAATTGAAGTAACAGTGCAAATAGAGAGATTAGATGAAGAACAACCAATTGCAACTATGGACATGGTAGTTCAAACTGATAATATGGAAAGGAATCAACCAATTGTGATAAATAGCTAGATCACTAAACTTGATACATCAAGTATAATCGAAGTAGTTCCACAGCTAGAAGAGCAACAAAGCCAACAGAGCCAATCACCAAATGTAGTGGACTAGAAAATAGTTGCTACAATAGAACTAGTCCCACCACAAGAAGGTCAATGATAAATACATTTTTTTGTGAAGTTGTAAGTAAGCACCAAATTTTATTGTTTTGTGATAGTGACAACTTTTTTCCTTTCGTCTTTATTTTGTTCTAAGGACCACTATCCTCTTCCCTCTGTGCCCTTAGCTTGTTGCATCTCACACTATATAAGTGAGTTTCCAAGGCTAGAGGAGGGTCTGAAGTCAATATAACTTTTAGTGTTTATGCTATTTTCTACAATCAATCAAGTTCTCTTTGTGTTAATTGTATGATGTATTCAGTTTTGCAAGTCTAAGAATATTGAATAACAAGTCTATCCTATCTGGAGTTGTTATTGAGTTTATACAAGTAATGTATTAGTTTTATAGAATATTAATACAATGATGGAGTTCTGAATATCCATGTCTCTAATTTATGTCTCCATTTTCATATGCTTTTTTCTTTGGGATTGGGTGAGAAAAGTTAATGCAATTTAATGTAGCTTAGATAGGATGTATGTCAATTTATCATTGCTTTTATTTCAAGGAATTAAGTAATTGCTTCCATTAATAGGATTTCAAAGCATTTGAGAGGGATATCATAAGAATGTGGTTTAGGGTTAACAACTGAAAATTTTAATTGCAAGGTAATTATACAGGTCAACTGTTTACTAGTGTGACTCTATACAACAAATGGATAAGGGATCAATCATAAGTTGTGACATAGATTGATGCAATTGTTTGGTTACACAAAGTATATATAAATCAAATCAATTTTACCTTTCTATGATAAAGAATCAAACTCTTGGTCTTCACTTATTTGTCATAATATTTCTCTGAATTATAGGTAGCTATTGTAATCAAGGAGTTATTGCAAATCTAAGAAGAATTGTGACCATAGTCTACTATAGGGGATAGATCTGGAGACAAGAGTGTGAATGAATGGATTGTGAAAAAGAATATCAGAAAATATCTAGTCATTCTCATCCCTAAGGTGCACTTGCCTTGGCCTCATAGAGCTTAAAGTGTAGAGAGTCCGTATGATTTTGTGGAAGTTTGTCGAGATCTTAAAAAAACTCAGTTGAATATAGGAAGTAGCCAACTCTTAGACCAAGTCTTGTCTTTTGCATCCAATCTTTATTTATTGCCATGCAAACTTGATAGGGATACGTAAAAACCTTATTCATCCCTTATATCCCTAAGTCCTTTTCCTTCACATCAAATGAAGATTTTGAAGTTGTGATGATGCAATTACCTCTTTTTTCTCCGTCGCCCCAATTCATTACATAACATTTAGATTGGTCACAAAGACACAACATGGTCATCTCAACAAGCAATGTAGCTTAGAAGGATAGCATCTAGTTTCAATTCATGAAGTTGTGACTGACCATACATTGTATTATTGTAGGATAACTTATGCCTTAAGAATACCTCAAGGGCCCACAATTTTCATAACTGTTAGATCTTGTTTGATCAATGGCTAGTGTATTCACGTTTTCTAAAGATGTACAAAGTTTAGCCAATGTGACAATACAAGATTTTGACATGTGTCTTGGTGGAGCAGGTGCATATGAGGTCCTCATTGCATCATCGCAAGGGTTAACAACAAGTTGAGACTTTAAAAAATTAAGTGGGAAAACCTTAAAAATTAAGCGAGAAAACTCCAATGCATTCTTAAAAATGCAAATATTGTAAACCCACTTTTAGGAATCTAGGGAAAAAAGTTATTAGGGTAATATAATTTTAGGGATTTCAAATGGATAACTGGAGTTTTCACTATAATTTTGCAAAATTTTAAAATTGTGAAAAACTAGACCAACATCCTAAATATGGATGACCTTTGAATGCACCTTGCATCCATATTTTCTTCCATGATGACCACTATACTTACTATCAAATCTCCTTGCAATCAGAAACCTATGAACTCACATTCAATTCAATCTATAAATATACAGATACATAAAAGAATTTCATATAACTAGCTAAATTTTCTATCTAAATAATGCAGGGAGCCATGACAAGTTTTTTCAAATTCACAAAAAAGGATCTTGCAAGCCTTGTAAAGAAAGTTGCAATGCTTAGTCCTATTTCTTATCTAGATCATGTTAATTCTCCCCTATCAAGAACTGCAACAACAATCAACCTTGATCGGGTAATTTTTTTGTAATTTTTTGTTAATTACATTTCTATACTAATTCATATGTATACCAAATTTCTTTAATGCTCATCATTTTTGCTGATAGGTATACTTGGTTCTAGGCATCTACGAATACAATACATCAATGTAAGTTGAAAAATCATCTATTGAACATTAATACAAATTTATGAATATCAATATTACATTATACATTCTCTCTTTTATATTCATTTAATCATTCTTTAAATCACATTTTGAATTTTTAATTTATTTTAGGGAAAGTAGTAGCTAGGGATTTGAGGCTATGGATCTAAAAATTCTTCAAGGAGTTCAAAAGATGTTGATCTTTAATTACTGGTGACAATATAATAAGTTTTGATATATATATTTATTAATATTGAATATATAAATTAATAGTATCCATTTGAAGTACACATTCACTAGGAAGGTGTTGCAGAGATAGTATTGGATCTATACATCTCATGGATGGACAATAGTAGTCTAGCGCAAGAAATATTCTTCCAAGAATTTTTGTTGCTAATTATATTTGTAGTTCTCTAGACGTAATGCTTGTTAAATTAGGATCTATCCCTTCTATTTAGGTGTCAGAAATATATAGGCTGTGTATCCTTAATTTAGATATCATGAACATCTAGGATGCATGTTTGCAATTCAAGAACTCATGAGTAAGGTCATTATGTTAGTAGGCTACACAAAGTTGAATGATAGGAGAGAAAAAACCTCTTCTTCCATTACTTGTTAACCATTTCTATTAATTAGGAATATTTATTTATTTTGTCTTTTAGACTATATATGTCTAAGCTTATGATTGTAGTCAACATGTTTTGGTCAGAAGTTAAGCTTATGTGCACTACTTCATAGTTTGGGGAGCTAATAGGTGGGAGCCCAAAGGAGGAGCGATTGGAAGTTATTGAGAAAAGGTATGTGGTGCAATGCGTTGTCCTTATTTGTTCTTTGCTAATAAAATTGCTTGAAAAATACTTTTTTCTATATAACTTGTTTATGATCTATGTATGTAGCTACACTACTAAGGAGCCACCTTAAGTTGCGATGACATGAAAGCTAACTAGAACAGTCAATTTCCCACCATCATAAGTGATCAAGGTTAACCTGAGGTCAAGATGGAAATGATGGGGAATGCATTGTTCGCATTGTCACAAAGAGTTAAGTGCAAACCCTAGTCAAGGCTAAATAGCTACGCAGTCATTATTCACACCATCATAAGTTCATTTGCTGAGTTAAGAACCTAATTCATGATGGTGTGATGGTAGTTAGTCTAGTAGTTATTGTCATTTCATAGCAATTAGTGGAAAGAAACAACAAGCAATCATGATGGAGCGATCAATGGTTGAAAGTTGTCCTTACATCTTCGCAGGTCTATAAGGTCAATGAAGAAATGAAGTTGTGAAGTTGCAATGGCATAAAATAGTTGGCTACAAGATAGTTATCTTTGCCTTTTCTCTACTTTGAAACTGCGAGACATTCATGTCTTACAGTTGCAAAGCAATGAATTTACTTTTTAAACAAAATAAGCTGGTCCATATTTCTACCAGTGCATCGACCAAAATTGGTGAAACTTTTGACCAAACTTGTTGGCAATTTTGACCAAATATTTGTTGTGAATTTGACAATTACATCAACCAACATTGGTAGAAATTTCAACCATTCTTGGTTGTAATTTTGACCAAAGATTTGTTGATATTTTGACCAATGCATTGGCCAACACTAGTGGAACTTTTGACCAATGCGTTCATTAGGATGCAATGACAAAACAATTCAATTTTGACCAAATAAATCATTGACATTTTGACCAATACAAGCTTTGGTTAAGATTTTGTCTTTACAAAGAAAGGTGACAATTAAACTCAAAATGATTACTACAACTTTGTAGGTGGAAACACAATTTAAATGCTTTAAGTTGTGAAGTGGCAAAGAACTGTTTATTGCATCATCGCATGGTTTCATATAAACAATTAAAATTTTGAGTTGCAGCATTGCAAAATGAAGTAATATTTAAGAAAATGGGTTCAACATAATATTGCACAATTAAAGAAAACATCATGTTTGACGGTTGTGAAGAAGTGACAAGGTGATTGTCTGAAGCATTAGAAGTAAAAATTTCATTAAGTCCTAAATCATAGTGAAGATGTAAAGTAGTAAACAAATAGTTCATTGCCAAATTGCAACAATCAGAAAGTTGAAGTGGTAAACAATTTTGAAGTAGTGATAAAGCATTAAAAGATGTCAATGTGGTTTCGCAAGCACATACCATCAATAAAGAAATGAAGTTACAAAGTAGCGATTAAAGGGAATCATAGTGTCACAAGCTTAAACTGACTAATATGAAAAAGGTAGCAAAGTCATGAAACAACCAAGATAGCCCTCTTCACATGATCATGGTCAAGGATAAGTAAAGAAAGAAAACCATTGCAAAGAAGTGACAAAGTGGACATTGCAGCATCACAATGGTCAGTTTTTAAATGCATAAAATAATTTTCAATGACCATGTCTAAGCTAGAAATAAAAGTATGAGCTCAAAAAATGGATAATTGAAAAAAGTGGAAATGTCGCTAGCTTTTCAAGGATTTCAAGGATGTGGGTTTTAAAGCCATCCTTTAATGCCACACTCCCTTTTGTAGAGATTGATAAATTCTAAGAAGCATGAAGATTTTCATTACTAGTTGCATGGTTGTTTGAGTTTTTAGAGTAGAGATAGAGTTACAGAGTGAATTCAAGCAGATTTCTAGCATCCAACATTCAAAATAGTTGAGATTATTTCACAAAAATGATGTAGAAAGGAGTATTGGTAGCACAAGCCATAATCATAGAATCTTCTTCAAAAGGAAAAAATCCTAGCTCATTTGTGGATGAATGGATGTAGATTTCTGGTCATGAGATCTCACTTCCTCATAACTTAAAACCCTTTAAGCCAAAACAAAGTTGCAATTATGTGATGTTTAATGAATCACTCCTTTGTAACCCTAAAATGAAGGTCAAAATTAACACTTGTGATACTATGATGTGTAAGGAAACTTGGCAAGAAAGAATATAATGGTTTCCACATAACCCAGAATAAATCTAAAATAATCACGGAATTAAAATCCACATGCAAGAGAATAGACAACATACCCACAAAATTGTGACACGAGATATACCTTGGGAAACCCTCATTGAGGGAAATAACCCAGCCTCCAAAAGCATCCATCACCATGTATTATTCAGCAAAAAATACCATTGCCATACAACCATGGAAGCCTTCATGGCCATAGCCACAACCGAGCAAACTATGTGAACAAGCATGAATCCACACATCACATGCCATGCTGTCAACCTTCACAAATGCTCCCTTGGCTAACCTGTCAAGCCTTGTCCCGCTTGACTCTTTCCTTTTGTCTTCTTCTTGTCCCTATCTCTCTCTCACAACAACTACCCTTGTGGCTGCTTATATAGTAGCAAGTCCCACAAAACCACCAAGTGGTATTACATAAACCATGTGCTAAAACCATGTGCTACCTAACCCACTGACCCCACATTTAATATTGGGCATTTAATTCTTTTTCCCAATATTAAATAATTACATAAAATATTTTTACAATGTTACAATACAACTCATCAGGAATATTCCATGGGAATATTTACATGTTGCACGTCCATCTAGGTACAACATTACATAATAAAAATAAAATAATAAAATAACAATATTATGCAATGTGTGCAACACCCATTATCTCAACAATCTCCCACTTGTTGTATACATTGCATAGGGTCAATCCGTAGCCACATAAATAAACAAGGGAACAATCCCTCCTAGCACATCCACCATCATGGATCAAAATACACCAAGTGCTCCATCCTGGTACCTGCAACAAAAATCAAAGTATTCAGCATCTAAAACATGAATGATCTCACCTCCTATTATGCCACTCCCACTAGACATACATAGAAGCCATCCAAAGAGAAAACTACCCAACCTGTCGCATTAGAAGATCATAAAATCTTGTACCAATTGAAATTCCAAGCACAAATAACCTGATCCAAAGGTAATCACATCTATCCATAGTTGTCAAAATATCCATAGCTGAAATAGCACCCATAGCAAAGTGCCAAACCCATCCAACTATCCATACCTCAAAGGTATAACAAGTGAATCTCATATCATTGACATATCCAATCTACAATCTGCAATCACAAGCCTCAAGAGCAATACCTACCACATATATACCAAGAAGCTCCCACTGCAAAAGATAATGTCAAATCTATAACCAATCCACTCAACACATCTCAAAGAAGTGAATCCATGTAGTATCAAGGACATCCACAATACATAAACTGTTATTTTGCAAGAAAAACTCTCATAACAAGTCTCCAATGCTCTCCCAAGTTCACCACAACCAACAGAGGAAAGAGATAAAGGAATAACCATGTCATCTCTCACATGACATGCATGAGCACAAACCAGTGATCACAATCTCTAACTAGTCTCAAATCCAATGAAGTAAAAACTAACCACCCAGGAAGATAACCAAGACTAGAGAAACCATGCAAATCATAACCTGTATCATGTCCTTCTACACACACCTCTAGATGTAAACTGTGCAAGTATGATCTCCTCCATAAAACCCCAAAAAGAAGCCTCAACAACACCCAAACCATACTATATAACTAATCATGGATGTAAGCCCCTCACAAGAAGATCAAACTCAATAAAACCATTCCTAAACCAAGGAATAACCATTCCTAATCCAAGGAAAATGCCCAATATAAAACCATCTCCCAAACTCAACCAGTATAATAACATATGCACATGGAGATAACCAATGCTTAACCATCTCTCAAATGAACCCTCCAGAACTAACTCATGTACCTTAGCTCAAGATCCATATCCATGAAAGAAAAGCATAAATATAATGCAACTAAGAGAAACAATGGGCTATACCTCTCAAGTAGCAAACCGCCAAGTAGACCAAGAGTGGGGAATGAGAATGCTCATCAAGATACCCAATTCTCCAACCAAGACTCATCTAAGAACAATCTCCTCTGAAGTCCATATCAGGTGACTGCCCCTCGAACTTCCTGCTGAAACCATTAACTGTCCCAACAAATACTTCTCTAATCTAAGAGAAATCAACATCACCACCGTCTCTAAGTATCCATGATCACCTGTAACCAATCAATCCATGCCAACTCCAAATGCAACATAGCAATAACATGACGTATCCAGCTTATGATCAGTGTACTCAATACCAAGAAACTAAACCAAGATCAATGTCAAAGTTCCAACCATGGCCTCAAGAATATAAACATGACAACATGATCTTACCATCTCAACTAATGAGATAATATGCTCCATATGAACACACCATAACATGTCACAACTCTAAACGCATATCAAGAGTATACCATGACATAATAATGAAACCATCCTCATACCAAGGATAACGTGCTAATAAAAGCATAAACCACACCTTTTCCAAGAACCCTGTGAGTCCTCAAGATGCAGCCTTCTCCATACACCATGAACAAAAACCATCTCCACATACCATGAAGATAACCAAGAACTCCATGAGTCCTCAAGATCTAAGCATCTTCACACACCATGAAGATAACAAGTGCACCATGCAAATTTCAAAGACGCTTCTGCAGCAACAGGATCTAAGACAAACCTCCAACATCTGCAAACACTCAATAAATATATCAATGCCAACAACTCCCACTCAACCATGGTACCAAGTCACCTATGGCATCATAAAATCCATCTTCTACTCGAAGATCCAAACCAAACCAGGAACTAATCCTGCACTGTCACCTCATCACTGTCACAAGCTCCCACTAAATCGTGTATCCAAGCAATCCATGACATCATGAAGAAAACTCATCCTCTAACCATGAGAATCAACCAAGGCATCAAACTATCAAAGAACTCAAAGTGCACATCATGAGCTCCTCAAAAGAAACCAAATAACCATGATCCTCAACCAAGAAGATATACCACCATAACCAAATTAGAAAATCCAAGCTAATGAATATCAAGGATGTACCTGTATAACCAATCATGTCATGCCAAAATCCATGACACCATGATCACATCCATGAACCGAGCATCTGGCTCTCAATATGTCCAACTTGTTAGCATAGTCAACCACAATCCTCTTCCATGACTGTACCTGGTAACAACATCTCATCCCTTCAACATGAAGAAAATAGTAAATCATGTGACTTAGGGCATAAACAACCCAAATCCAAGCCACCAATCTAAATATGCATCAATAATGAAAGATCAATGGGAAAAGACAACCCATAACCAAGCTATAAATGCAACTTGTAAGTATAGACCACTTACAACACTGCACAACTTGTAGATCCAACAAGTCATCATGCATATCCAAACCAAACACTGATAACCATATCATCATGAGACCAATCTGAAATATGAACTGAGTATACAATGACATCAAAACTTAAATCTCCAATGCCATAAACTCACAATGTTACCATAGTAAAAATATACTTATAAAATATTCAGATCAATATATCAACAAATAAATCATACCAAACCTGCACCAAATCTACACCAATGTGTAGAGCTCTCCAAGAGCTTTTCGTTGACTACTCGAAGTCCAAAATCTGACTCCGTATGCCCAAGTTATGCCCTAATCCGTGCTCAAAATAAATAACATCTGACTTTAGAGATCTTAAAACTTAAAAAAATCTCAAAATCACAGAACCAAACCTACACCATCTTGTAGTGCTCTAAATTAGCTTTCCAACGCCTATAAGAACTCTGAAATCCAATATTCTGAGAGAAAGTTATGGTCGTTTTACTGAGATAGTCTTTTTACCATTTTTAGTACGATTTCTCATTTTTAATTTTTTTCAGTGATGAAAATTCCGACGGGATTAAATTTGACGGCCATCACGGGCTGAAATTAAAAAACTCTTTCATTTCCTCTGAACATGGCCAAACTAGGGCATATTATATATCAAAATTTATAAAAATGTCGACCCGGATCCAACAGTGAGGTCTGGTTTTACCCAAGAGGTCATTTCTGCATGCTAGCCCCCAAAACCCTCATTTAAATGAAACATCTGAAAAATCTTTTTGTCCAAGAATTTCACATGCCCAAATATTTTAACATCCCATCATAACAACAAACACAAAACCCTCAGATCTGCAATAAATCATTCATGTATCTTGCCCTTTTCTTTAATCCTCTCATGCATTCCCATGGATTCAATCTAGGGTTACAATAATAAAACCATAGCTCTGATATCACTTGTAAGGAAACTTGGCAAGAAAGAATATAACGGTTTCCACATAACCCATAATAAATCTGAAATAATCACGGAATTAAAATCCACATGCAAGAGAATAGACAACATACCCACAAAATTGTGACACAAGATATACCTTGGGAAACCCTCATTGAGGGAAAAGAACCCAGCCTCCAAAAGCATCCATCACCATGTATTATTCAGCAAAAAATACCATTTCCATACAACCATGGAAGCCTTCATGGCCATAGCCACAACCGAGTAAACTATGTGAACACGCATGAATCCACACATCCCATGCCATGCTTTCAACCTTCACAAATGCTCCCTTCGCTAACCTGTCAAGCCTTGTCCCACTTGACTCTTGCCTTTTGTCTGCTCCTTGTTCCTATCTCTCTCTCACAACAACTACCCTTGTGGCTACTTATATAGTAGCAAGTCCCACAAAACCACCAAGTGGTATTACATAAACCATGTGCTAAGACCATGTGCTACCTAACCAACTGACCCCACATTTAATATTGGGCATTTAATTCTTTTCCCCAATATTAAATAATTACATAAAATATTTTTACAATGTTACAATACAACTCATCAAGAATATTCCATGGGAATCTTTACATGTTGCACGCCCATCTAGGTACAACATTACATAATAAAAATAAAATAATAAAATAACAATATTATGCAATGTGTGCAACACCCATTATCTCAACATGATGACAATTAGCTTGACTGCTTTGCACCTTCTCATCCTTTAAAACTATTAATGATCATATTGGAGTAATGAAGTGACAAAGACAACTTTGCAAGATCATGACTTAAAACATGTTAGAGGAGAGACCTAAAATATAAAAAATAAAGATGTGGTATCACTATAATTTAGGGTGATATCATGTTTTCAATGATTCAAAAGGAGGAGATATCAAAAATGTATAATAGTTTCATCCCTAATTTCATTATATAATCTGATAAATTTATACGATATGTGTTGAATATTTTCAAGAAGCTTCAGTTTTATCAAAAACACATTATAGTTTCATCCATAATTGGATATTTTTATCAGATAGTTAGGTTAGGGTATTATCAAAAATGCATTACAATTTCATGCATATTTTGATATTGTTAATGAGTTGTAATATGGAAAATGCATAATAGTTTCATTCATATTTTCATGCATAGTTTGTAGTCGAAAGCAACTATTTTTTTGAAAAAAATCACTACATTTTCTGTTGGAAATATTCAAGATATGACAAGTTACTGAGAGGGGAGGGGTGAATCAGTAACTTCTAAAATTTTAACAATAGAATTGCATACTGATATATTCACCATTCATCCAAGTAACCTACTGTAAGCATGAAAAATCATTTGCAACACTTGAACACACAGATTTGGTGACCCAGAAACCTTCCAAATAGAAAGTAAAACTGGGGTGGGGATGAAACCCAAAAAGCTTCGTTACTGCAGTATGAAGTTGGCCGGTTAAGGCTTACAATGACCACTTCTGGTGATCTGCCCTGTTAGGAGCACAAAGGATTGCTAGATCCACCTTGTTAGAGGATTTACAAACATACAATAAAGTATGCACTCTGTTAGGAGATTTACAAAAGACTGTTAAGTCTACCTTGTTAAAGGATTTACAAAAACTGATTCACCTGTTAGAATGAAACAGCGGATCTGATTGCAACTGGTTGCTGATAAGATCCGCTATGCTTTGATTCACCTTGATGTGATAGATAAAACTTTTCTGCCCCAAAACTCGACCTTGTTGAATATCTTCAGAACTCAGCACACATACTTTCACACGCATGTATTTCTTTCGCACTTTCACACTTTCACACTTTCACATTTTCACACTTTCATACTTTCATTCATTCCTTTGTTCCTGTTACTTCCTATTTCATTTCATTTGAGTGATTGTATATATATACCATCCAAATAAACAATGCATGCAAGGTCAGCCAAAACAACAAGTGCAAATCTCTATACAACGTCAGCCCAAGGTAAAAAATCGGGTTCACTGAACTGACTCGGTGTCCTTCTGATATTCGGCGTCCACTGCATTACTCGGCATCGTCATGCACTCGGTAGAAGTGAAGGCACGATCCATACTAAACACATCGAGTAGTTCTGAACTCGGTAACCACTGGAGACTCGGTAGAAGAGATGTCACTCGGTGAACACTTCTATCTGAACTGTAGCTCAGTGATCAAAGAAAACACTCGATAGAACCTTGTGACTCGGTGATAGTTAGTTTCCTTGATAACCGTCTGAGCTCGATAATCACGAAGTTTCTTGGTTAATACTAAGTACATTTTTACTCGGTCAAAACTGATTCCTTTCTTTACCTCGAACACTCGGTAAACACTGGCTGCTTTGTTCACCTTGATCACTCGATAAACACTGACTTCTTTGTTCACCTTGATTACTCGGTAAACATTGATTTCTTTGTTCACCTTGATTACTCGGTAAGCACTGAGAACTAGGTAAAGCTTGGCTTACAAAGGAATGTCCGGTGAGAGCTCGGTAAGCATTCAGAATCCAATAGGTGTTGTAACTAATGACAAAATGTATCATAATGCTAACAATTTTCATGAATGTTGAATTTTTTTTTTTGTTTACTTTGTTTTGTCTTTAGTGCATTTTTGATGGAGATTAGCCTTTCCCATTGAAATAGGGATACATCAAAAACCTTGGTCATTCATTTAATTTTCTATATTCCTAAGTCATTTGATTATTCTCATATTGTAAGTCTCACCTCTAACATGTTTTAGGTTGCTATCTTATGAAATTGTCTTGGTCACTCCATCGCTACATTATGATTACCTACATTTTTGGAAGATACAAAGGTGTGAAGTAATTAGGATAAAGGTTGTCATGACATCACATCTGTTGAGGTCAACCTTCAATTTTTCATTACGAAGGAGTGATTCATTAAAGATCACATGATCATGGCATAGTTTTGGCTTAAAATATTTTAAGTTATGATATTGCAGGAGATAACCATGGTTTTCATGTTTGGAAGCCATCATAGATTCGTAGGCAGTTAAGAGTATCATGAGATTATATTCGTGAAGAAATGAAAGCCTATCATCACAAATTCATAGGGTTAAATGGAAAATTAAAATTTGTAGTTGCAACGCCACAAAACATATAGAACAATAGTTAAATTTAGGGTTATTGCTTCATAGCATATAGTTAAATTCAATCCATGGTTAAGGATATGAAGCAACGATATATGTTCATCGCACCATTGTGAGGTTTGACTATGAGTTAAAATCTTAAGTTGCAAGGTTGTCAAATAATCAGAATAGCTAAGAGCTAAAGGTTATCACATTGTTGCAAGACTTAATTTGTAGTTAACATATTTAATTATGAAACAACAAAATGAAGTGATAGTCAATCAAAACAATGATTGCAACATTGCATGGTTAAGAAGAGCTTTATGTCTCAGGGTTGTGAATAGCTGACAAGGTTAATATCTGAGTCATTGCAACATCACGGGTAAATGAGATGCTAATTCTTGGACCATAGTTAGTAAATTGGAGTGATGATTAGCTGTGAAGCATCAATAAAGCATAGAATGAAGAGATTGTAGTTTCCCAAGCCTAAGAAGTCAATAGGGAAATAAGGTTGCAAAGTAGCAAAAAAGAGCAAGAACATCATTGCAAGTCTTAAATTGTGGTTGGAGAAATAAGAAGTTGCAAAGGTGCAAAAATGAGTTACTTTTCATTCACCCATCAGTTGCAAATTGGTTTTATGTAAACAAGATTTCCCTTAGCTGAAGAGATTTACTATAGAGACTCTAAAAGATAATATCTTTATTTGATTGATTGGTGCTTATAATTTGATCTTTGTTTTAGAGGTTTTCACTACATATTTGAAAGGCTTTTTTATTGATGTCAACATATTTCTTCATTTCTTCTAGTGTTCTTGAAAAGTTAAGTGAGAAGAAAGTATTCGCAAAACCAATGTGCTAAAGATCAAGGCATGTGAAGTTACTAGATGTTTCTTAGATGTCTATAGTGGGTACATGCCAATTTGTAGGGGTTTGGATGATAATTTGTATTGGTTATGAATGATTAGCCAGTGCTAAGTACTACTATATCATGAACTTTTGATTACTCATGTTAATGGTGATTAAATGAACTATAGTTGACCAATTATAATTGTTTTTATTTGATATTTTGTTATAAGTATTACATTCTAAAATATAGATGTTAAATTTTTAATTTTATAATATGTATAAATTAATTTTCTCCTTTTTAATTTGATGAATCAATAGAAGTCTTATAATACCAATTTGTATGTTTCGACATTTTATAAATTATAGTAAAAATTATTTGAATGATATGTTTTACCCCTAATAAATTATGAAGTTCATTTACAAATGGTCATTCTTATGTTGAGATTAATCTATTATAATATTGATACTTCATAAATGTATTTAGTAATTTCATTTATCTACTACTAAAATCAAATTTATTAAATAGTTATCTTGTTGTTCTTTATTTAAATTTAAATTTTATACTATACAATTTCAAAAATAAAATATTATAAAACTAAATTGAATCTCCCTTAAAAATACATTAAATATATTTATTAAAATATATAAACAATAGTTATAACTGAATCTCAATGTCCCGAAGGATTTGCATTGCATTGTTGTAACATCAGAGGCAATGAGTCAGCCATTTCCTTATTAGCCACTATAGTCAAATCTAGGGGTCAATGTTTGGTCTAGAGTTTACTATCATTATATTGAAGACATACAACAATATTAGCCATAATATCTTCTAATTTATTTCCTTCTCTATAAATGTGATTACATTTCCATTCTTCAAAAGTGTCACACAGATTTCTAGCATTTTGAATTATAACATCTTTTTTTGAATCTGCACTACCCTCATTATTAAGAGCATTCACAATAGTCATGTAGTCACCTTCTATTTCCAATTTATTCTATCCATTTGCAATCTCAATACATTTGAGTAATGCTCTCACTTCAACATAGTATGCTGATTTCGATCCATAAGTTTCCACATATACAACCATGATATGCCCTTCTGCATTGCGAAACACTCCTCCTACTTTTCCAGGATATCTTTTTGAAGTGCCATCAAAATTCAATTTTATCCAATTATTTAGTGGTGGCTTCCATTTCACATCTTCCCTCCTCATTTGAAATCTTTGGTTATAAACATCCATTTATTTCCAAATTATGCTCTACTGTAAAAAAGTGAAAAGACATAATTCATGTTAAAATAGCATTGAGTGATTTATTTGATGGAGAGAAGAAATCACATATATTATAACAAATAACATGTAACATGAAATATTTTCATATATTATAAGAAATACATGTAATGATAAACATGGCTCATTAAATGAGTTTACACTAAAATGAGTTATAGGGCATTAATGTTGCTCACAACAAAGAGTACAAAGCATAATTATATCATACTCTTGAAGTCATCATCCTATTAAGTAAATTATAGAATTTTAAATTAGAAAAAAATATAGTTGTTTTGGATTACTTTAGCTATCTTTTACATTTTACAATTTGCATTTTAGAGCATCCTTTAAATAGAGGTTCAACCATTATAAAACTTCATAAATTTTTTCTTGCAATGAAAGAATTGATCAATTGTGCATTATATAGTTAAATGGTACATCTATGTTTTTGGACTTCAAAGTTAAATTAATTAACTCTAAGTATCTATCAATTACTTGTGCTTAGTAGAATGGTCAGATTCAATTGCACTTATTGTTCTATATAGACTATTTTTTCCCTAATATGAATCAAATCTCAATGGACCTATATAAAATGTAATTGACTCTCCATTTTGAATTTTTTCTTTGCAAAATGATTACAACTTTAATAAAAATTGATAAAATAAAAATAACAAGAAAGGAAAAGAAATAGACTAGATCATTTGTTTTCCTATTGGGTTTCCTCTAGATCTACCATACCAGGTGATACTTTTGATTCGCTATCATAGATATCATTGGAAATTTGGTTAGTTTATCCATTATCCCTAATAATACAAGCTTTTTGCAAGGTATGAAAAATCCTCTTAATTCTATTGTTTTCCATGATAGAAGATAGCATTGACAAACTATGGTTATTGCAAGGTAAACATGAACATAATTTTGCATGTGAAAGACCAATCTAAGGATTTAATTTCATTCATGGGCACCTATTCAATGCTCAAGACTATGGTAATAAGTATTTCATTATTTTGTTTCATTGTTCTTCCTAATTATCTTATTTAGTAGTAACAATTGATATGAGAAAAGTCTGGCACCCTTGGATCCTACCAAAGATAAACTTCTTTGGGTGGATTGCTTTGCATGGGTCGATAACTGCCGGCATAGAAGGTCTAAGCTTGCTAATGGTTGTATTTTATGTCTCCAAGATGTTGAATATATTCCACACATGCTTATCCCCTTTTTCACAATTATGTGGAGGGAATTACTTGAACTATGGGATGTCTAGTGGTGTATGGAGAGTGAATTGAAGTAATTTATTCATTGGAATGGTCTAGCTACTCACCCATATCTCAAAAACTTGTGGTCAATTATCCCACCATATGTAACTTGTCACATCTGAAAGGAAAGGAACAATAGGATCTTCAGGGAACAAGCCACTTCTAGTTTGGGGGTGGCCCAATAGATTATCAAGCTCATAAAAGAATGCAATAGGATATGGCATTGGAAGCCCCCCCAAACCCCTTGGCTAGTCCAGATATGAAATGGGCTTCGACTTGGAATGTTGGCTCAATCATGGCACAATTTGACAATTCAAAAGTCTCATTAAGGAAGAAGTTAGTGTGGCACCCACCCCCTCTATCTTGGTTTAAACTAAATTTTGATGGGTTAGCCATAATGGGCAAAACCACAGTGGGAGGTGTTCTCCATAATAGCATGGGAAATATGGTAATCACCTATACTAGAAATTGTGAAGGAGGCTCTAACAATGAAGCTGAAGATCTAGTGCTCCTATGGGGTTTGAGAATTACAAGAGCTTGGGGAATCAATAAGCTGGCCATTGAGGGGGAATCTATGCTTGTCTTTAAGGCTTCTAAGGGAGAGGGTTAGAGCAACTGCTCAATTAAAATCCTAATCGATGAAATCAAAAGGTTGATGGAAGATTACCATGAGATCTAAGTGGTGTACATATAGTGGGAAGGGAATAGCATAGTGGATGAGCTAGCCAAATTTGGTCATGGTGTCACAAGATTAGTAGAATGGGAGGACATCAGATTATGGCCATCATCAATGCAAGTTATGATGGAAATGGTGCATACTTTCAATAATGCCATATGAATAATATAAACAGATAGGAAACTTTCATTTTTCCATGCAGGCGTGAGGACAAGCTGCTCTGCAAAGTTCTTGTTTGGAAATATTGTATGATGATTTGCATTGATATTTTGACTGTCATGAGTATTGATTACTCTGAAAAACGGATGTAGAGGGGGAATTTAGAGAGATATAGAGAACAATCTAATGATCAAAATGACAAGTTGAATTCTTGTACAGACTATAGTTGTCATCAGCCATTTAAGGGTGGAAAGAGATCACTCACACATTCCACAGAGAGTGGATTTTTGTTTCTCAAGAAACATTGTAGAATTATGATGAGTATGAAATGCCTTTTCATTTTTATCATTCAGGATTTTTATTTTATATTCAGTAACTGCCATACCTACAACAAGGCTATGTCGTTTGATGAATTGGTGGTCAAACTAGGAGAAGGCATGGGTGTTAGTGATTGCATTGAACTAGTGCGTATGGTGGAAGGTATTTGTAGTAGTGAGGAAACAATGGTTTATTTGCAAGAAGGAGACCTCTTACAATATATGGAGGATATAGGGAAGCACAATGAGATTGTCTTGATGCAGTTCTTCCAGACTTTGAAGGATAGAAAGGTGGCTATCAATGGTATGGGATTTGAGATCTTTGAGGAAACCATTGCGAGGGTTGCAGAATTTACTCTGGAAGTAAAGAAATAATAGAGATAGGATAAGGTGAATGATGAAGCTAGTTTGTAGAAATTTTTCAAACTCAACGAAGAACCGATGCGAATGTGTGAATGGTTTTCATGGGAAGACCTCCGTGAGCCTTGGGATGGCATCTGCTATGTGATCATGTGATATATCACCCTAAAGGACCACTTTTAGGTAATCTATTATTACCACTTCCCTATTTTGAATCACTTCAAGAATCTTGACCACATTTCCTTCCCGTTTCTTTTATTGCATTCGCCAAAAGATTGTATTCTTAAGGCCAAGAGGAAACATGAGGAGGGTAAAACTTTCTATCTTATCCATCAGGGGCTTATGAAAAAATTGTATATCTAGCGCCTAGCCCAAAACCAGCCTCTTTTGGTTAACCCTTTGGCCTATGTTACCCCTCAAGTCTCCTCAGACCCAAGCCCTAACCCTAGCCACAAGAAGTTCAAGAAAATCCTTGACCCAGAAGCCAAAATGGACCTTGAGGTCAACATTAACCTCATAGAGTCAGATTCAAATACTAGGAAGGGTTCACAAAGCACCCAGAGAATAAGTAAACATCTCCAGTTAGAAAAATTTAAGTTCACCCCAAACATTATTCCACCTCTAAGTCTTCTGACAGTGATGTCAAATGTACGAGAAAGAAGAGATTTCCTCAAGTCAATAAGCTATCCCCCAACCCTCTTAGCCCTTCCCATATCTTTGACACCTTAGGGACTACCTTAGCTAGAAATAGGGAGAAGGATATCACTTCCCCTAGGAAAAAAACCAAAAAAGATAGTGGGAAGAAAGGGAAGAACAGTCATAATAAGGCAAGACTAGAAAAGCTGGAGTAGTCTATGAAAGACCTAGCTAACAATCAAATTAATATTTGCTAGAGATTTGATACTTTGGTGGAGCATTTCACCAAGGTCATGCACTCTACGACAAAAACCTTATACTTCTTTTAGGTTAAGAAGGAGGAGAAGGTCCTGGGAAAATCTACTAAGACCACTCAATCCATCTATGGGTTTCTAGCAAAGGAGTGGCTAAGGACCTTCTTAGATAAACTGTTAAGGTGGAGAGGGAGGATGTGGACAAGGATGTTTTTGAGCAAAAGAAGGAGGACAAGAAAGGGCAGGAAGAGGGCAGCTATCCCTAGTTCTAGTGTTTTTTTCTTTGAGGTTTTTAAGGCCATTACTATGAACTTGGTACCCCCTAGGGGTTTAGTTTTTATTTTTACATTGTTTAATAGGAGCATTTTGTTTAAAAGATGCTGGTTTATTTTATAGTCTATTATGAATAATAGATTAAGGACTTATAGTATCATCAATTATGCTATGGACATATTTTTCTTTTAGAAGTTTAAAGATGGCTTAGGGTAGATAACTAGGAGGTTACCTCCACCTGATTCTTGAGCCTTTTTGTTACTTGGGGTCAACCCCCATCTTTTTTGAATGCTATCTAATACTTCAAAAATAAATGATATGAACTATTAGTCAATGCTTCTCTCTTCCAAAGTAATAAGATTATTTAATCTGTTGCTATCTTCTTCTAAAAAGTTTTTGGGAATCAGTTGAAGACACTTTTCAAGTGCCTCATAATTAGTATCAAACACGTTAGATGAAAAAAGTTGAGAGTAATACTCAAACAAGGCTAATTGCACTATAATTGGGTCCAAAGAATTTCCACCATTAATGAGAACATGCTTAATGAATTCCCTTTTATTCTTTGTCTTGATAATATTAAAGAAATATTTAGACCCCCTATCTCCTTCCAGACTCCAATTAAATTTGGATAAGTTCTTTGACCTTGGATCTTATAGTTTTGAATCTTCCTTAAGGAGTTTTTAGTTTTAATCAAAGTGGCTTCTAACTCCAATTCTTATACTCTGAGTTGAAGGTCTTTCTCTGGCATATCAATATTAGCTTGTGCCCTAGTTTCTTCTACATTTAAATTCATACTTTTTTTCTTACCAATGATCTAAAAGAGTTTTTACTAGGCTTCAACTAGTCCTTCCCACATTTCTCTTGGTTGCATATCATGACTAACCAACTTATAAAGAACATTGACTTGTTAGAGTGCACCAATTGTATATGGGTCTTTAAGAGGAGAAAGATTAAGTTTAAAGGGCTTGTTAGTAATCACCCTAGAATTTTGAATCTCATTTTGTAAAAAAATCCTTGTAGAGATAGGGGAATGGTCTGAGTGAGAAGTAGGAGTAACTAAGATAGGTGAGTGTCCAAGTTCAGATTAAAAATAGAGGAAAGTAGATTCTGCATAGATTATATCAAGTCTACAATAAATCCTTTGAGAGACCTTTTGATTATTACACCAAGTGTACCAAATATCCTAAAATTCAGATTTTCTTTTTTCTAAAGAATCTAAAACATTAAACTTCCTATTCAGTTTGTTCTAGAAGAATAACCAATTGCCTTTCCAACTGAAGGAGTTTCCTCCTATTTTATCCTCTCTATGTTCAACCATATTAAAGTCACCAATAAAGATCCACCAAGTATGAGGAAAATTAGTTGTAGCCCATTCCCATAGTGTTGCTCTGTCTCTATAATCATTAGGTGCATAGAAGGTACAAATCCCAAAACTCTAACCATCTTTACTAAATATAATCCATAGAGCCCAATGACAAGGAGAGACTCCTCTAGTTACAATATGATCAACTAAATTAGGTCCCACAAGAATAGAAACTCCCCCCTTACTCTTTCATGGTTGGAGTAGAATGCAGTGGCTTAATCCCAAAGCACTTTTAGGATAGTGTGAGCCTAAAATCCAACTACTTTAATCTCTTGTAAACATATGAAACCCATTTGTATAATCTTACTACATCATCTTCTTACAATGTATTTTCTATCAATCATTTGCAAACCTCTAACATTCCAACTATGGACATTGATCATGTTCATGATTTTTAGAATTCATCTTACCATTGTTATAAAGTTTGTTAAAGCAATCAGAAATATCTCCCTATTTACTTTTATAACCATTAGAATTGGTTAAGATCTGGTTATCATTTCCCTTTCTTTTCTTTCTCCTTTTATTAATGACTTCAACAAAAGGGGGCTCAATTCTATTTTTATCTAGAGAAATTTCCATCCCTAAAGGCTTCAATCCATTCAATTGCATATTCTTATCATTTAGAGAGTGATTGGCAATCTTAACCAACTTTGCCCTCTCAGCTAGAGACTTAAGAGAAAGGTTTTGAGCATTAAGTTTGGTGGGCGTTTCAACCAAGGGCACTAGATCTACACTATCTTTTTGACAAATAATGGATTTTATCTTGTTAGAGACGCTTGGGATGATGTTAGAACTAGGGATGGCATCATTAGTAGGAATTATATCATAATCATAAAGAGGGTTGGCAATTGTGTCAAATGCCTTTTCTAAAAATGAATGAGAAACCTTATTTTTATTAGTCTCCATAGGCTTATCCATCCCTGGAATACTACCAATATTACTTGAGGATGGTGCCAAGAGTTTCTCTTTTCCAAAACTGGATTTTTTTTAGCAATATCTTTAGAAATTTGAAAGTTAGCTATTTGAGATCTTGATAAATCCAAATAGTTTTTTCTTTCATGTCCATTCCTTTTGCAATGAAAAAAATCACCTAGATTACCATGTCGAGAGATCAATAGTAAGAGACATATTATCAAGGAATATAATTCTAGGTTCAAGAGCAACCAGAACCCTAGCATTTAAATGTGGAAGGGTAGTCTTGGATTGTTCAATCTACAAAACTAAGCCAATAGACTTCAATAACTGGTAAATAAATGGCTAAGATTCAATATTCAAATTCTCAATTTCTACCCGATTCAGTGAAGCCCTATTAGAAACTTCTTCTACATTCCTAGTCGACAACCATGGGAAGGCTCGAAATAGAGATTTACCCACATTCCAAAATTTCTTGTTAAGGATTCTTTCTTGCATACTATGAGTCTTAACAAATAAAACAAAAAGCCCTTTCTAGGCCATTCTATAGAATGTAACATGAATCCCAAGTTTCTTACCCCATACATTGAAAACCCATTCATCAAATTTTTTTTAGGAAAGTAAGAACCCTTTATCCAAATGAGCAAAGAAAACTATAATATTTTTAACCGAGATTGTTATCTTCTAATAACTCTAACCATTTCCTCATTTGGTGAGAGAGAAAGGGTCTTAGTTCATGGGATGAGGTACTACCTTCCTCCTTTCCTCCACTAACACCAGACTCAATAGTTCCTCCATCCTTGAGTCTATCTCCATTGGTTGGGTGTCCATCATTTCAGTTCCCATCCACAATGATTTTATAGATCTTACTTGAAAAAAAGCTGACAATGGGCAAGATTTTGTAGGTTCCTCCACAAATGCCTTATATGATGGTTTCTCATGTAACTCTTTTTCCTAAATCTGTGAATTACCTTCGACATGAGTATTGCTTATATCCTCATCTTCTTTCATCATTTCTTCAGACACCTATCCTCCACCATCATTCATGATTGCAACCTTTTTTTCTCTCATGAGTGATCCAAGGTGGGTAAATAATGGTAGGGTAAGATTTACCTATTACTAGTAGAGAAGCCCAATCAACACACTTAGGCAATCAGAAAAAAATAAGCAAGAGACCACACAAGCCAAAAGAGAGGAAACAAAAGCATTATAAACAAGGTAAAAAAAGGCACAAAAGAGAGAAAATATGGATGAGAAACACATTGTAGGGTACGAGAGTTGAGGCACATAAATATTTGGCTTTTTTACGTAGTTGCAGACCTCAAGAGTCTTAGAAAAACCAATTTCTCATGACTTACTATTATCCCTCATCATACAAGGAAGCCACTGTTGGATACAATTGACTAATTATGTCTTGTCTTTGATGCTATACAAATTTCATATTAGTTTTTAGTCTATGCTTTCCAATTTCACTTGGTTAGCAAGGCAATTTTCTTTTTCTACTAAGCATTTCTAGAGATTACTCTACAGAGACAGTGTCTACCGAGCTCACTCGATCGTCGAAGAATTCTGGAAGAGGAAGTAGTGTTAATCAAGTTCTCATGGTTATTGAAGGAATTTGGTCAGAGTCAGTTCTAACCGAGTTCACTCGATTACTTAAAGATTTTTGGCAAGTTCACAGTGGTTAACCAAGCTTTAGTCAGTTAACATAGGAGATCATTTCAGGACTAGTGTTTTATGGGCTGGGTCAACCATCGAAGGATTTTGTTGTTTTGGGATATGAAGGTTAATTATTTCAAGTATTGTTTTCAGCCAACTATGGTGATGATTATTGGTCATTGTAATTTGTATTGAGCTGAATTGACAATCTAAATGATATAAATATAAGGTCAAGTTGTGATTTTCAAAGCATGCAAGTGTATTGATTGATTGAGAAGCAAAGTGTGTGAGCAAACTAAAGGATGGTCAGATATCCTTATGGAGCAGCAAAGTAATATTTGATCAAGAAGGATCTAGTGTGAAGCAAAATAGAGATCTATAATCAGTAATTCAGTTACATCTCATTTAGGTCATTTCATTGTTACTCTCTTACTATTGTAGCATTGATTCAAAATCTCTTAACAGAGTTGGTTTAAAACTAGTTATAAATCCTCTAATAAGGTGACAGTTCATTTGAATTGTTTTAAGATATTTTACAAGGCCACTCCTTATGGGGTGATTAAATCCTCTAACAAGGTCACCTAATAGTGTGTTTTGTAACCTTTAACTAAGTTGGCTCCTAATAGGGCTCAATTTAGAAGAGTGAAAAATAGTAACTAGTTACATTGGTGATTTTTTCCATATTGGATTTCCACATTAAATCTAGTGTCTCTTGTGTTCATTTCTTTTCTCTCATGCTTGCAAATTAATACTATTGATGGTAGATAAGCTAAAGTTAGACATACTCTACATTTACTAAGTTACAGTATTTATAGTGTGTTTACCAAGTATCAACAGTAATTAGTTTTTTCAGACATCTAAAGGATCTATGGAAGTATTTTTGTGATAACTAATTCAAACCCCCCCCACCCCTCATTTACTCCATCTTTATTTCCAATAATTGGTATCAGAGCTTTTGGTGCTTGCAGGAAAGGTTTCAAGAACCTAAGCTAAATATTAGAATGTCTTACAAGAGAGAAATTCCAAAGCTTAACAGAGATAACTTTTTAGCATGGCAGGGACTCATGAGACTTCATCTGGCTTCCATTGGTGATTTAGGCTTGAAATACCTTGATGAAGAATACAAAACTCCTATTGGTAAATTATCTATTGGTGATATTACTAAGAAAAAAAACTATAACATCATGATGATAGATATTAAATCTGCTCTTAGCTATGATGAGTTTGATGAGATCAAGGACTGCAAAACCACTTTTGAAATGTGGAACAAGCTAAAGGACATCTATGGTGGTGATGAAAATGTGAAGAGAGCCAAAGCAGAAAGCTTTAGAGAATAGTTTGATCAGATGAGAATGAGAGAGCATGAAAATATTGCCAAGTATGTGGAAAGAATCAAAGCCAGTGTAAATGCAATTAGAGCATCTGGAGGATAAATCAAGGAAGAAACTATTATAAGAAAAGTTATCAAAACATTGCTTCCTATCTAAGATATTAGAGTATCTACTATTCAAGAAAGAATATGTGAGACAAATCATTGTATAACTTTGGACACCTTAGTAGGAATATTGATAGCTTTTGAGCTAGACAACTATGACAATTATGTTCCAGCTTCCAAGAATATTGAATCTGCATTTGAAGCCAAGCTTTCACTTAAGGAAAGAGGCAAGAAAATTAAGGACATTCGGTTAGAAAGTGAAGAAGAATCACAGGAAAGTTCTAATAGTGATCTTGAAGTTGTTGAAGCTTTACTTTTAAGGAAATATTCTAGAGCCAGAAGAAAATACAAAGGTAAAGTTCCCCTAATATTTTTTTTCATGCGAAGAAGTTGGTCATATTGCTGCTAGGTGCCCAAAAAAAGACAAGGATGAGAAGAAAAACCAAAAGTGCAATGGCAAGAAGGATTTCAAAAATCATAAATCATTCAAGGACAAAGGTAAGAAAACTTGTTTTATGGCTAAGGATTCTGATAATAGTGAAGATGAAACAGTTTACATTGCTATAAAAGATGAATCTAATGATGAAGGAGATAAGATGGAACTTATCTCTCATGTTAGTAAGAATGAAAAATGGATCATAGATAGTAGATGTTCACATCATATGATTGGAGATAAAACAAAGTTTGAACATTTTGAAGACTATGATGGTGGTAGTGTAAGGTTTGGAAATAATGAACCTTGTTGCATAAAAGGGAGAGGCCAAATCTCATTAACCAAAGAACTTGTGTGTGACAATGCCTATTGGGTTGAAGGAATAAGACATAATTTTTTGAGTGTGGCACAACTAATCAACATTGGATTCAAGGTGGAATTCATGCATGTCAAGGCAAGATTGCTAGATGACAAAGGAAAACTGATTGGATCAAGCAAATAGACAAAAGGTAACCTATTTTATCTTGATCTTGACAATTTCTCATGTTTTATTGATCAAGTTGAAGAAATTTGGTTATGGAATAGAAGGTTATGTCATGTGAATTTTGATAACATGGTGAAAATTAGCAAATTTTGGAAAGTAGGGCATTCCTAATTTGAAGAAACCTGATGTTGGTTTATGTAAGAACTATCAAATTGGGAAAATGGGAAAGACTAGTTTTAAAAGCGAAAAATATCAATCTGAAGATATCTTGGAAATTGTGCATACTGATTTGTGTGGACCTATTGGAATAGAAAGCTATAGTGGAGAAAATTTCTTTATTCTCTTTGTTGATGACTACTCTAGAATGATGACAGTTATGTACTAAAGAGAGAAGTCAGAAGCTTTTGAGAAATTCAAATGGTATTTGGCAAGAGTAGAGAAAGAAATAGGGAAAAGATTGAAATTCTTAAGATCAAACAGAGGTGGTGAGTTCATCTCCAATTAATTCAATAACTTTTGCATTGAAAGAGGAATCAAAAGATAGGATTAGCCCCCAGAACTCTCGAGAAAAATGGAATAGCTGAAAGAAGAAACAGATCTATCATGGATTGTGCAAGAACTTTAATTATTGAAAAGAACATTGCTATCAAATACTTGAAGGAAGCTATCAGCACTGCAGTTCATACCTTAAACTAAGTATAGTTGAAGAAGGACTCATTTAAAACTCCCTATGAATTATGGTATGGCTACAAATCCAATATAAGTTACCTGAATGTATTTGGAAGTAAATGTTATATCTTAAAAGAATCTAGAAAAGGCAACTTTGGTGTGAAAGGTGATGAAGGAATATTCTTAGGATATTCTTGGAAAAGTAAGGCATACATATTTTTGAATTTGTCTACTCATAAAATCATAGAAAGTTCACATGTGAGAATTGATGAGTTTGTAGAAAGGGCTAAAGAAGAAAGAAAAAAGGAACCAAAATATTATAGAAGATTTTTTTACATTGAACGCGATACTTTGCCAAACATATCTTCCAATAAGGAGACTTCTACTCCCAAGTCTTCCTTCATTACTAAGTTGCAAGAAGTTCAAACCAAGTTGCAAGGACCTGAGCTATAGTTTGAAGCTATTGAGTCAATACCTACCGAGTCAAAGCATCTAGAGCCAGAAGTTGAAATTCAAAATGAAGTTAGTGAAATTCATTCAAAAGGAAATGAACCTATATTAGCCAAGTATGTCAAAAGGCATCATACACTTGACTAGATTATTGGTGACAAATCATAAGGTACCATGAAAAGAAGTAACTAAAAGGTACATGTTTACTTGCTGATTTTGAACCTAGAAATGTTAAAGATGCATTGGAAAATGAAAGTTGAACTGATGCTATGAATGAAGACTACAAGGTTCATGTACACATCCTTTTTCAATCATTCATTTTACTTCAACTAAAAAATAATATTATCTTTTATATACAAGAAATAATTTCAAGATGACTAGATTTTTGTCTAATATTAATTGATCCAAAGTGGATGATAATAATTCAAAGGAGCCAAAATATATGAAAACCATTATTAAAAAAGTACTAAATTATAATATATAATGATAGATGTATAAATACTTATATTTTTGTATACTTATTATAAAATTAGTTTAAGTCTTTCTTCTATTACCTATCATCTTATCCTTGCACCTTTTAGTGGTGCAAGTGCTAGGTTGGATTTATGAAGAGATGTTAAATCAATGTTCAAATAATTAAATCAAACTTTATATACTTAAATTAAATTGCATATATAATTAAATAAATAAGTTGATTAATTTAATAGTAAACCAGATTAAACCTTAATCCTTGTATAGGTTTTATTTTAATAGTAAAATCAATTATTTGTTGCTTTGAAATGTGAAAATGAAGATAAGTATAAGGTTTTTTATCGGTTGAAAAATTATAATTAATTATTAATACTTGTAAAATATTAAAATTATTAAACACATTTCTTAAATAATCCAAGTTTCATATCTATGTTGTAATCTTCAATTCTTGAAAAAAATTTCCATTAGACAAAAAAACTATCATACATTACTTAATGATTATTGTACATTTTTAGAAAAGTTCATACTATTTTTTTTTTATTTTTTGCAAATTGGTCAACTGTACAATTTGTAGGGAGGATAGCCACATCCATTTTGTACCAACTTCCCTCTACAACATCTTCATCATAGCAATCTCACTATGTAACATCTTTGCCACTTACATCATGAAATGACAATCAATGTCGATGATTTGTAGATGCAAATGTTAGGCCTGGTTGCCAATTATATACATTAATTCATGAGAAATTTTATATTGACAATATAAAAAAAACATGACATGCTATGAAGCTTGAACAGATGTAGTGCATATTTCCACAACTAAATGGCAATGCATGCTTACCAATATTAAGTGAAGTAGATGCTGGATAACCGCTGACCTCAGGTACATGCAATGAGTCCTTCTTTGTCCTCCCACTGCTACATCCCTCAATGGGAAACATAAATGACTATGAAGAATAATCATGATTCATATTGTCATACTAAGAGTCATGTTATCATTGTCACTTTCGGGTGACTCGTAGTGAGGTTAGACTGAACCACAGACACATCCATACTGTGATAGTGGAAGATGGATTAGTGTTCAGAGTAAAACTGAATGGGAGAAGACTAGACATGCAAAAATCTTTCCAAAATCGGTTCACACAACCATGGAATGTTTTTTCTTGTTTTTCAAACTCTCATGTTATATGTGTCACATTGTTCAACAATGCCCTGGATTCTTTCCAATTGTCAACTAGCTAAACAAGGTTGTTTTTTGTTCAAGGGGGACTTTCCTCCACAACCAATTGTGGTGGTGGGTTGTATATCTACAAGTTACTCAAATAATCATGTGTGTATAAATTATCTACATTTCAATAATTATGTTAGAGGCATTCAATCAATGCATGGATTGTAAGTGCAATACAAATTACACAGAATAGTAAATTACGAGAACATATATACTTTCCTATAATCATAGGGCTATTCATAGTGCTAAAATTCAATGTGTGCTTTGCATGTGTTACCTTGTAGGGGCCAAGGGTAATTGTATAGTTTGGCCCACCTTTTTGTGCATGTAATAGGGGACAAGATTTTATGCAAAGTTAGTGTAGCGAAGAGAAGGTAAATTTCAATGTAACAAGAATTAAAAATAAGAGAGAAGAATTCCTTACATATATAGGCATCCCCTTTGCACCATTTCCTCCAGAAGTATACTAAGAAATTATGTTAATCAAAGAATTTGATGAAAAAATCATCTAATAGCCTATAAGTGGTATCCTCATTCTCACCAATTGTGTTGATTATCATTCCAAACCATTCAAACATTGACTTTGCTCTATCTTTTGATGGATACTTCAGCGTGCTCTTCATCCATGCCTGACAAATTTGTCAAATGCACAGAATGAAACAACAATTGAAAGTGGCCCTAGTGGACACGAAGATGAAATTCATTTCCTTTTTTGGGGGAAAACTTTAAAGATATAAATTTTAACAAAGTTCAAACATGTAGTCAAAGATATACATTGTTTCATCCCTTACTCAATTGCCTATATTTTGGTGCTTGCATCATGAGTTAGGAAGGCATTAATTCTCCACTCATTTCTAGCCTTCTTTTCTCATCTATAGATGACAGAGAGCCAACATTCTATGTCCTTGATCTTGTTACAAAACAAGACAACCCATGCAACTAGAACCCCCGACTAATGTTCATCAAAGATGACAAGAGAATATAGCTGGTACTATAATTGATAAAGAAGTTAAAAATAACTTGTGATATGTTATTGACAATTAATAAGAAGAATAGAGTGTTAATGGTAAAAAAAAATGTACATGTCTCACCCCATATTTTTTTGTTCCAAAAGTGGAATCCATGGATATTACAAAATTATGAGAGTTTCTAATCATCATATCAAGCACCCATGGGGTTTGGAAAGCCATGATGAAAGGTGTGCCATCTATTTGTGGCTTCTACTAATAAAAGAAATTATTCAGTCCTCTTCTCTTTGTTAGTTTGTAGCAATGTGAAATAGGTTCTTGTGGTGGTATTGAACTATAAGTGATTACAAATTTTAATAAGGTTGTAATCACTGGATCATAATAATATCAAACTTGTTGTTTGGTGGATGTAGCCAAGGGATTAGGTGAACCATGTTAAATCTTGGTGTCTATCCATTATAGCATCCACACTCACATCTATTTCCAAAAGGGCCTCTATGTAAGCCTTGTATTCTACAAATAGGTTTGGGGCCAAATTATCCCATGGCTCATTGCTTGGATCATATTTCCTATGACAATCTAAACCTTCATCATCTATGTACAGCATATCAATGTAGTTGATAATAGCGATATCTAGTCCACCAAACATAACCTTTACATTGAATAATACAAGCGTGGCATTTCTTTGCTGGTGATTTGGTCCAAATATCATCCAACCCAAATGAAAACCAATAGCTACACATAAAGAATAGTCAATCAAAGTTTAACTCATAAAGGTTATGGTATAGTTTCATAACAAATACAAACTACTGATTGCATCTCTACTCACCTAGAATACAATTTCTACTTTTCTTCCTTGTAGTTTGCATGGTTGTTGTTTTTATGCCTCACATAGACAAAATCATATTTTGTATATTTCTTCTTTGATTCCCCTGTGATAAATGTGTCAAGTCTATGTAATGGAATAGTTGCAAGGAACTTTATTTCCACATCTTTGTCAGACAGAAATGTAATCCACTAAATTTCATCCACTAAAAAAGGCTTGATTCCATCACCTCCATCTTGAAATTCAAGTTTGACAAGAAGGTATCACTTATAATCTATCCCCATCACAGGAGACTACAATTGCAAAGGGGAAGTATAAAATATGGAAAGCCACATAAAAACACATTTAGAGATTTAAAACATCATGATCACTAGCTTCCTACCAAGATTGGCTACAACCAAGTCTATTGATGTTTGTTGCAACATTTTTTTAGCTATTTTTAGCGCAACAATCATTTTATTAGCACTCTCTGAAACTCATATGTTCATCTATTATATGCATCTTGTGTCAGCCTCGAAAGGTTTTATCATTGTAACAATTACTATACTTTTATCATATACCACTATAGCTTTAAACATTATGCAATTTTGTACATCAAAGGAGCTACATTGAATGAGTCAAATATTGAATGAGTACCCTTTTATAGTTCAAGAACTATGGTGCATTTTCATGCTTGTGTAGGATCGCATGACTATTTGAAGTGAAAGGTCTCCTTATTGTGATCTCGCAATGTTTTGTAGTTTCATGCATTGAAGGAGATGGCAAAAAGAGATGAAGATATGTATATCGTGCTATGTGTTATGACAAAAAAGATATATGGCTATAAGAAGGATCGCTCTAGATTATAGCAATGAGGCAATTTTGATCGCAGATCTCTTTTCCAAAAAAGTGGATATGGTGATGAGTGTTAGAGTTATAGTTGTTTCTATAGAAATAAAAGTGAAAAATGTAATATATCGCTATTAGGAATAATGAGCTAAAGTGATCAATGGAGTGTACATGTTTTTTTCTAGGAGTTACATCGATCATTTCTTTGAATAATTTTCATGGAGTGGGTGAGTAGTGACCAAAAATGACTGCTGACACACTTATAATGATTGAGAATCTTAATTGTAGTAATCAATGTGATGAAATGAATAAAGGATATGCATGAACTCATGTACTCCCTAAACTCAGGGCATTTTTACAAGGAAATTGAGCATTGTGCATTCTTCCAGTAGAGAATTTGTAAAGAATTGTGATATTTTCCAAAGCTTCCTAAAGTAACAATTTGCAAAAAAATGGAAGCCTCCAGCTCATCAGTAAAGAGAAAGGCCAAGAATGTAAAGAAGGGGAAAATAGAAAAGAAGTAGAAGATAGAAGACAAAATTCCTCCAAGGAAGTTGGATAAAGACTTGATCAAACAAATAGAGTTTTCCAGTCATAAATCTAGGAGTAAATTTGCCTCTCTAGATAAATTGGAAGACAAGTACAACAAAGCTGGTGATATATGGACAGGAATCTGAGGCTATGAACTTTTCCTATATTAATATGTTAGAAGGAATCATAAGGGGCCCATTTTTTGTAAATGGGTGATGAATTTGGGGAAATTGACTGTGCCAAATGCATTTATGGATGTCAAACTCCTGAAGGTTATCATTGCCAAATACAATGCTGATGATAGATGTATATATGATGGTATAGGGAAAAAGTTCAGGGAGATTACAATTGATTCTCTAAATGAATTTTTCAAGCTAACGGATGGGCTCACTAAAAGGTTACGATTCAAGGAATTAAAGAATAAATACAAGAGGTTAGATATATCATACATTCAATGGAAGATAATGTTACACAAGAAAAAGAAAGAGCCACTTACTGAAGCATATGGGTCACCATTCAACATGAAATTGTTTAAAATATACTTTGACATGACATATCAGTGTTGTGGAAAAGTTGGAGCAATGGAGGTTACTGACCTAATGGAGATTGGACCTATGCTGTTGGCTTTTGATTTTAAAATGTTGGAGCTCGGGCTCTACGATTATGTTGAGTATGTTTTTGACAATATTCATACCTATTTTTTTAATTTCAAAGATGTTGATACTCCTATTTTTAGGCATTATTCTTTTCTTATGCACATGATTTTGTATTATGGTAAAATGAGAGATATGTGGCATAAGAATTTGAAATTTAAAATAAATGAAACTAATGGAGAAGATATCCCAGTTCATATGTGGACATCTATGTGGGACTATATATATAGTGCCTCATGTTTCCTTACCTTTCAAGATTACTTTGTTCAGCCTTTATATTTTTTGTTTGGTTATCAAGATTTCCTTTCCATTAGTCCTAACATAAAGAGGTTTCTAAGACCTAAAGGTAATGTGTTGGGAGAAAATATTAAACACAATTGTGGTGATTGGTATGCCTATGATTATTTCACTTGTATTAGAGTACATATGGATTTGAAGGGATGGCTTATCAGTTACTAGCCTTAGTACTAGATAGGATTTCTTATTTGGAAATTGTGAGATAGATGCTAGAGCCAAGCAAACAACATTTTGGAGGGAAGAAGAGGAAAAAAACTTTTCTCCCTGCTACTCTATCTTTTGGAGATTTTAAATTTGTGCCACCAAGTCTTATGAAAAAATTAGGGACAAATTGAAAAATGAATATCATATGTACACCATGGATCCCTAGACCCATTATGATCTTGAAGGCTATATCCATGCCTATAGAAAGCCACAAAAATTGGGTGACTATATTCATAAAATTGTCAAAAATGAGGAAGGATATAAGAATATGGAATGGTTGGAAATTCAGCAAAAGTTGCAAGAATAGAATAGGGAGTTGGAAGAAATAAGGTAGTAGGAGTTGGAGAAATTTAGAGATGACATAAAAAAATGCGCTAGACTCCCCTATACCACTAGCTAGAACTTTGGATAGAGCCAAAGATACAAGCACTAGAACATGATGTCTAGGTAGTTGATAGGGTTAACATGGAAAAGGATGAAATAATCCTTGAGACAAATAAATTTATTGGTTATGATGAATTTATAAATCAAAGGAATTGATGACTTGTCTGTACAATTATAGAGGTAAAATCTTTAGGTAGACTGTTCCACACATCACTCCTGAAAATCAAAAGGAGTTGTTGGAAAGACTTAAAGAAGATATCAAGAAAGAAGTGGAGAACATAACTCTGGCAAGAGGAAGAGAACTACTTAATGAAGTAGGAATCATGGTTTTTCATAGGGTAAAAGCACATATCTGTGTCAATATTTGTGATACAAAAACCTATTTTGGTCAAATCTCATTTCTCTATCAAAACTCAATTTTTTTCAAAAAATAAAAGTACCCTTTTAGAGATCTCAAATTCAATATCATCATTATATAAATTTTTGAGTGTTTTGATTAGTTGTAATATGTTATAATCTCAAAATATTATAAGTCGATATTTCAACATTTCAAAAGATGCTCCCTTAGAAAAGGAAAAAAAATAGTAAATTATATTAAAAACTAAAATATTTATATTTATCACTAGAGGAGAGAATTCTCTTCATGTATATGTAATTTTTTTTCAAGAAGGTATAGATTTGATAGTGAAGTTTTGACAAGAGGAAAAAACTGTTGGATTCTAACAAGGTCAAACTTGAGTACTTATAACAAAGAAAATATACATCGAAAATAATTATTTCTTTTTTTGTTCACTAGCTATACATGTCATCTATAAAATATTTTCAAATCAGAACAAAAAAAGATGATTTACACATACTTGTTTGACGGGAACTACATCCTATATTTTTTACAGTTAAAAAAGGGACTTCAAAATAAAATAAAATGAATAAATTCTTAGTCAAAAAAATAATAAAAATTATAGGCATAAAATTCATACAATTCTACACATTTCATCAGTTTACACCATCTTCATATTTTAAACACAAATACTATTTTTTTTGTTATTAATGTTGAACTGTCACATTCTAATATCACGTTTCTTTATAAAAGGTGACATAGGTTTGTGCTTTTACCCCATGGATGGGATCTTAGTGCATCCTATATATTTGATAGCTTAATGAAATATGGAGAAAAGGATATGAAGCTTTATGTGCAAGGAGTGAAAGATGTCATTATTGGTTATAGGTTTGTTAAGGATGAGAGATCTATGGTGCTCTGGGCCCTTTACCCTCCATAGAATATGCCACAAATTATTGATATTGATCAGGCATTTAAACACTTGATGACTTTGAAGGTAGGGATAACAAACCCTAATAAATAAGCACACATGCAAGTGGGGTTGGCCCAATTTAATGAGGTTCTGATGAAGCAAGTTTCAATTAAAAGAGATAACTAGAGAGCAATGTATGAAAGCTTGTTGAAAATGGGAAAGACACAAATGCAGCCTATGATTCAATCACTGGATGATGCCATGAAAAGAAAATTCAAGAGACTGCAAGAGGAAAATAAGAAATTGAAGGATACAACTATGATTAGGAGAGAAGTATTAGGCTCCATAATGATAAAATGCTTCAAAATATTGTTGAACAAGCTTGGATGTGTGTGGCAATTACACAATGGTTACAAAACATTGGCTGTAAAACACAATGAAATCTACAAAAAATTGACCAAGGAAAGGGATGAATTTTTTTAAGACAATGATATCTTGGAAGTGAATGGATTAATTCATGACCATATTGTGTTTACTAAGGAATTCAACAACACTTTAAAGATGTTGGAAGATCTAGTAATGAAGTATAGAGTATCAACATGACAAGATCAAGATGGACAAATTATGAACCAGGATATATGGATCGGGACTTGACATGTAGTGTTGGAGGAGGCCCTGGAGAATCACAAAATGATGATCTAGAATTTACAAAGATGTGCAACCAGTTAGAGAAGATGATTGAGATGGATTTCAGAGCTTAGGAATTCATTGCAGATGCAAACTTTCTTGAGGATGACAAATATCATGAGCATATCACAAAATGTAATGATTTTATTGAAGAAAAAGCATCAAAATCACCTGAATGAATTCAATGTCCTTTGTAAATATGTTTTAATTGATCGACATGTAATACTTAGTTACTACTTGGATGGTTAAGATAAATTTTATAAACAAATAGATATGTCTCTTCATTTTATAACCGATTCACTATCCATAAGTATAGGGACCTAATGGAGATAGTGACTAAATAACGCTCGAACAAAGCATGAAGAGCCAATAGATGGAGAACCTATCCACAATATAATTTCTTGTTATTTTGTCTTAAATGTAACAAGTTAAGTTTGTCAAAAGGAAATATGACATGCGTTATTATTATCCTATGACTGAAGTTTCTTCCAATCCTTATGTTATAAAAAGGATTTCCAAGACTGGGATGTGGAGGTTCCAAATTTGGTTAGAAGGAATGTTATTATCATTTTTTAAGTCATTTCAGTGCTCTCTATTTTATGACATCTAATAGCTGAGTTGTATTTTCTGAGACAATCTATCCCTATTGCATTTATTTTGTAATAATTAATCAACATGTAATACTTGATAAATAATAAAACCAAAGGCAATAAAAATTATCAATCCTTAAATTAAACTAAATTTTTTTTAACAAAAGTAATTTATTTACAATTAAAAATACACTTAGGTAGTCATCTAACTCATGTAGAAATCATTGAAATTATTTTAAATTTGAAAATAGACACAAAAGTCAGGAAATTATTTCCAAATTGAAAAGCTATAAGGCATTTAAAATACCTTTTATATTGATTTGTTTTCGTTTATATCCCTAGTTTGTATTAAAAAATTTTTGTTGATATTATTTACTTTTTATATTCATTTATCATCAACTTTTATTAAAAAATTGGCCCTATTAGAAATGACATCATAAATTTAACCATGACTTTCTTGCTGTAGACATGACAATCTAGAACAATCCAATCCATTTTATGGATTCTACACATGGACAATGATACAAAGTTTAGGAAACCAAAAAATTTGAATATATAAATGCACTTTTCCTATATCTTTCCATGTGAGGCCGTCCACAACTACATTGCCTAAAAAAACTTAAGACATCACTAGGTAGAGATAGATAACTTACCAAACATTGGCTAAAATAAAATCACTGAATTGATGAAAAGCTCAGAGATTTCTTTCAAAGATTATAAAAGTTTTTTTTTCCCTTTGTAATAGCCAAGAAAAGGCCCAAAATATAGAAATTGAAGCTATGAGAATGGTGATAAGGATATGTGGGATGTTGCTGCAACTGACTTGTGGGAACTTGAAGTCACCGTCGGCTTGGCATTGTAGGTGGGGATAGACTAATCTCCATCCAATATGCACTAAAGGAAAAATAAAGTCAAACAATTTTTTTTCCAAATTCATGATAACATAGTGATTTTTTTCCATTTTTTGTTGTTGTTTTGGACTACAAACTATGCAGATCATGATGATCAAATGCTAATTTTTTAAGAAAAATTCATGATGTTTTCAATTTTTTTAAAAAATTGGTAAACTATATAGGTTCTTATAGGTGGAGAGTTTTAGTTTTGATAGGTGCCTAGTTTTTATCTATACAGTGGCTTTGCCATCTATAAATAAGGCAACTATAGATGCTTGGAAGTATCTAGAATTTAAATTTTAGTAATTGTTTTATCAGAAATAAGAAATTATTGACTAAAAATTAATTAAAAAATAAATCAATGTTTGAACTTTAGCAAAAGAAACATTTTTAGATATAAAAATTAATTAAGCTCCACAACAGGAAAAATTAGTTCCCTACCTTATCTATAAGGCATGGACTAATAAGGAATGCAAAAATAGTATCGTGCAAAAAATTTCCAAAGCATTATTATAGTGGAAGCAGAATAATAGGTGCACATTTCCTCCCAACAATTATGCACTACACACGCCTGTAAAACATGTAGTATCACATTCACAAAATTGTAGTCTATAGGCCACAAAAAATGACTACGGTTAGCATGATATTGTAATATAATAAACCAAACACTACAAATTCACAATTAGATTATAATTTAAGCATATTTAACTATAAATGCATCTATTGGTTTCTTCAAAAATTGTAGCCCCAAACCTTCTTGGCACCAACTACTTTCCACTTTCTCTGTAGTTCAGAGAAAAAGCCAAAAATGTCTACTTTTGTCATGCATCACCCATTATGAGTGAAGTTTTTGTATGTACTATTCTAAATATTTTTAATGTAGTTCAATTTCATGCAAGAAATTCTTCACCACCTTTCATATATTTAACTTCTCCATTTATGAACACATGTATGAGGACAAGCTACCATGATTGACTATCCATTCGATGGCCATGAAATTCAAAAATATTTTATTTGCACATTCACCTGTGGATACTATAATGTGGTTTTGATAAAATTGAAGCTGCCCTAACACATTCAACACATATCATATATATGTATCATATTACGTCATGAAAATATGGATGAATCTATTATGCATTTTCAATATATCATTCTTTTCAATCACTAAAAACACTTATTGCCATCACTTACAGTGATACAACATGTCTACCACTCATCATAGTAATGATTATATATATATTCCATTTGTTGATGATTGTTATATAGTGATAAGCCTTATTTATCATTCATTGATAGAGTGAGTATTTCAAGTTTTGATCATTGGAAGGCCTTTCTCCACCTTGTCACTCCAATTTGAGATCTAACTATTCTTAGGGTTTCAAGGATGTGCATAGTCAAGATAAGTGTTAGTGTGGCTTTGCAGCATTCAAGTACATGTTATGAAGGAGTATCTCATCGCCAATCACATGATCATGGATTAGTTTTAACTTAAGGGAATTAAATTTTGAAGATGCAAAAGTCAACAACAACAATTATGTTTACTGGGTATCGCATCATCACAAATGGTTAAGTTTAACCTAGAGTCGAAGTGGTGAAAAACTTCATCGCAGGGTTGGGAGATAGTTAATGTAATCAATTTTGAAGGAGTGCCTTTTCAAATAAAAGAAAATAAATTGAAATTATATCACTCTATTAAAAGAAAAAAGATAGGCTTTAGTATTTCAAGTAGCGAGGTTGCAATGGAGAGCAACAATTAGGTTAAATGGTTTTTGCATCTTCTCATGTAGTTAAGGGTAACCCATGGTTTAAGGTGGAAAAAATGTGAAACACTTTTTCTGCTCCTTCACATGGTTAGGACTATGATTAAGATTCATGGTTGCAAGGCTATGATAAATTAGAAGAGAATCAAGTTAGTAGTTGCAATGTCGCAGGGTTAAGAAATATTCATGAAAGCATTTACTTAACACCTTGAATTAAAATCAATCAATAAAAGGATATAAAAACCATCCAAGTTGCATTAAAATGAAAGAAACTTGTTCATTCAATCTCAAAGTTCTAAAAACATGAAAATGGAGACAAAAATTAGAGACCTGGATATTGTAGAACTTTGCTTCGTATTAATCTTTGTTGAAAATAATATATTACTGGTATAAACTAAAGAATAACTCAAGATATGACTAAACTGTCATTCAACATTTAGTTGTATTCTCAAAATTGTAAAATTTGAATACAACAGATTATAGACACAAAAACTAACTAAACAAACTACAAAATAACATAAACACTAAAATTGTACAAACTTATGACCCTCACTCCACATCTTGGAAATCCTTTTATAGAAACAATTGCAACAAACTTTAGATGAGAGGGCAAATGTAAAAAATTCATTGGAAAACAAATACAAATATATGTTTCTTGTTACATTACAAACATTGTTTGTACTTTGATCAAAATTCAAAATGAAATTACAAAATTGGTAGGTGACACTTTCAGCAGGTGTCTTTAACATAATTTTTTTTGTCTTCAAGATCCTGTCACTTTCCTTTCCTTATCCTTGTTCCTTTTGTCTATTCTACTTCTAGCTACATCTTTCATTGCCTAATCACTCTCCCTAGATGGTAGGGTCTTTATGTCTACAATGACTTCCCAAATGGCAATATCCATATCTATATCAGGCGAGGTGGCATCTCTAACTACATCAAACTCCTTGAGGCATTTGTTCTAGATTTGGCATCTATTATTGTCTTAACCTATGTAGTTATCTTTTATTTTTTAGTACATAAAAGTAAATTTGATTTTGTTTTAAATGTGCTTTGTGCAACCATATGAACATTCCAATATACATCTAAACTTGATGATGAGTGCCTTATCCATTGCTACACAAAGGCTACCTAGCAAAACTTGACCTATTTAATTGCTTTAAAATTAAATCACCACAAGTTAACCCTAAACCCTATTCTTAAGATATCCTTCTCAAATAACTAGAAACCCTACCAATTTATGAAAGCACATACTTAATTCCTTGAATTAAAAGAAATAGTAAATTGATATATAACCTATCCTAGTTGCATTAAATTGCATGAACCTTGCTCATTCAATCCCAAAATAACCATCATATGAAAATGGAGAAAAAATTTAGAAACACAAATATTGCAAAACATTCCTTTGTATTAGTCTTCCTTGAAAACAATACATCACTAGTATGTACTCAAGAATAACTTCAGATATGCCAAGACTATTATTCAAGATTCATTTATATTCTTGGATTGTAAAATTGAATACATCATAAAATTTGACACGAGGACTAACTAGATCAACTACAAAATACCATAAACACTAAAATTGAAGAGACTTTGGACCATCACTCCACATCTTGGAAATCCTTTTATAGAAAGGATTTCAACACACTTTAGATGGGAGGAAAAATATCAACATCCTATTAGAAAACAAATACAAAGATATTTTATATTCAACTACATTACAACATTCTTCATACTTGATCAAAATTGTGGATGCAGTTACAAAACTAGAAGGTGGCATTTTCAGCAAGTGTCTTGAACAGATTTCTAGTTTTCTTCAAGCTCTTATCACTTTCCTTGCCTTTACTTTATTCCTTTTGCCTCTAACTACATCCTAACTACATGTTTGCACTGTCTAATCACTCTCCCCATATGGTAGGGCCTTTATATGTGTAATTACCTACCAAATGGCTATGTCTATGTCTATATAAGGCCATGTGGCATCCAAAAGTGCATCTAATTCTTTAATGCATTATTTCCACTTGGCATCTACTATTGCCTTAACCTCTATAGTTACTTTTGACATTTCTGATTCTAATTTGTAGAGGATGTCAATCAAGTCATATACAACTACTACATTGACCTCGTTATTGCTGTATGCTAGAAATATGGGGTGGTTCAAAATGCTATCAAAGGATCTTATCATTCCACTCAATCCTTAACTCTTCCATCACTCTCCAAAATTGTAGGCACAAAATTGGTTGGTCCCATAGAATTTTCTTTCATTTTAATCTAAATTAGATACAACTTTACATTAAATAAACCACTTAGATCTCTTACTTTATTGATCATCTTTCTAGTATCCATAATAGCTACCCTAGGCAAATCTTTCTTCTGTGACAAAAAATGTACCAAACTATCAAAAAATAGAGTATAAGGAACTAATGTGGTGAAAAGTGGAGACAATAGGGCAACTACCTCTGAACATATGTACTCTACTCCCTACAACATAAGATAATTGTTGTATGCACTCTAATAAACTAGTTTTAATGCATTTATTTTATGAATAAGTAAGTTCTTGATTATTCTAATTTCAATATTTTTGCCTGATTCAACATCCTCTTCATCTATCTAAATTAACTAGCTTGATACATCCTCTATTTCAGGTACATGGCCCTCTATTTGCACACCTTTGTCTTGGATTTCTATAGCTGATTTGACAATGTTTTCTAGTACTACTATTTCATTCTCCAACTTGAGGGTCATTTTCTTTAAGACATAAGACTTCTTTACTTCTTCCTCATATTGCTTCTTGGTTTTAATACCTTTCGTAGGCTCTATCCAATTGTGCTTGAAGAACATCCATCTTGTTCTTACCCAACACAACCATTAAATTGTGTATTCCATAAATTTGGATACTGGAGGTGGAGTACACATTCCAAAATATTCCACTCCCCCTTGGGGATTCTTTGATTTTCATAAGGGTGGGATTTTGATCCTCTAGAGCTAATCTCCATAGTTCCATTGTTTAATAATCAATATTATAACCTGGCCCTCTTAGTTCTCCAAGATGATTTTCATCTTCAAATAAGATTGAATTTTCTTGTCTTCTCATTTTGACTAGAAGAAAAGATGAACTAATATCCCATCCTAGAAAAAAAATCATGCCACTTGTTCTCACTACATGCCTTGCATCTTCTATAGTGAGGGTTTCACTAGCAAGATCATATTCTTGCAGTTTTTGTACTAACCCATCAATTAACTCATTAGAGTCACCTAGCTTTATTTGTAGAGATAGCTCATTTTGTTTCAATTTGAACAAGAAATTTTTAAATTCTTTAGTCTTGATGAAATTATCACCAGTCATAAACTCATTTGCTTCAATAATTATGCCATTTATCATCTAAACTTGTAGTTGTAGTTTCTTAGCCATTTGCTCATCCTTACAGGCTTGAGCTACTAGATATATCCTTCTATCATCATCCAAATAATGGCTACCTCTAAGAAAAATCTGCAAGGCCTTTTGTTGAGCCTTTTGTGGAATTTCCACCATTTTCTGCTTATTTTTCCTCTATTCTACCCATTTTGAGCTCTCACATTGATCTGCCTTATCATCAGTGATTTGAACAACAATGTCCTCATCAAAGTAGTTAGGATCAACTTTCTTTCTTATTGCTTTTTGGAAATGTGCTAAAATCTCATGAAAATTTTCAACACATTTATCCACCCTTGACCAATACTCTTCTTCATGCTAAAATCTCCTAAAGGATGTATTTTCTTTTTTCATCTCTTGCTCAAAGATGAAAAAATCTTTGTACTTTATCATCCTTTCTCTACAGAAGTCCTCATTTAGTCTATTAGCAATGACATGCTCTTCCCACATAGTTTTTATAGGAAGAAAATTATATCCCCTAATTTTTATTAGGGCATGCCTAACTACATTGTAGGGGTTATATGTTCTGGTTGGTCTAGTTGGCAATTTGTAGCCTCTTAAATAGGCATTAGTCTCTTGTATAGAATTTTTTCCTATCTCAAAATCTCCTACCTTAGTGCATTTACACAAGAATGTTTCTTTCTTGACAAGCTTTTCCAGATATTCTCTATTTAGTGAAATTAATTACCAAATACTTCTACAAACCCTAGTCTTTCTGGGACATATTTGGATAGAATATGGTGTGGCTAAGGGCACCCATATATCCTAATAATGGTATACTCCTCAAATAGGAAAAAACTCCCCCAATCATGTGTCAATTGTTTCCCAGTATCATAACACATTTTACACTTAACAACCTTCCTAACACTTCTAGGGATTCTTTCATTAGCCAATCCTATCATTTTTAAAATAGGATGCACAAAATCATTATAAAATGAAATAACATTTGACTATGGGTAGAATCTCTTCCATACCCTTGTCCACCTTTTCATTGGTAGTCTTTCTCCCCATTCCTTTGTGTACTCGAAGAAGCTTTGATCAAATAAATCAACATTCTTGAACAAGATCACATGCATGATCATTGAGTAATGAGGGTCCAACCTAAAGTTCTCCAATTGTCCTTGTTGTGCAGCAACAATGTCTTCATGGATCTTTCCAATGATATATGCCACATAGTCATACCCAACATTAGTGTTGGGGTCTTGAATATTCAATCCTATGACATAATGTCCTCCTAGGGCATTCATGGTTCCATCTAAACCTAGGGCTTTGTTAAGTCCAAATATAGTATTCTTGAAATACCTCTAAATTAATTCAAGAGGCATGATTTTCTCCACATCCTTCTTCTTTGAAAGCTCTCTCCCTTTTATTTTTTGGACAAAGGGATGTGTCTTGTTATTTCCTACCAATATAAAAGCTCTTATAGCTCTTGAAATTCTTAGTTAGGTCATCAATGCCAATAGACAATGACATTATCCCTCCAGATCGTCTCTCAATGCTTCCTTATCTAGGGCCAACAAAATGCTTCTATCTCTCTAGTGGAATGACTTGCTGATTGGATTATAACACTAATTAAAACACTTGATTAATGCCTTTACTAGGTCCACATCTACAAATACTTCTAGCATAATCAATTTGCCCAAATTTTTAACCCAAGGGTTAAACACTAGAACCTTATCCATTCTATACTTGTAGAGGAACCATAAAAATTCATATACATTCCTATCTAGGACATCAAAATTGCGACACAATATTTCTGGATCTCTAAAGGCATGATCATTTGTAGCTTGTGCATTAGTATAACTAGGTAAAATATGTATCCATTCTTCCACAAATGAGCTAGGGCTTTATGTTATTAATGTATGTTCTTCAATTTTTCCATGTGTGATCAATTCACCTTCCTTCTAAGTCATTTCTTAAAGTAATTTAACAAATTTTGAGTGTTGTATGTTTTGAAAATCTCTTCAAATCTCTCTACAACTTCAAATTCGCTCTGAAAACTCATGCAAATTCTCTATTTGGTAATGAAAATGATGTTCTTCTTCTAATTTATCTATTTCTACAACAAGAGCATCACATTAATGGAAATTAAATCCGAACATATCAATCTTCGAAAAGCTAACAAAATCTTCACTTTTTTAGATGTTGTACTTCTAGCTTATGTTCTTTTTATCCATCTTAGACATGGTCATCCATTGAAAACTATTTTATGCATTAGAATTGAAAGTTTTGAAGATGTGATTACCACCTTATTTTTGGTCCAGCACAAGTTCCTTTCTTCTTTTATTTCTAGCTACAACCATGGGAATATGGCTATCTTTACTGTTTCACAATCTCACACTACTTTTCTTGAACTACTCAGTTTGGCCTACAACATTGCAATTGTCTTTGTTTTCTCCTTTGCAACTTTGACACTCTTAATTGTTTAGCCTCTTTAGACCATGTGATGACCTTCTAAATTTAACTATTTATTCTTTATTGCAACATTACAACTTGAAATCCATTCAATGCTAACTGACATGTGACAATGTGATATCTACTCAATATTAGGCTTTTTATGCCATCACAACATTGCGACCAAAATACTTAACCCTGCGAAGGCACGATTACAAGCTTTCACAGCCTCACCATCTTAACCTAAGGTTTCTCTTAACCACCCATGAGCATGTGATAATATTAAAAGATAACCATTCTTGTCTTTTTCATCCTCATAATTCTTCCTTCTAGGTTTATCTAACTTTTAATGATGTTTTGATAACTTGGACTTCGACCATCATATAAACTTCACAGTTTCACAACTTAAGATGACCACTTTAACTTACACACTTATGTGATCACTATAGTGTATGCTTAATCATGAAGCCTAATCATTTTAGCTATATCAATGTAGGAAAAATCAAATGAAGAAACATTTCTATCAATTGAGGTTTATGATGCACCTATGCAAAATACATCTCATTAATAGGTTCAAAGATGTAATAAACTGCAAATCGTAAGGTTGCAACTTATAGTAAGCCTAAGAAATTTCAAGTTGCAATGATGTGGAGGATAACCACAACAGTCAAGGTCTAGGTTATTATGACATCACATGTAGTTAAATTTAACATCGGACTATAGGTTTGAAGTGGTGATGACTCATAATTGTGGCTTCATGGGGTTAAATGATCAGTTAAAGGTTTAAGTTGTGAAGTTGTGATCAAGGTAATATGTAATAGTTAACTTGAAATGATTATCACAACATCGCGGGTGGAAAAGAAGTTAATATATTTTTTTCTTGTTTACTGATGATCATTATATGTTATAGCGATAAGCCTCCTTTATCTCTCATCATTGTAACTATAGTAGTATATGAAACATTGAATGAAGAAACAACATTTCTATTGATTAAGGTTTCCAATTCACCTGTGTGAAATAAATATCATTAACATTTAAATGAAATGTTGAATGACAGATTCCAATGCTTATTCGATGGTTTGAGTAAGGCAGGACATCAAAAAAATATACAGAGAAGTCAACGCAAGGTTTGGATAAAATTATTTTGGATATAAATGTATGGACCCTAAATGTATTGGATTACATAATGAAAATATGGATGAAATTGTTATGCATTTTTGACACTATGAATTGTTAATAATATCAATATATGCATGAAATTATAATGTGGTTTCGATAATACTCATAAGCCCTAAAACCTAAATCCTAAACCCTAAACTACCGATAAATAATTAACAAATTTTGTATACTCGTATCGCATTACATAATGAAAATATGGATGAATGGGTTTGCAAAATTACCCTAACTAGTTAATAATAGTATGCAAATATGGATGAAACTATAATGGATTTTCGATAATACTCAAACTACCGAAAAACATTTAAATTTTTTATAATAAATTGGTTGTTGGAAGCCTATTTAAATGTTCGATTGTCTATGGCCGGCAAGGTGTGAAACCTTTTATTTGCACATTTGGTGAAAAATATAAGTATAATAATAAATATTGGGACCCACATATATACGATTGAAAAGAAACATCTAACCAAGAAAGAACATTTTTATCGATTGAGGTTTTTGATGTGATTTTTTGAAGGTGTCCAGTGTGATAAGTAACCTTAAATTCTTTTGAAAATCTAATTTTGAGTGATGCAGGGCATTCAAGAAAGATACTGACAATGGAAGCTACAGTTTTGTATCATTCGATAGCTAGGGTTGTTGATGCTTGTGGAAGTTGTGGAAATAGATTTGGAACCAAAAATTTTAGGTGAGTTATGCCTTCCACCAAAGATTTAAGTAATAAAATAAACTGAGGGTTTTCAAGATAAGCTAATCTCTAGAAAAAATGCATTAAAGACAGAACAAAGTCAATTTTTTGTTTTTTCAGATTCATGAAAACATAGTGATTCTTTTGCAAAGTTTTTTTTTTTTTACTACAAAGTATGCACATCATGAACATCAAATGCGGAAATTTTCATAAAAATCCATGATGTTTTCAATTTTTTGAAATTTGGTTGAATGAGTATTAAGAATACTTAATCAATGCCACTAAAAAAAATGGAGTTTGTTTGGCAATGAAAGAATGAGATTTGAATCTAGTCATGACCATTATTTGTTTTCACAGATTAAGTTGGACAACTTAAATGAAATGGAACCTTCATCTCATAGAAAGTGAATGGAGAAGAAGAAATATGATGTTCAAATGCTGCAGTCCAATGAACAACACAAACATAAGAGGCATAGAGTAGAGGGGATGCATATGAAACAAGATCTATTGGACTAGCTACCACTATCTTCTCAAAATTCAAAAAGAGTGAAGGCGGGGGAGGTGGGAGTTGAATATACGTTTGAGGAGGTCGAGGATGTATGGACAATAAAGATGGAATATGAATTGTTTTTGTTTCATAAAAATAGAAGATTGGAAAGACATCTAGTTTGTCAAGGATGGACAATGAATATAGGCAAACACGTCATTCCAAATGTATTTGTCAATACTAACCTGTTGTGAGAAATTCTAAATAAATATGATCCAAAAATGAAGACACTCAAATCATAGTCTAGTAAAGTAATAATTAGCATTATGAAACATGAAATTGAGATATTTTTTCAACCGGAGATGGCTTACGAAACAATTTTGAATATACCAAAATTGAGAGGGGAGTATTTCTGTATGGAGAGCTTCTCTGAGCTTTCTTTGTTTCCTATCCATCAATCGAAGATTGGAGGTGCAAGAGCCATATTAGAGAGCAATGATAGTCCACCATTTGATATGAATATGTTACACCCTTACCTACACTATACTTACATGTCAGCTAGATAAGTATTTGGAATTGATTCCCCCCACCCCCCGCCCCCCTGCGGTTAATGGACATTTCATTGATGGTTGTTGCAACTGGCATTCAATCAAACTAGCCTAGGAATTTTTATTTTGCAACATTTATTTCTAACAAGATAAATGAGGACTTTCTCATATTGTAAGAAGATTTGTCCAAGTTGTGTTTCAAAGGATTAATCTTTCTTGATGCATATGTTTCTCTTCTTCAGTCAAGACAATAATGCTCGGGAAGAAGGACTACTAGTTTAGGAGTATGATGCTCAAGGGTTTAGGCAACCTATATAGTTATGTCTCAAGGTTTGGGATTTGAGATGCCTGGTTTTAGACTATTTATGTTTAGAAGAGCACTTTGTGAAACCACTTATAAAAATTTTAAGAGGAGAGTACAATCATACCCTGTTGCCAAAGATAAAAACATTCCTGGGGCCTAAAATGTATCTCAACCAAAGCCCAATAGACCAAAATTGGGGTGACTAGTATGCATTTGACAATTTCACTAGAATTAGAGTATATGGTTATGAAGAATGCTCTCACAACCTCCCCATCACAATACTTGATGGAATTGTGTATCTAGAAATTGTGTAGAAAATAAAGTCTCCAATACACAACAGTTGGCTTGAAAGTGTAAACAATCATTCTTGCTTGACACAATGTCACTTGGGGATTTCATGGTCAAGAAATTACAGATTTTTTAGTGTATTATTGAGAAATTTAGCAGATATGGAATAATTTAGGATGATTTGAGGAGAGAATTTGATCTAGAGGGATATATAACAAGGGCAAGGGCTTCTCAAAAATTACATCCTATTGAACATAGGCTAGTATTGATTAATGATCTAATTAGGAACTTGGAATGGGATGAAGGTTAAGTAGAAAGAAGATGTATAGAAATGTGGAGAGAGCTTTCAAGTAGAAATTAAGAAAAGGGAAGATTAATATAGACCTTCTTAGTGGTATCACAGATCCACTTAGTAGAGCTTTCAAATTGTTAGAAGAGAAAGATGAGATTTTGAGTAATGTTCCCAATGGTTTGCTACAAGAATGAGCAATTGCCATTGGTCATCTATCATGTCAACAATACATATAGGTAGATCACATAGAAAAAAAGAGAAGATAGTTGTGGTGAATTTTGACCTATTTCAGGGGATGTTGTCACTAGAGAACTGAGTTTAGGCTCCTCTATACAATACGATCACTTGATATTAGGGAAACTGAACATAACTAGCTCATATTTAATGATGATTTCATATATTCCAATGAGTTTAGATACTTCTTATTTCAATGTAGAAGAAGGAAGTTAAACCAAACTTCAAATAAGTTGGATAGTGAAATGATGGAGGAAATATTATAGGATAAGGTGCGAAAGGAACTTGACGACATAACTCCACATAAGGCTAGGGAAATAGTTAACAATGTTGGTGTTCTGATATACTAGGTTTGCCATTTGCAATGTGCAATAGTGAATGAATATTATGAAAAATACATAAATGGAGTAAAAGGTTGTAAACTAGAGGATTTTAGAAATCTTGGTAACACATCATTGAAGGATCCATATGAGAAATATTTATTACCATTGGAATTAGATCACATAGATGAAAGAGAAATTGTCATGGATAGTAATGAAGCTTTATGTCAAATAAAAATCTAGAAACTAAGAATAATAGACCCAAGATACATTCCATCATTGAATGCCACTATTGAAACAAAGAACTAGGCTGAGGTAGATGAATTGTTTAGAATGATGAACAAGTAGAAATCATTGTTTGAAAATTTAAAGATTAAAAAGGAAGCACGGATACAAAAAGATATTACATTTGAGGTAGGGAAATGCAAAGGCTTTAATTTTGAAACTATAGACCATGATCAAGGACAAAGAGATATGGATGGAATAGAGGATGTAAGTTTTTGGCACAATAAAGCACAAAGTTTAGATAACATACTTACAAAAAGATGTGATCAGTTAGATGACTTGGCAATTAGAATTATTGAAAACATATGTCACAAGTTAATGAAGATGGTGGACAAGTATTGGGTCCTTTACTCAGGCACTTTCAAGGCTATAAAAGAGAACAAGAGATTAAAGGTTAGCATTAAAGAAGATATGAAGACAAATGATCCTCTAAACTTAGGGCATGAATAGTTTGGACACACCATCTTGAAACAACACGCAGACTAGGCTGAGAAGTTACACTTTGATATGATGAAACTCGAGTGTCATGTTACACATGTATTGCTCAGCATCCTCGAAGATAGTTTGCCAATTCCTATACAGAAATGGAGATCATTTTTTTTTTATAGTTTCTTAGATGGTCTCTGGGAATTGAAGACCACCGATGACATGGCCAATCATGTGTCAATGATAATAGACAAAATGGCCTCACAAGAATTTTTAATGGAAGTTTCAACAAAATATGTGTATGTTTACAAGGATGACGACTGTGCCATACATTTTTGTAATGTGTCTAAATTCTTAGCAGATTGAAAGGGAAATAATGATGGTTTTTTTGTAATATATGTAGGGATTGTTGAAATTATGTTGTTTCTATTATTAGAGCCACAAAAAAGGAATGCATCCCATTTTCAACAATGTATATAGATGTTGTGCATAGAAAATGCATTTATAAATTAAAAGTCTACTTCCTATTTATTGGTAAGGATCAATTGCTCAATTTCAATAGTTTCTTCCAAAGGTATTGTTGAAGTGATTCTACTATGGTTTCTGTCCACAAAGAAATACTTTCCTTTATTGCATGTTGATAACATCTAATTTAAATAAATTAAATTATAATTGCCCGCTGTTTTAGAAGACATATTCAATTTCATGTAAACTATTAATGGTTTCTTGTAGCCTCAAAACCATGCAAATTTTTTTTTAAAGGAAAATAAAATCTACATTCAACCAACCATAGAAAACAAAAGTAACACGTATCAATTTCATAGCAAAAAAATACTCTATTTGCAATTTGTTACATCTATTCATCAAATTTCTTTCATTACGTAGTGTATGAAATGAAACAAGCAACAATGCACCTCAGTTTAATAAATTGAAAATCACATGACATTACAAGTGAAAGTCATATGATATGAAACATTTACTTACTGAGAAAAAACTTCAATCCATCCATGACATTTATTGCATTTAGTCCTTGCAAAATAAGAGCAACAATATGTATATAACAATGGCATTCCATTAACATATTGATGAGTAAAGTGGATCCATAATAATTTATAAACATTAACAATATACAAAATAAATTTTAGATATCAATTATCAGTGCACCAAATTTTCAAATGTAAGTTCCAACGGTCTCCTTTTTTTTAAGAAGACATTAGATTATATATCCAAACATTAGGTTCATATGACTTTATTTTCTATGATAGGGATTTTTCATTGAAATGAACAATAGCCACATGTGGCTCAAAATATTTAGTTACATATGTGCATATAACCACATTTTCATGCACCTTCACAACCACAAATTGAAGATGTTGTGGAAGTTGGTTGTTGTCCTCTATCAAAAGGAAAACTAGACATGTCAATGTACTTCACCTTTCACCCTTCACTATGACCTTTGAAGACATCTAACATGTCCTTGTACATTGGGTTTAGTCAAAGAACATCTTCTTGTTCACAACAAGTGAATCCACTAGATTGTGATTGATTAGTTGTTATTCATGCAGTTGAAGATAGTACTCCATATTTTTCTACTTAACCTCTATAAGCAACATCTCGAGCTCTCTTTTTCTCATCTCCAACTTAGCATTCTGCAACTTTAGGCACTTATTATCTACTTCACATGCATCCAAATTCTCTGAAAAAAAAAAATGTTTCTCTTGAAGCTGATTGTGTTTCTTTTCAAGTGGGCTATTGAAGCTATCATCTAGGGTGAGATTTTTTGAGCCTACATTGTCATGACTATTGCTTGGCCCCACCACACCACCAATATCTGATACACCCAATGGAGGTACTTCATCTTAACTCTAGCATTCCCTCTTGGTCAATGAGTCATTCATCTTTCCATGCTTCCCAAAAGTAGCAAACTTTAACAATCCTACAGTTGTAATCATGGGGATAAGAGATGGTGATCAATTGAGACTTCCTTTCTGCAAACATCTTTGTGACTACGCATGACTACATCAACATATAAGAACTATGCTTACATTCCAATAATGAATTCTAATAAAAATCCCCTTAGAAATAAAACAAAATTTGCATTTTGTGAATACAATGAAGAGAAAAGGTGTCACAAAATATTAGAATACCTTATCAATATTGTTTAGTGTCAGTAGGAGTATCCACCTAATATAGTGATAAGATCAAATCATCTCCAATTTATTAAAACATCCATCAAATTGAAGAAAATTATTCAACAATTTATGATAGAAGTTACTATACATTTGAAATAAACATTGGATACATTAAAAATTTAAATAATACTCTATAAAAATAGCTGATCCTATTTAGTTGTCACCAATAGACTAAACACAACTAAAAAGACAATAATTATGACTAAAGTAGAATAAGATCATAAAATAACCACAACATGATAACAACCAATTATGAAAAATATGCTAGAAAAATTTAGATTTCCCTCGTACATTAACAACAAAGTACAAAAAATCAACCTATGTAAATCAAAAACCATAGTTTGAATGGTCCAACTAAACTAGAAATAAAGACTTAAAACAATAGAGAATTTAAAAAATATAAAGGAAATGATTGCACATTTGGAATAAGCATTAGTTTCAATTTCATTGAAGAAGGGAAGATTTTGAGCAATGGCATCAACAATGCTCAGTGACCCTACTAACAACATTGTGTACACCATTCGATGAAAAAATTGGACCATTTCTAGTTAAGATGGCATATAAAGCAATCCCTAATGTTTTGATGTTGGTTTACCTCTCTTTCACTAATTTTTTTGGGCAATACAAAAAAATTCTTTCATAGAATCCATGGCGCCTCTTGTGGTCCTTGTGCACCATTGGAGGGGTGATACCTAACATGTGAATTATGAGGTTACCTCTTTTAGGGGTAGGAAGGGGATCAATGGATTCTTTGACCACCTTTGATGTGTCATATGCATTAGCCTAAAGATATTGACACAATTTGGATGAGTGCAACCTCCAAATAAATGACATCAATATATGTAGACATCAATAAAATATTAGCTTAGGAAAAAAAAAAAGAGAGAAAATAATACATTATGTTGCTCCAAATCTATATTAGAGGATAGGACATAGATGTTCCACACTTCAAACAAATTTAACTAGTCACTTATAGGTATGTGTGGGATCATGTTGTATGAGAAAGTGGCAATCTGAAAAAATATGTAGTTTTGAAATGCTTCAAAGCATTTCAAAATCTATTGGACAACTTTTTCCCACCCATCCTAATATGAAACCAATAAATTAATACCTTTATAAGGCCTAGTATATATTTGGATACTAACCCTACATTGTCAACTTTAAAAACAACCCGAACATATCTTTTTGGCCTGTTCTTGTGTGTTTTTTACTTCAAAAATGTAGCTGGTGACTTTTTTTTCATCCAAATTTGATGAAATGAAAATGGTTTCTTAAGAATGTTCTTATCTTTCCATAAATATAAGGTTTGTCAATTACTAGTTCAGTGAATAATTATTACTTGTTTTCTAATGGAGATACGTATAAAGCTCTGATTGACATAGATTGAAAAACAATTGTAACTTTCAAATGGTACAACATTTTTGAAAACCAAATGATCCATCACATTCTATGCTTCTTCTACTATAAGGGGAAAAAAGTGAAAAATAAAATTTTCTAGGTTTTGAATTAGTTAAGGTGGTCAAACATGAGATTTTTTTTATTCCAAAAATACTATAGTAGAAAATTCATAAGTAATTAGTTATTTACAATAAAAGGACCCAAAAATATGCGTCACATCCAGACATGAGTCTACTTCTTATATCTATAATATTATTAAAATATATTATCATTTGAGTTTTTTTAAGGTGGTTAGACATATGTCTACTTCTTATTTTTGTCCTAAAATATTTGTACTATTGCATTAAAATTAAAATTTTTGACCAATTAATTTTTTATTTTTTTAGATAAGGCCTAGTAGTTTAGAAAATAAGTTCAATTTCCTAAAGATTCTTTTGTCTCAACCTTTTTATATAAAGTTTATAACAAGTTAAAATTTGCATGTCAAGTTGACATAACCCTGATTTGTTGAATTTTTATTGCCACTTAAGAGCATAGTTTGGTTGACCATGATCCTGCACATACCCTTAAAACTTCAAGAAAAGAATGAGGTTATAGTAATCTAGTAGTTGAGTCAAGAACCTCTACAATTTTGACATTTTCAACCCCTACACAAAGTGGTTTGTTATGGCACATCACATCACTGCCCACACCTTCAATGATACCTTTACCTACCAATATACCTTGACATCATAGGTCTACATGATCACCAATAGCATAAGAGAAAACCACTTCCTCTTTGCCTCCCTCATCATCATCTGATCCCTACAATTGTAAAATATGATTATAGGAAACTTAGGTTGTCTATACCAATTAAGATTATATTGCTACTTACAAATAGAAAGAAAGGATACATGTATCACTTTTAATGATTCATGAGGACTCTGTGACTTATCCTGCACGTCTATCTAATTTTCCATACCCATTTCCAAAGGTGAAAGTTTTTGATTGTTTGATGGGTGTGAGCTTATACTTCTAACTAGCCTTATGGATCACTTAACCAAGGAATCATGATAAATCACAACATCTCTCCTCACTATGTCCTTGCCACAAAAAGTATAAAAATGCTTTCTCAAATTGCAATAAATCTAAACCAATCTTCCTTTGGGAAATAATCGAAAATACATTATGTACATCTCCCTCATGGATGGAGTGTTAAAGGAAACACCACCATTGTCGACCTGCATTACATATAACCAAATAATATAGGTATTAAGTCACATGGATGCTACTATCCACATTTTGTACACTAAAGTCACCACCGATCACTAAATTGAATGTAAGTATACTACTTCTTTGAGATGTTCAATTGCAAGCTATTGTCTTGCACACCATTGAACACCACCATTACCATTAAGAGTGGGTTATAATGAAATTTAGAACACCAATAACATATGGGCTGAATAATGCATTACCTACACCAACCACATACTATTTACCCAAACTTTAATCTTATTTTCATCAACCAACATTTCTTGTATGTGCTTTCCTAACACAAACTTACTTCCTTTCCTGCATTTCACTTATGTTGATTTAATAGAATCACATGCAAAATTTGGGAGAGAAAGGACATATCCATCTTCACACTCAATTTCTATTACAATAGTGTCTTTTGTGGTGGATGATTGACATTGAATAAAAAATTCATTCCATTTTTTAGATATCAAACCAAAAAGTTCACAACCACAAAATGCCAGAGTGGTGAAAATTAGAAAACTTAATATGTTATTTGATCTAAGAAAAATAGAAAAATAACATTTTTTGTTCCTTGTTACCTCCACTCTCTCACTTCTAGTAATAGAAGGAATCCCCCTTATATCATCCTCAAAGTCAATAATTCTTTTAGCACTTACAAAGGTTCTTTTCCCTCTACAAAACTTTTTCCATCATGTGCAAGATCGTTGCGCACAACTCTTATCACCTAAAACTAAGGTAGAAGGTGGTGCTTATTTTGATATTTCAACAATACCATTCATAGAACCCATATTGGCTAAAGATGGAGTGCCTTATTAGCGATGGATTTAATGAATATCAACATATTTTTGTAAAGTGGTTCACATGTTTGAATAGAATTTTTGAGTGAAGAACAAACTATTATATCAAATTGATCATACCATGATATCTCTTCTCTTCACCAATGATACAACCCTTTTCACTCTCTCCTTCCTCAACTCATCACTCTCATAGTAATGCATTTCCTCTTCAATCTTAGCTAGACCCTCTTCTAGAAGGAGATCAACTAATGAGACCTTGTCTAGTTTGAATATGTGTTGCTGTAAATGCCTTTTTTGGGCACTAGAACTCATTCTTATCTAATATCAACACTTTTGGCCCTCTTAAAGACGTATCCTATTGATTTTAACTCATAGAAATGTCACTTTCTATTCCTTACAAAAGGCCACCCATGACAAGGTGCCTCAGTAAATATGAGATTGTGAATTTGCATCCTTTGTAGGTTCATCCTTTCAATGTCCAAAAACTTCTTTGCCCCATCAATAGAACAACTTCCAATAAGGAAGTAATATATGATCCTGTTGGCAAACTTTTCAATTCTATATCAACCCCTCCCCTACATAGATAGGACCATAACACAAATATAAACATTGCCATACAAAAAAAACTTATAGCATGTAACTATAATGCATACGAGTGCCATCTTCCTATGGATTACATCATTTATAAACAATGAATACAAAATTCAAACCTCACTACAACTAAGGGATGTTTCATGAACAAAATCAATATCACACTCATGAATTGCAGCATCTCCCACTACTTCCCTTGATGGAAAAACCACCACTCTAGGTCTCTCATTTTGTATCTAAAATTAAATATAAGTCAATGGAACTATCCACACACCATTAATTTGAACTATACGATATCAAAATGACTATAAATGATAATGAATTCCATTGTCACACTCACATGGCAATCTTTGGCAAACCTAGGAGAAGTCCCCTGCACAATAACATTGCTCTCCTAAGAAAGCATTTTTTTTAAAAAAAAGAACTTTTCAATAGTGTTCTCTATACTCGAAGGATAATCTATTTTTTTGGTGTTTTCAAACCACTACATCTTACTGCCATATTTTTAGTATCCATTCTTTACCTATTGTAGAGCAACTCTTTCGTATCAACAAAAGGCTTCACTCTTTCCAATATGTAGGGTGCCTGTAGTGAATTCCTGATTTCTTTTGATTTCTCTCTTAATTTTTACATCTTGTATAGTCTATAATAATATCAGAGGATTGTTACTAAACAAAACTTCCTGATATATTTAGTGCTCTGCAAATCCTAATAGTTTTTTGATGCTAGTCTTTTAATAGAACACAATAGAAATTATTAGTTTATTGTCTACAACATTACCTATGGATTTCATCCAATCTTTTATATCTATCTATATTTAAACTTATTCAGATTTTTATCTATCTACATGGAGATGCATTCTTGATGGAATCTTTTTGCATAACATATAATCATAATCATTATCTCCATGACTACACCCGGTGTTTATATCATGTATTTTCATTGGCTTTAAACCATTCAAACATGTGGATGACAAGTCATAATATACGAAATATATACTTTTAGGTTGTAGAGAGTATTCATCAACCAATATTTAAGCACAAAATATGAATAAATCCTCATTTAAATTGAGGTAGATGACATAATCAAGATATTTCTCTCACTAATTACACTCAACTAAATACACTAAAACCTTTCATTATATTATAATTTAATGTTTTTCAGTTTATATTTTTGGTATTGAATCAATGCAAAGATAGAGTTATAGAAAGCTTAACACTAAAATATAATTATAACTTTGTTTTTGTTGGAGGTTTAGACTTGTCACTATGGATGCTCAATAGAGGCATAAATTCTATTAGAAAACCAATCCAATGATGGTCACCACAAAATTTTTCTTATCCAATAGGATAGAACAACTACACAAGTCAATGAGTTGACCTCTTCAACTATGAGCCAAGGGTTGAGAGGTATTAATTCCATCAAATTCATTTGAAACCTAACCTCACATTATCTCTTATAATATTAGAGCCTTAAACTCAATGAAACTTGATTGACATAGATTTATTTGAAACCATTTAACTTCTCACCACCTTAAAAACAATAAGACTTAATTAATTAGTTGAATTTTTTTAATATTACATGCACCATTTTAACTAAACTGCATTTAAAGCTCCATGTATATACCATCTATTATTCTAACTATACTTGAGTTTTTTGAACTCTATAAGAGATATAATCAATGAATATCATTATTGGCATCACCAATTGTACTCGATCAATTAAGCTTCAACTCTTTCGTTATCTCAGACTTAAACCCACCGATGCCTAATCAATCAAGTTTTGCTATGCTTTTGCAACATTTTAACTGGCTTGCATTTAAGTTCTTCCCACATGTATACATATATGTACTATCATCTATAACTCCTCATAGAGATTCATTGGAGAGGTAAAAAATAGTCATATGAGTTTCTTTCCATTATAATCTCACCAAAAATTAGATTAATGTCTTGATCAATGTATCTACATGTCTTGTAGTACAAATGTTGATTTATGACTTGAGGTTTTTCTGAGTAAAACCCAAGAAGGGAAGAGAAAATTTGAAGATGTATTTTATACTCTTTTTAGTAGTACTTTTACTTACTTAATCATGGATGCTATCTAGCCACTAGAATACTAGATAATGGGAAGGAGAAGCATGGGTTTAGGGTAATTTAGAATACTATTATACTAACAAGTAGGCCACCAGAGTGTAAGTACTATTTATCATAAAATTTGATCTTCCTTATGTTACATTTCACTAAAACCATAAGGTGATTATCTATTCTTCTACCAACAAAGGTTTTTCCTCCATGGTTGAGGCTATGAAGAAAATCCTCATGAAAGCTTTGGGCTATTTCTACCCTCTTGCTAGGAGATTGTGTATTAAAGATGGTATTCTTATGGTTGAATGAAATGATCCTAGAATGGACTTCATCAAAGATTCATAGAATGATGTCATAGTTGGTGATCTAGTAGGGGTAGACTCTACTTCTTTGATGGAGGAAATTGTTCTTTTCAATGATACCATTAACCTAAATGGGTTTTTCCTTCCAATGCTTGTAGTTCAGGTGAAATTCCTAGGAATATTTGTGACCATGGAACCATTTGGAAGATTGAAATTTTATAATGAGAATAGCATTAGAGAGAGTTTGAATATAAATACTATTAATTGTTTGGTTACCATGCATTACGAAGGAGAACTCATGCAGGTTATATCGATGCAACTTTTGGGATAGGAAGACAATGTTGATGGTCTACAAATTGTTTTATAGGCTATGAAGATCATGAGAACTCATCATTAATGTGATAGAAGAGCTTTGAAAAGAAATTTTGGCAATCTCCTATCTTCATTGCTTCCACTATAATGGAGAAAGGTGACATTCCAGAGTCTACAAGCTCAACTTCTCTTATTGAAGAAGCCATTCATGTGATTAGTTGTGGATATGATGAGAAAACAGATTGGGGAAAAGAGGTAACTATTATAATCTCAAAACCTATTTTGAAGAATTTGATCAATACAAATCCACAAAGCCCTCAAACAATAGCATGTAAAAAACATGTCACTGAAGAAAAAGATGAGAGGAGGTAAGGGATTTGCTCTAAAAATTATGAAAAATTATTCTTAGAAATGAAAGAGATAATAATAATTACAAAAGATCAATCCATATAAAAAGAGATCAAAAATTGAAATGGTAACCTAAAAAGTCACAAAAGGTAACCTAAAAGGTAAAAGCTATTTAATAATTACTAATTAAGTATTAAATAGAGATGCAAAAGGTACATAAAGTAAAATCTTAAGAAGGGAATAAAGAGAATTTATTAAATGAAATTAGATTAATGCTTTACTCTAACATGCCCCCTTAACATGAGCAACAATGTAGCTACAAACAATGCAGAAAGAGCAAGGAAATTATAATGCAATGCTGAAAGAAAACTTGGTTCATGGTAAAAAGGCTTGATGATGTACCCAATCACAACTAAATCTCTATGAAATAGAGAAATAGAGAAAACCTAGTGGGAAAAACTCTACAATAAAAAGAAATAGTAGTAAAAATAACTATTTTGTATTTTACCTTTATAGATGATAATGTGTGAGCATGTTGCTTCTTGAAAGACCATGTGATAGGAATAGAACTAAGACAAAATACAAAACTAGAAGTAGATTTGCAATCATCAATATCACCAGCTCAATCTAAATATGTGAAACCAACAACGTGAGGATCTCCTTATGTGTAGTGAATGCCATAACATGTTGTACCTCTAATATACCTCAAGATACATTTGGATGCTTTCTAATGATGATCATGGGAGAATCGAGAGGCAAGTCCAACCACAAAAGAAATATCAAGACGTCTGCATGTTAGGTACAACAAACTACCCACAAGCTATCTATATAGAGTGGAATCCACTATAGAAGTAGAGCAAGTGGTACATAAAACAACACTTGACTGAAAAGGTGTGGGGGCAAGCTTGCAATCAATCATGCCAAATCTTTAAAGCATATCAAGAGCATACTTCTACTAGAGTATGGCTATCACATCTGAAGACTGAATAACCTATAGACCCAAAAATTAGTGCAGAAGTCCAAGATTTGTCATCTCAAACTACTCTCTCAATGCTTGTTGAACACACTGTATCATGGAGACTGAGCTTCCTATGATGATGAGGTCATCAATATAAAGCACAAGTATCAATAAGTTAGCCCCCATGATGTTGAATGTAAACTGTAGGGTCGAAATGGCATCGAGTGAATTGTGAATAAAGAAAGAAGGAATCCAACTTCTCATACCAAGCCCTAGGGGCCTATTTGAGACCATATAAAGACCTCCAAAGCTAGCATACCAATGAAGATTCTTACACAAAACTATGAGGCTTTTCCATATAGATCTCCTCAGGAAGGTCTCCATGCATAAAAGCACTCTTTATGTTTATTCAAAAAATTGTCGATCATTGTGAAGCTGTTAGAGAGAGTACAAGGTGAATAGAATTCATCTTGGCAACAAGGGCAAATGTCTAAAATTAATAAATACCCTCAACTTATCAAAAATCCTTTACAACAAGATGTGCCTTATGTAGACACCTAAAAATCCTTTAGAAAATAAAGTATTTTTATTTTCTGAAAAAGTCCTGATGACATCATCATTTATTAATTAATTATTAATTAATTAATTTTTATGCCATTAAATCCCTTTATCTTCATTAAAAATATTTAATTATGGAATCCCTCCCAAAAATGTTTAAATCTTATTTAAACATTATTTCCTTATTTATTAATTATTTAATCAATAAATTGACCAAAAATCCTTTAGAAAATAAAGTATTTTTATTTTTTGAAAAAGTCCTGATGACATCATCATTTATTAATTAATTAATTATTTAATTTATTTATTTATTTTTATGCCATTAAATCCCTTTATCTTAATTAAAAATATTTAATTAAGGAATCCCTCCCAAAAATGTTTAAATCTTATTTAAACATTATTTCCTTATTTATTAATTATTTAATTAATAAATTGACCAAAAATCTCAAAATAAATAATTTATTTATTTTTTTCTCAAAAGTTGGCCAATTTCCTTAAGACCAATAATCTCTTCCAAAATCTTCTAATCCTTCTTTAATTTTGATTAAAGGCTAATCTCATCATTTCCTACCCCTAATCCCACCTCAAAATATTTAATCAAGATTAAATATTAATCCTCATGTTTATTAAAAATATTTTAATAAATATCTCCTCAACCCAAACCCTTGAAATAAATAAAACTTTATTTATTTCATAAAATCTTATCGTAGGAAGTTCTAGACTCTTCTAGAAAGTCTTCATCCTCATCCAAAGCCTAGACTCTTCTAGAAGATGTCTTTAACCCTAATCCTAATCCCCTCCTAACCTTGTCACATTCCCTAAACATGGGTTAAGACTTGCTAACTCAAGCCAAAGTTAACAAATGTCTCCTCCTTCACCCACCCTCATTAATTGCAATCCACTTGCCATCTACTAGCCTAGTCCTCTAACCATTTTTACAACCCTAAGCAAGCTTAAAACCTCCCTAAACCCTCAAATTCGAATTTCATGGTATCTCTCACAAATATCTTCAACCACAAAACTTTATAAAGCCCACAAAGTCATAAATGTTCTTACAAAGCACTTATGAAGGGTCTTTATGAAGATTTTATCTCTTGAGCCTCCTTTGTTGACTCATCCTTGCCCTTTCCTCCATCCTCTCACCCTATGACATGTGTCACTCCCTGATTGGTTGTAAGGAAGCACAATCCATGTGCTCTCCTCTCATGCAATCTAAGCCCTCCATGAGCTTTTTCCCATCCTTGCATCCTAGCCCTTGATCCCTCAAGCCCTTAGCCTATTTAACGAATCCTCTCCCAAGCCATTTTAACACAACCCATGAAGTAAAGTTATAATTCTATTTTGGGAGCCAAATCCATACTAAAGCCATCTATCCACACCAAAAATCCACAATCATCCATTGAAGCCTTTTGGAAGCATATTGAGCATACATCCAATCCATTTAGATAAAGCCACTCAACAAGAGAGCTTCTCATTGAGAGAGCCCATTAATGGCTCATATTTTCAATTGAGAGCTCATCTTAGTCTATCTTGAAGTTTATGAATTTTGTTTAGTTTTTAGAAGCTTTATTTAAATTTGGTTTCTATTAGCATACTAACATTACTCATATACATTTTGGCACGCCCGGTGGGACCCCGCATGGGTCATCTTCATTAGCTTTTTTAGTCAAGTTTTGTATGTCATTTTCTAATTTTGGCTAATTTTTCTTATATTTGTGATTGGTAGGATAGTATAAATTGGTTTTGTAGGTCCACATGAGCATGAAGAAGACAAAGGAACTCATAGTATATCTCATAGTGTTTGCAGATTTTTCAAGCTTATAGGTGGACAAAGAACTTGGAATTCTTCTTCCTCTTCTTGTCTATATTCTTCTTATTCCATCTACTTCTTCTTCTTCTTGTGGGAGATCTTGGCCTTTTTTTTTTGAGGAAGCAAAATCATACACACTTCTTTTTAGTGCTTAAAATGAACCCCCAAATCATACTTAAATCCATTAAAAACAAAAAAATTACCAAAAAAAGAAAAAATCTTTTAACAAGTGAAACTAAACCAATCCAATCATTTGCATCCTTGCAACATCAAGGTTTTATATGCATTCATGTAAAGTTAGGAACACTTCATTTTTGGGAATTTAAAAAGAACTTCAAGTTTCCATTTCAAAAGGTTCAAAATCAAAACTAAGTGCACACTAAAATCTAAATCAAACTCAAAGCATCAATCAAGGATAAAATGAACCTCATTTGCAAATATTTTAAAGTTATTTTAAAAATCTCATGAAAACTAAGAGTCCTAAATGGTTGCCAAAAATTGTCCTAAAAGCTTTATTATTTGTTCCAAACAAATGTCTTGTTGCAAAATGTTGAATGTTTCTTAGGTTTTTTATGCATCAAAAAAATCTAGGAATATCATTTTTGGGCTTAAAACATGCAAACTAGAACACAAAATCTTGAATGAAAAGCAAAGTCCAAAGAGTCATTTTCACTTTTGAGTCCAAAAACAATCTTGAATGATCTAAGGTTAAAACAAAGCACTTCAAAGTTCTTAAAACAACACACAAAATCTCAATCTTGAATGCTCAAAGGAAAAAACTTGAATGTTTAATCACTTGTCTTTGAATGCATGTTGCTAAAATCACTCTTGAGTGCCATGGATTAAAATCAAACTTTTTTTTTTATGAATGCATGATTAAAACAACAAATCCAATCTTGAATGCCATAGATCAAATAATCATCTTTTGGAGCATAAAAAGAATCTACATTTTTTTAATCTTTTAAGTTATAAAAACAAATAAAAATGCTTTGAGTGAGTTTGTCATTGGACTCACCCTCTTTAATCACCCATCAATTTAACCATTGGTTGCAATCTCAGTGCCATCTATGGGGATGGGTCCACCTAAGAGGGTGTTAAGTGCTCCATGCAAATCAAACTCCACTCACTTGGGTTTTTAGTGGTTTTTCTAAGTTAGAAAATTCTTTGAATGTGCATTAATCTCCCTCACACTTCATTTGGGCATAAAATTTGGACAAATCTTGACGTGGAAGGCCTCCGGGCATGCGCTTGAAATCGAATCTCATACACCTTTGTTTTGGGCTTAAAATAAACTCACACTCAATCTTGAATGCCTTAAAGAAAAATCAATTGATACTTGACGTGGAGGGCATCCGGGCGCATGGGTTTACCTTCTTGTTGACCCTAACTCTTCTTCTTGTTCGCATTCTTCGATCAATTTTATTTTTGTCAATGCTTCAAAGTTGGAATAAACATTGTATCTTAAACATGAGTGCTTGCAAAGTCTAGATCAAAAAACTTAAGCGTCAGTTGGTAAAAGAACAAGCGTGTTTTTTAGCCCAAGATCATCCAAGTCTTCTCTCCCCTTGTCATCTTTCGAGGCCATCTTGGGTGCATAAGATTAGGATCCAAAATCTAGTCTTAGCTTTTTAGGAGGCCTGATTGGGGATTTCATCACCCCTTTGGATGACCTCAACTCCAACATTCTGGCGGAGTATAAAGATCGGGAGGTGAATCCAAAGACACCACGCTTGGGATCAAAATTTTGTCACTCGGGCTAAGCCTCAAGGAACTTTATACCCTTGAGAAGTGAAAGAGGAGAAGTGGGTTACCACTCCTCTCGGCTGTGTGACATCTTTTTGGTTTCATCTATGAATTTGGGCCTCACGTACCTTGCGTATATTGAGGACTCCCTAGTTATAACAAATTTCATCCTTGTAGAAAGCTTCCTAGGATGTTGGTGTGTTTGACGTGCTTGCTCAAAACTTTTGTCTGCTTATTTTTTCATAGCTTTTGAATGAATGTTTGCCAACTTTGGTAAAAATCCCAAAAAAGCAAAAATCTCCCAGCTCAAGGCATACTTAGCGTAGTCACTGCCTCATCAGAAAATCATCCAAGCTCCCCCGTTGCAACCAAATCTATCTAGTTCCTTTCTTTAGAACAATCCCAAATCCAAAGTATCTCCAAATCATCCCCCCAGCCAGCTAGCAACCCAATCCAAAATCACCCAAGCCTTTAAAGAGTTGTTGTCACTTTGCTAGATTTTGCTATCCAATCAATCCTACCAATCAATCAATCTCACCAAGGTTATCCCTTTGATAGAGCATTGTCTAGGGTAATCCAGCTTTGTCACTTGTATCCCTAATCACCTTGGGCTAAAGGTTGGGATCCACAAGTGGTCAATCTCGTGTCATGCCATAGGATCACTAGTCTATCTTTAAGTTGACACAATCACCATGAATCCTGCACATAGGAAAGCAAAACTCTCACTTTTTGATAGCATACCCTTGAAGTCTTCCACCCACAAGAAAACCAAAAATCTCCAGCCAATCCTCCTTAGGTCTGTCATATAGCTTTGACTCTCCCTAGGAAATCTTTCATCAGCCAATCCAAAATCTGTGCTTAATTAAAATCCAACCATGAGCTTCCGTGTTCATCCATATGCAAGACCCCATCCCCATCAAACTCACCATCAAAGCATGAAGTACCAATCCTATCATGATGTGTTTGGTCGCATTGTCCTTGCTCCCGTCACCTCCTATTCCAATAATGATGAAAATCTTGTTGACTATGACGGGTATATTAAAAGCCTTAGAAACATTCCCCCAAGCGTCCCCCAAAATCCAAGAGTTATTCCAAACTATCTAGTCATGCCATCTGATATTCCAGCTTCCCCTCCATCACCCCATCAACCAAGCTTCCAATCTTCCACCCCCATCACACTAGCTATTCTTGTCAATCCACCTCCACCTTCGACACACGAGTCTCCAAGGAATCTCCTAGAGGAAATACAAGAAAAGTTGCCTCCAACAGTCGATAAGCCATGTCATCTAATCCAACCATGTGAAGTAGTCAGTGATGAAGCTTCCCCATCTATAATATCACCTCCATCTCCCATAGCTATCATCCCCATACCATCCATCAAATTGCTTAAAATCCTTCCACTTCCCGAAAGCATCAAAATCCCACCACCTATCAAATCCCTCCAAATCCTATCCACATCACCTCCAAGCATTTCCCAAATCTCTCGTAATGACCCTTATGCATCCATCTCCTACTCACCCATCTCCACTACTAAATCTCCCATCTATCCATCCACTGCCTTTGAAGAATCCATCCCTTCACCTCCTATCGCACCATCCAGTCCAAACCAATCCTATCAAGATCCTTCCCAAAAGCATGTTGACATCCCGCAAAGCATAAATGAAGATATCATCGTACCATGTCTTCCATCCATAGTGCAATCACCATCTCCTCCATCTCCAAAACCTCGAGCCATATCTCCTCCACTACAAGATATCTTGTCATCCCACAAGCTACATCAAGATCCTATCCTTCCATCTCCCCCGCTCCATGCTTCCATCTTACCACCTATCCAAGCTATTCCACCATCTATAATCTACCCTCTTGGTTCACTTATATTCAACCACGGTGGCCCTTTCTCAGTAGAAGAATTAAGAACAGTATCTCCCCATTGCAATACACCTAATAAATCACTTCTACCATTTTCTGCAAGCAAAAATTTTCCTCAGCTTGTTCAAATGCTCAATCGATGGCATTATCAAGGTCAAGGTTTAGGACCACAAGAGAAAGGAATCAGAGAGCCTATTATTGCACAAAAAAATCTAGGATTTCGTGGTCTTGGATATGTATCCAAAGGCTCACCATCTAAAGGTGTTGGTACACCACACCCCCAAACCAAGCCTATCTCCAAGCCCACCATGCTAGCCTCCCATCACTCCTTCAAGAAATCTTATGTCATCCCCCCTCCACCATCTTTGCAACCCAAAACAACCTACCATATTCCCCCTTCATCCGGTAAATCCATTTTGGGTCCCTATGTCCCAAAATCTACCATCCTCTATCCTCCTATCAGCCATCATAAAAATCCTATTCCATCCATTTCTATGCAAGATCAACAAAGGCACATATCAGGGCACATCATCCATCATCATCCCCCTACATGCTCTTTCATATCCTCTCCATCTCACAAAGCTTCTCCTAACCATCTTCCCAAAGCTTACCACAATAATGTGAATGCCAACTTCAAAATGCTTAAAGCTAAAAATCCACATCCTAGGCAATCATATGTCTATTCTAAAAGGCATACTCCAAAAAGGAAAAATCCAATCAAAGAATGCAAAACAATGCAAAAGCCTATGAAAATAAAATCCAAAACCATGTGGATCCCCAAGAAAAAAGTTGAAACCCAATGCATAATGGCATCCACCATTGCTAATCCCCCATCTAGTGACTCATGTCCCCCATCTCCTAACTCCATCTTGGGTGCCTATATCCCCAAGCATGCTTCCACAAATCCTCCATCACGCTCGCATCTACCATCTATCCCCCATATGCTCTTTTCACACCTGTTCCAACATGTGCCAATGTTGCTCTTGCAAGCATCCCCATCTCATGCTCCTTTCCAGCATTTTCATCCCTCCATCTCCTACCATCAATCCCATCTAATCTGATCTATTGCATAAATCACACATCCGGTGTACCAACAGCTAGCAACAAAATTGAATATTCCAACAGCTAGTGAAAAATCCCAAAAAAGCCAAAATAGCTAAAGAAAGCCAAAATCATTCTGGCTAAGTCCAAAGTCAAAAAGTCAAAAAAGAAAAGAAAAATAAAACGTCCACTAGTGAAAACTTGGCAATTCAAGTGCCTTGGACAAGTACCATGATGAAAACTTGGCAAACAAGCGTCATGCGTAATCTTGCCATCCCCAGCTTAGCCTATCACCCTCATGCTTTTGGTCATCTCTTGACATCCACCTCCATCTTCCAATCTATCCACCTATCCTCCATCCTCCAGCTTCCATATCACACCATCCACTAATCTTATGCAGCTTCAACCAATCATCTCAGCTATCATCCATCTCCCTAGCCCCTTCAATTTTTTTCGTCCTAGCTTCAATCCTATCACATCCATCATAAGACCTCCTTCTGCATGTTATCTTCTGATTGGGGGCACTATATTCCTTGGAGATCTTGTCTTGTCCATCCTCCCTTGTCATTGGTATCTAGCTCTAGGCTATCCTCATGCAAACCCAATGTCATCTCTTTATATCCATCACAATCCTAGCTATCTACCATCCTATCTAGCCATCTCATCCTGCTCCTCTAGCTATCCTTGGTCACAAAATCTCTCATCATCATTGGATGCATCCTGCCAAATCCATATCTTTCGCTATCACCCCACCCTTAACTTTTGCATCTTGCACAACATCGAACCATCCCGCTATCCTATCATCCTGAGCTTTTGCCTGCTTGTAACTATCTTGGTCCGTTGGCTTGTACCATATCTTGATTAGCTCACTTGTAAATATCTTCGTCTGTCAGCTTGTACATCCTCTTTAGCTTAGTACCATTGCATCTATCCAGCATTCGTGTTAGTTCATCCTTGATTAGCATCTTGCACCCATCGCACATCTTGGTTAGCTATTCCAATGCATCCTTTAGCTAGATTTCCTATCACCAAAGTGTTATCTTTCTTAGTTCAGCTTGCTAGATGCATCACTCATCCAAATCCAATAGCTTAGGTGCTCTCCAATAGGTCCTTGCAGGATATAGCTTTCCTCATGTCTGATCTTGGCTCGTTAGTACCTCGTCCTACCCATCTCATTGGCAAATGGTTCTCTTTTGGATTTTTGCTTTCTTTTGATTTGGACTCTCCCCTATTGGGTCTTGAAATATCTTTTCCAAGCAATCTCCTTGTTCCCTCCTCAAGGTTGCCATGATCTTCCATATCATGGTATACTGTGAATGGGGCAATCAGAGCATAAGGTCTTGATCATGTCTTTTGCTCATTTTCTTTTCTGCTTGTGGGTTACTCAGTGTCATTTCCACACTGCTTCCTCTGGGATTCATGTGTGATAATAGGGCAATCCTTCTGTTTTTTTTTTGAGTCAGTTCGTCAGTCCTCTGGACAGTTGGTGAAAAGGCCTTGATGTTCTTGGTAACCTTGGAAATTAACCAACAGTCCTATAGAAAATCTAGTGCTCAACTACGTGGTGGTACTTCTCTTTGAAGTATCCCCCTGCTCAAAAAGCTTCAATGGTTTCCCTTCATCTCCATTATCCCCCATCCGTATCTAGCATATGTCTCTCCTACCCCAGCTTTTGCAACCATATCTCTCAAAATCAATCATCATTCTTAGCTTTAGGGATCCATAATCCTAGTCTTAGGGATCCACCAATCCAAATCAATCCACCAAGCCTCATCTTTCGAGATCCACAATCCTAGTCCTAGGGATCTCCGAAACCCATCTTTTGCCAATCTGACTCTTTGAAATCCTGTTGCATCAGCTTTTTAATCCCCTCATCCATCTCCCCATCTTGGATTTTTTTTATATCGCTCCGCTCCTTCATCCTCTGCAATCCCTGAGATCTTAAGCTTGCTTCCTCTTGTGCCTCTGATTCTCCCTTTATCATTCTCCCGTAGTGAGAGTTTGAGCTAACCAAACCTCTTCTCTTAAGAAAATTTGAGTCTTCTTGCTCATCTCAAATTCTTGTACTTTTCAAGAAGTCGTCGAGCCTTGCTTTCTCTCCCCACCGCCTTCTTGAGGGGGCATCTCACAGTCCATTCTCTCCTCTTCTGCTCTAGACTTGGGCATCTTATTTTCTTATCTTCGATGCCATGCCACTTGCGGCATCACATCAAAGAGGGGCAAAATGTAGACACCTAAAAATCCTTTAGAAAATAAAGTATTTTTATTTTCTGAAAAAGTCCCGATGACATCATCATTTATTAATTAATTATTAATTAATTAATTAATTAATTTTTATGCCATTAAATCCCTTTATCTTAATTAAAAATATTTAATTAAGGAATCCCTCCCAAAAATGTTTAAATCTTATTTAAACATTATTTCCTTATTTATTAATTATTTAATTAATAAATTGACCAAAAATCCCAAAATAAATAATTAATTAATTTTTTTCCCAAAAGTTGGCCAATTTCCTTAAGACCAATAACCTCTTCCAAAATCTTCTAATCCTTCTTTAATTTTGATTAAAGGCTAATCTCATCATTTCCTATCCCTAATCCCAACTAAAAATATTTAACCAAGATTAAATATTAATCCTCATGTTTATTAAAAATATTTTAATAAATATCCCCTCAACCCAAACCCTTGAAATAAATAAAACTTTATTTATTTCATAAAATCTTATCCTAGGAAGTTCTAGACTCTTCTAGAAAGTGTTCATCCTCATCCAAAGCCTAGAATCTTCTAGAAGATGTCTTTAACCCTAATCCTAATCCCCTCCTAACCTTGTCACGTTCCCTAAACATGGGTTAAGACTTGCTAACTCAAGCCAAAGTTAACAAATATCTCCTCCTTCACCCACCCTCATTAATTGCAATCCACTTGCCATCCACTTGCCTAGTCCTAAGCCATCTCTAACCCTTCCTCTAATCATTTTTACAACCCTAAGCAAGCTTAAAACCTCCCTAATCCCTCAAATTCGAATTTCATGGTATCTCTCACAAATATCTTCAACCACAAAACTTTATAAAGCCCACAAAGTCATAAATGTTCTCACAAAGCACTTATGAAGGGTCTTTATGAAGATTTTATCTCTTGAGCCTCCTTTGTTGACTCATCCTTGCCCTTTCCTCCATCCTCTCACCCTTTGACATGTGTCACTCCCTGATTGGTTGTAAGGAAGCACAATCCATGTGCTCTCCTCTCATGCAATCTAAGCCTTCCATGAGCTTTTTCCCATCCTTGCATCCTAGCCCTTGATCCCTCAAGCCTTTTGCCTATTTAAGGAATCCTCTCCCAAGCCATTTTAACACAATCCATGAAGTAAAGTTATAATGCTATTTTGAGAGCCAAATCTATACTAAAGCCATCTATCCACACCAAAAATCCACAACCATCCATTGAAACCTTTGGAAGCATATTGAGCATACATCCTATCCATTTAGATAAAGCCACTCAACAAGAGAGCTTCTCATTGAGAGAGCCCATTTATGGCTCATATTTTCAATTGAGAGCTCATCTTAGTCTATCTTGAAGTTTATGAATTTTTTTTAGTTTGTAGAAGCTTTATTTAAATTTGGTTTCCATTAGCATACTAACATTACTCATATACACCTTATACCTATCAATAGAACCAGTTGTAGCATACTTGGTATAGTACACCCAACAACACCAAACCAACTTTCTTCCTTTTGGAAGAGGAAAAAGGTCCCATGTGTGGTTCTTCATCAAATAAAAGTACTCCTCATCCATAGCCCTATCCATCTCTAAGTGCCTTGTCACTTGTGAAAAAATTTAAGGATCATCTAAAATGACATAACTCAAAAGACCACTACCTACACTCTAAGAATGAGAGTGACGAGCATCTGTAGGATCACCTACCAAAGGTCTATCTGCATCAACAGTATCATGAGCCCACTTGGCTACTTGCAAAACATTTGGTGGAACTAGATAAGGGGGATCAATATCAAGATCTTCCTCATAAGACACATAATCTTGTAGTGGAGTAGAGGAAGTACTGGGTAGTGAGGAAGAAGCCAAAAATGGAGGATCCGTCAAAGGATAACACTCATCAAATTGAACATCTCACCAAAACAAGACATCTCTAGAATCAGGATCAAACAACCTGTATGCCCTCACATCCTCACAATAGCCAAAAAAATGAGTACTCGGCTCTTCTTCTCCATGGCTTTTCGTTAAGCATCTGGAATAAATTCCCAAGCCTCACTACAAAAAATGCAAAAACTAAAAAGATTGGACTTGACATGAGTCCAAGCCTCCTAAGGAGTCATGTGTCACAATGCCTTGTGAGACATTTGATTCTAAATAAAGTTGGCACAATTGATAGCCTTAGCCCAAAATGAAGAACTCATAGAACAAGACTGTACCATAAAATTGGCCATCTCCTATAATGTCCTATTCTTTCTCTCTAAAACCCTACTCTACTGAGGTGTATAGTGAACAAATAATTGATGTTGTAAACCATGCTCAGTGCAAAAACCTCTGAAAGACTAATTCACATATTCCCCCCTATTTTTAGTGTATATACACCTAACTAAAAGACCAGACTACTTCTCCAAAATGTCTTAAAGATTTGAAATGAATCAAAGACATTAGACTTGTACTTCAAAATGTACACCCATGTGCATCTAGAGAAGTCATCAATAAAGGTGAGCACATATTGAGCACCTAAAAAAGATGGAGTTATAAATGACATAAGATCACTATGTATCAACTCCAATGGTGCCTTAGCATGTGTGGATCTACTTACTAGAAAAGGATCTCTATGATGTTTTCCAAGTGCACAACCTTGACAGACGCAGTCAATACAAAAGATCTAAGGTAACCTAATCGCTAGCTCCTATGTAATCATTTGCTATAGATATTTGTAGTTGGCATGGCCAAAATGCGCATGCCAAAGCTTGCTCACTGTGTCTACATGAGCAATGAGAGAAACACCTATAGAATAAGAGCTCTCAAAGCTGTCAAACTAATATAAGTGAGACTGAAGATCAACACTCCCTGTAGAAATAAGCAGGCCAGGATCATGGAGGTCTTGAATAATCACATCATGTGGTGAGAATTCAACTATCTTTCTAGAGCCTAAATGAAAAATCTGAAAGACAAATAGGAGGTTTTTAGAAATGACTAAAACCAAGAGAAAATTGTGTAGTGAACCACCTTCTAAAGAGATAGTTCCTAAACCTATGACTGAAAGCTAAAAAGAATCACCAATTGCAATCTATATAGTAACGCTCTGAGCAAGTAAGGTAACCAAATTAGGTGAGTGTGTCATATGATGGGAAGCTCTAGAATCAAGAATCCAAGAAGTTGTAGAAGGCAATGCTCATGCAAAAAGAGCATGTCCTTTCCCTATAGATGGAGGTGGAGGTTTCAGAGAAGAAATACTAGAATGATGCATGGCCTCCTCTAATGTCGCAAGATGTTTCCAACAAATAGAAATTGGATGTCCTTCCTTGCCACAAAAACTACAAGGCTCACTTGACTACTTCTTTGTCTTGGAGGAAGACTCACTAGAATTAGAAGTATTATCTTTTTGAGAGGGCTTCCGAGCATCTGATTTGGGAGAAGGTTTGGATGAACTCTCACTGGCATTGAGATTTTAGAAGGGAACTCAAGCTTGATGGACTATGAAGTCTGATTGGCAGTCTCTATGACTATTATCATCCAAAAAATATACCCCCTTTCATTCATCTATCGATGAGCTATTTCTTGTGATTGTGATTCTGATTGAGCTTGTAACTCAATGACCTACTTTGGGTGCTAGTGTACTTTTAGTCTTTTGCTTACTTAGATTCACTCCTCTATCACAATGTAATGTCCCCAAATCTTATTTGATATACTAACAGATTAGATCTAAAAGAGTAAATATTATTCTAAATAGAATAGGAAAAGGTGGATTATAATTAATGAGGACTGTTATCAACATTTATTTTCCAAATATAATTTTCAAGCCTCTTGGAGCATGCAGGGGAAGAAGCTGACATAGCTTATGAAATTATGCTATGCTCTTATTCTAAGAAACCAATTTTTGTTAAGGTTGGACACCAAACATATTACCTCACAACCATGTTCATGGTTGATAAGACACTGTTAGAAAAGATTTCTCAACATATTCATTTTGTTAGAAAAGAGTCAATGCACAAAAAAATTCATCAATGCACATAAAAATTCAAAAATCATTCCTAATGGATATAGAAAATTAATGAAATAAGGGGGATATGATTATATTGTGTGACTTATGAAGATAGATATTGGAACCCTTAACAGGAACTAATATACTACTATAACCTTGTTAACATTGTTTTTTTTTTTTTTTACAGCAGATGATCTGTGATGCAGCCACATTGTTCTTCAGCATTGAGATCCCGGTCATGTTTGGAGGCTTCATAGATCAAAATTTACAATTATTTTTTACTGATCTTTTAAGGTTTCATAGATTAATTTACAATATTTTCAGTAATCTTCAAGGGTTTCAAAAAAAATTCACTTTGTGTGATCTGTGAAGGCATCAAAGATAAAGTGATGATATTTTTAGTTATCTTTGAAGACTTCAAAGATAGATATGTCAAATTTTCCTAAGTTCAAAGATTTTAGAATTTATGTATTTCATAGAAGGATAAATCCCATGGCGTAATTATATTGTTAGTATCTATTTTCTAAGAAACTAATTAGAGAGGAGTATATCATTGAATATATAGATTTTAGTGGCTTAAAATGAAATTCCAGTTGGATGCATGGCCAAGATTGATATAATGCCTGGATATCCAAAACATCTCGGGGACACGGGTATTGCAAAATGTAATGACACACAAAATAATTACCTAGAGATTCAATATTAATAAAGAGTGAAAGTCTCAATTAACAAGAGTAGCAAACCATGTCTAATAAGGATAAGATTGAAAACTAAGAAAAGATGACAACTAAAAGAATAAAATAATTCTCCAATCAACTAGAATGTTAAAAACTTTCAGAAAATCCAATCTAATTGGATAAAATGACTCACCTCTAGATTTTTGAAGCAATGCTGAAATAAAGCAATGTCACCACCACCCATGACACCCATTCAAAATGCAATTCAAACCTGCCAAAACTATAAACCTTATAGAAAATCCAATGTAAATGGATATTGGGTCCACCCCTGAACCTCATTTGAAGCTCAATTTTACAAGGAACAAAAGAAATTATACATACCTCAATTCTCTCCCATTATACATACATAATCAAAATACAAATTAAAACAAAACATTAAGATAAAGATTCAAGGATATGGAAGTCAAATCACAAAAAAAGCATTTATAATAAAACCTGGCACTATAATCTTCTCTAATTCGGATATGTATATACCAAAGGATTTAGTCCACAACATAGCTTTTTTGCTTTATAAACTATTATCCAAACCAAAACTACTCTCATAAGGAAGATAGGGCTCCACCTTTTAGACCAATAATTACATGGAAATGTATGTGAAATGTCTAATCCTATAACCCACTTCAATTTCCTGATCATTTTTTTTTGTTCACTCTCATAAGATTTGGTAGACATTTGTTGGTTTTGTGTTTGGATGAACTAATTTTAGAGGTTTACACTACAATATTTGTGAAATTATCCTTCCAAAATTGAGAAGAAATTCCATTTATAGGAGAGATTCTTGGGTGAATCTATCCACTTATTTATAGTAGCTATCTTTATCTAAAGGAATTTGGAAACAAAGAAAACTTGAGGAAATATCACCCTTGTAAAAATGGCTTTATCTCTTTAATATGTTGATTTAATTGTACAAAAAGCTAATTTATTAGTTTGGCACTTAGTCCCTGGATCTGGGTCTAATATAAAGGTTATTTGAGATCCAGTTCAGTGTAGTAATGCCTATGGGTTAAACCTAGCAAACTCAAAATGAACTGAGTTGGCCCCTCTCTGGAAGAATGCCTTTATATATCATCTTAAAATGAAACGATGTTGTTTTGTTTGCCTATAAAATCTTCTTGAACTCTCTGCTCATGCTTTTGTATAGACTATTTGTAAGGCATTCTTCCTTGGCCAGGCAGGAGCTAATAAAGCCCTATTGTATTCAGTTGTCTACTGTCAAAGAGTCTTCCCCAAATCAAGCCTTTTTCTACTATGTGTCGTCCAATTATTTTCATTGTCATTTTTTTTGTTTTTATATTTCAATATGTGTAGATGGAATATATCTAGACATGATGCAACATAAAATACTGCAAGCAAGTTCTTGGTGGGCATCAGTATAGTAGGGTGTCAAATAGTGCCTAGCAGGTTGTGATGTGTGTTGGAGAGTTAGAAAGTTCTTAAAACACTTTATGCCCTCTCGAACTTTGACATCGAACCAAGAGTAGCTTTTTCAAAATTGGACCATTGAAAATAGGTAAATACAATGGAAGTTTGTATGAACCAATTTTAATTATATTTAGGATTATGAAACAGACAACAAATGGGTGTGGGTGTCATTTCTTAACCTTGTTATTAGAGTAGCAATAGTAGAGTTTTGTATCTTCCACTCACCATCAGGATTTTAACTATCCAAGGGAAAATAGGCAAGAGAAGCCATTGATAAGGCATTGAAAGAGATCATTCAGAAGCCTTGTAGCATAGAAGGATTAGATTGTGAAGACTTCTAGCAATTCTATTGGCTTACCAAATGACATACATTTTTACTATTAGACATACTTTTCTTCAGTGGATGAGAAGTAGAAATCCTTAGGACATATCCTAAAGTTGGATCTCATCCACTAGATCCAATATGGATGAGAAAAAAGAGTTAGCTTCCCTTAGTAATGGCAATCCTCTCATCACTTTCCCATATGCCACTTGAGTTTTTTTTTCAAAGTGTTGCTTCTTAATAATTAGTAGGCAATTTTTCATGTTTTGATGGGAATTGTGCCATTTAACTAATAGTTCCCACATGAAGTAGTGCCTACCAAACTACATGCAGGATTTTTATTTTCATCTTTTGAAGGTTTACCTATATGGGTGCATGTGTAGTTTTTAATGTGCATGAGAGTCCCTCATAGAAGACCTCAATGGGATCATTTTTAAGTTTTTTAAGTTAGTAACTCTAAACTTTTGATCCTCTTTATTATCCTTATTATGTGACCATCTTATTCCATCAGCTTGTGTTTTGGTCTAGGTCACAAAAGCCTCGGGCTTATCATCAAAGTAGTATTGTAAATCTCAGATGAGGATTTTTTGTATTATAATCTAGTATTATAAACTAGTATAGGAGTAGTTATGCATATAATTTCATACATCTGCACTGTAATTTTATTTTTATGCATGGTTAGAACACTAGATATAGTTTCTTAGTTTAGGAATTGAAGCATTAAATAAAAAAGTATGTACAATGTAAATAATATTGACAATTTTTTTGGAATAAAGCTTTATGCAATTTTTGCTTCACTCATGGTGTGAGAATGCTTATATCTATGTCATTTGATTTTTTTCCACATCTTATTCAAAACATATAATGCAATCTCATCTATGAAGCGTATTAAAAGCTAAGGGTTTGGAGTGACTCGTATACAATTCATTTTTTGTCATTTCATTATATAGTTTGAACAAGTGTGGAAAAAAATCAGATTTTTATTACGAATTTTTTGTTCACCAATCTATGTTAAACTAACCAGAAAGGTCACTTTCCTAATACTTTATGAATTGGAGACTATTCACAAGGTCAATTTCCTAATAATCACTATAGTACTTGCTATTTAATTGAGATAGACACGGCTCATTAGTTTGTTTGTATTGTCTTTGGATTTTGTTAAAGAAGATAGTTGAATGCTATATGAACTAAAAGCTATCTGGTGTCAATAGGCTTGTGCATCTCTTCAGCCAAATTAACAGCCCTAGTGGCATTTGTTGTTGTTCAAAAGCAGCACCATACTAGACTATTTGCAAACAACCATGCAGATAGGCATTCTATAGATAGACTTGGGAACATATTGCCAAGTCTTCAGTAAATAATAAAGAAACTAAATTTCATAAATTATTTTTTTTGATAGTTCATTTGTTTAAATATTGCCCATCAAAAATTACTTAGTACATCTCATCTTTTTTCTATATAGGAGCTTGCAGTTTTGAAGAATCTGATAGTGAAGAATTTGAAGAAGATATTGTAGCAAAAGTATATTTGGTGTTCTTTTTTAAGTGAAAATGTGATTGGAAATTTTGTATGTTGTCATATTTCACTTGTAGAAAGGTCAAATTGTAAATAGAGGTGAAGTTGTATGGATTTAAGTTTCTTCTTCATTATTTATAATGCTCTCGATTCCTCCTTTGTAGCTATAAAAATACTTGTTTATTTTCACCTTTCTAGATACCCTTTACCAGGTTCTTCAAGATTCGAAAATATCTTGGGCTGACCCAACTCCAGCATGTCCTAACTCCTACTTGGTTCAGAGACCTAACTCTTTTTTATATGTGTTTTCCTCTTGCTACTCCATCTGTAGGTTGCAAACAAATCATCCTTCTTCCACCAACAATTCATTCCATTCAAGAAAGACCATGTCTGACGATATCAACACACAAAGAAATATGGAGACAATTGCTAGACTGTGGTCTAACTTAAAAAGAAAAGGTGATGGAAAATTTCATTGTCCTTGCAAAATGTGCAAAATGTGTAAGGGCTTAAAGACTCGAAGATATCTAATCACAACAGTTGAGCAACATTGTAGGCAACATGGTCACATTGAAGGGGGAAACGAGTATCACCCATTGGTATGCATTTTAATAGTTTATAAATTACATAAGACATGATTTGGTGATGACATCATGGTCATGGTTAATATAAGGTCATCATTTTCATATAGGTCAACATCCCTGAGTTTCATGTTATGGACCATGACAATTCGAAGAATGCGGATTTCCAAACGAGGGAACATAGAGGTGTGAATATTGAAGTAGAAGGTAATGATACCATGGAAGAAGACTAGGATGATGAGGATCATGATGATCAAGATGATGATGATGATGATGCAAAGCTTGATGTACCTTTACTTGAGAAGGAACAGCAGTCCCTATATGAAAGCTCCAAAACCACTCTTCACGCCGTTGTATTGATATTGGTGAACTTGAAGGTTACGAATGGTTTATCCAACATAGCACTAACATGTATGTTAAGGTATGCCATCATCTTTCATTATTTTACTTGTAGTTCCCTTACAATTAACATTGGGTTCGTGTAGCAATTAATATTCTTTAAATTAAGAAACTATATTTTTGGTCGTAGGTTGATAGGTGAGTGTTTGTTACCACCATCAAACATTCTACCTCACTCGTACCGAGAATTATCTGCCATTATGAAATATATTAGAATGGAGTATCAAACAATACATGCATGTCCAGATAATCATATTATATATCATAAACAGCATGAATTTGCAACACAATGCCCTACTTGTCATATCAGTAGATATCAATTAGATCGATTAACAAAAAATGTTCCTCGCAAGGTTCTTCAACATATTCTCATTATTCCACGTCTGCAATGATTATTCAAGTGCAATAGTTTGGCACAATTTATGGATTACCATGCACGCAACAGAAGTCAAGATGACATTATGTGAATGTCTGCAGATGGTTTGGCATTTAAGAAAATAGAGGAAAAATGGCCACACTTTAAAGAAGAACCTCATAATCTCAAGCTTTCATTCGCAACAGATGATGTCAATCCTTATGAAGAGATGAGATCTACTTACTCGGTGTGGCCTGTTTTTGTTATCAACAATAACATACCTCCTTGGTTGTCCATAAAGAGAGAGCACATAATGCTGACACTGATTGTTCCAGGTATTTTTTATTTAGCGGTCATCTAAATTAATTCATTATTACTAATCCATCAAATGGTCAAAATAATTATGTAATGTTTTTGCTCATTCAACTAGGTAAGTACCAAGTTAAAGATATCAATTTATATATTGAACCCCTTATCGACGAGTTGGTGGTGTTATGGAATGGGGTTACTATGTATGACATTTGTAGACCAATAGGACAAACACAATTTCAATTTCATACAATGCTTGTATGGATAATACATGATGCCTCTGGGCTAATGCATTTTTGTGGTATGTTCTCTTCTTGACACCTCTTTTTTGGTATGTCAAAGTTAACACATTTAATTCAATTATACACGATCTTGTAGGTCTTCAGACAAAAGGTAAATTTGCATGTCCAGTTTGTTGTCCAAAGATGAAATCTCATCATTCAAAAAGTTTAAGAAAGTAGGTGTTTGATGACAATAGACACTTTCTGCACAAAAATCATAAGTGCCAAATTACCGAAAAACATCTTTTCAATGGTCTAGAAGAGACTACATCAAAGCCACAGAGAATGACACCTTACCTATGGAAGTTTTCATACAATAAAATAAATCGTCGAGGTAATGTCATTTCATTTGATTATTTTTTGTTTCAAATTTATATTTAGATATTGTCTTTTATTTACTAATGATATATATGATTGAGTCTTGTGAAGGTCATCAAGACATCAATAACCAACTTTCAAAAGGACTAAAAATTTATCCTACATAATTTACTAGGTTGTCATACTATGAACAACTCCCAATTGTGCATTTGTTTGATCCTATGCATATTGGAAAGAATGTAGCAGAGACATTATGGAAAATCTTGGATGGAAGGTGTGAGAAAGATCAAATTGTCAAAACTTGTAGTGACATTGAAGAATCCAACCATGCAATGAAAAATGGCATTCGACCAAATAATAATGGAGACCAGATTGATACAAGTGCCCTTAGTTGGTTATTGTCAGAGCAACAGAGCAATGCTATAAAAGAAGTCATAAAAAAATATTATTTCCCACAAGATTTGCTGCAAACATAAATAATGTCATATCAAATAAAAGTGAATTTGGGCCAGGGTTGAAAACACACAATTGGCATACATTTATTAAGGTAATTCATGTTATTTTGTATTCACTATGTATTTATATATTGCATGTAGTTTCAATTGCATTCTTTTATAAAATATTGACAACATCATTTTACAAATATTGTAGTACATTCTACCTCTATCTCTCCCACACCACTTTGCCAACTATGTCAAATAGGTTATATATGATCTTGGAAAATACATGAGGTGGTTGCCATCTAAAGAAATCAATAAAGAAGATATAAAATATTGGAAGAGAAAAAATCCTCTTTTGATGTGTGAAATGCAAAAGTGACTACCTCCAAGTTTTTTCAATGCACAAGAACACTACCTCATACATCAAGTTGAGGAGATTGAATTGTGTGGACCTATACCAACCAGGTCAGTGTGGATGGTTAAGAGTCACTTGAAATTTTTGAAAGGCTTGGTTCGATAGAGAGCACATCTTGAGGGTTCTATGATGGAGGGATATATGGTATACCAGACCATGGTGTACATTAGTGAATATCTTCCTAAGTTTGCAGCAAAGATCCATGTAGATCGTATCTAGGATCCCAACTCAATTAACAAATTCAAAGGGGAGTACTTGATGGGAAAAGGTAGATCGAGGAAAGTGAGTGGTAAATCTAAGATTTTATTGTAGTTAATTAATTCTTATAAATCTTCAATATAAGTTATTTTTAATTGGTGTATTTTTTTGAAACAAGTGGTCGAGAGTGGGATGCAATACATTTGTATATTACGAACAATCTTGATTGGATGATGGAATGGATTGAATGATGTCAACAAAATAGTTGCTCATTAACATGGGAAGATGTTGCTTCATTGGTTACAGGAGCTCATCATAATGGAGATTCCAATGTTATGCTGATGGTAGTTGATCTACTAAAGGGTTTGAGAGGTGGAGAGGTACGTAGAAATTTATTAATGATCATAACTCAACATATGTTTCATATCAACTAACGATGTAAATAATTTACACACACTTCAAAGATTGTAGGTCAAGCATCACAAAGCTATGTACTATCATGGCCACAAATTTTGCATAAAAAGGTTGGATGACACAAAGAAAACTTGTGATTTTGGGATAACTATAGTTTTTGAGGTCACCAAAATATCATCTATAAATGACATACATCCTCAACAATCTCAAAATCAATACTATGGCATCTTGGATGATATAATTGAGTGTGAATTTAACACCTTCAAAGTAGTTCCATTCGTCGTCAAAAGGTACAGGTTATGATTAAATCAAAATAATCTAGATAGAACGGTTATTCAACATGATAATGGATTTACAATGATCAATATAAGGTTGTTTGAGCTAGTTGAAGATGAGCCCTATGTTCTTCCAAGACAATGTGAGCAAGTGTTTTACTCAAAGGTTCCACATAAATAGGGTTGGTCATTTGTTGTTAGACATGATCCAAGAGGAAGGCCGATAAACTATAATGTTATAGAAGAAGAAGATATTGAAGATGATGAAGAAGCAGATGATGAAGATCAAGATGATGATGATGATGATGATGATGGTGATGGTGATGATGATGATGATAATGATGGTGATGATGATGATGATGATGATGATGATGGCGATGGTGATGATGGCAATGATGATGGTGATGATGGCGATGATGGCGATGATGATGGTGATGAAGAAGAAGAAGAAGATAATCAATGACTACAAATGTCATCACCCCTTCTATTGATGATCTTGCATTCCATATATAAGGTAAATTTGTTCATGTTTACGATATTGCATGTTGTTTATGTTGTCTTCTAAGTTATTTGTAGCATACACATATCATGTAATTTTTAGCTAACTTAAGATAAATGATTAACATATGCAGAAAATTTGATTACATATTTATTGTGTTCATTTCTAATGATTACAACATATGTTATTTATAGTTACCAATGTTTATGTTGTGTCTGATTATGACCCTTTTTGCAAATAGTCAATTGACTACAGGTACATATTCACCCCTTCTATTGACAATCTTGCATTCCATATATAAGGGAAATTTGTTCATGTTTGCGATGTTGCCTATTGTTCATGTTGTCTTCTAAGTTATTTGTAGCAAATGTGTATCATGTAATTTTTAGCTAACTTAAAGTAAATGATTAAAATATTCAAGAAATTTGATTACATATTTATTATGTTCATTTCTAATGATTACAACATATGTTATTTATTATTACCAATGTTTATATTCTGTCTGATTGTCACCTTTTTCGTAAACAGTCAATTGACTACAGGAAATTTGACCCGTTTGGCATGGATTGTGCACAGTGACATGGATCAGCAGGTATAAGTCAATAAATAGACATAATTTTCTTATATTCTTCTTGTTTATCATTGAGCACATATGTTATAAATAGACATATTATATAATCATATAATGTATATATAGACAAAGAAGGTCCGTATAGAAATATAATTGTATAATCACTTTCAACTTACTACATTTTATATTTGTCACTTTCACTTTCCATTTGATGGATTTTAGGACCCACCAAATAGGTACTTATCAGATCTATCTACATCGAATGAGGGAAATGAGGAACTGGCAGATGAAATTTGTACATGTAGTACGACTAAAATAGGGAGATCAACTAGAGGTCAAATGAATAGAAAAACATTTGATAAACGCATGCAATTTTTCCTTCCTAATGGGGGTCATGTTCTTATGATGATGAGACCAAAGGCAACATCAAGGTGCCCTTTCGGTACTCACACATTGAGAAAGAATGGGTACCCAATGAGCTACCTCCAATTAACATAGATTTTTGTGTTAATGAGAGGATATATCACATTGCTCCATCGTCATTACATGGTTTGGGCCTATTTTCCATGGACGGGATAAAGGTAGGTTACAACAAAGTTGTCGAATTCTTCAAGTATGTCGGTCCATGTTATAATTACAATGATTGGATGCAGATTGTTCGGTATTAAAAAAGTATGCGTAGGTATGGGGTATTAGCTAATTATATACAACAAAAAGAAAATGATCAAAGTAAAAGATTTTCTATGTACATTGATGGGAGACCAAAAGCAATAGGTAATATTGCAGGTTTTATAAATAGTATGCGACCTTCTTCAACTAGTAAGCAACCCAATTGCATATTTGAGGTGCATGGGGGGAATGAAGTTTTTGTTTGTCCAATAAAATCAATAAGTGCTAGGGAAGAATTGCTAATTGATTACCATTTAAATTGCATAGATACAAACAAAGTTACTATCATGAGGGCTATAAGTACTATTTACCATTTTGTTAATAAGTTTTTTTTTTTATGTCTATTGCTTTCAGTTAGCTGATTTTTTTATGTTTAATCTTTGTGATAGGATGATATGGATCCGACAGATGATAGAGGTCACTAGGATGCTACTTCCACCCCTTCTTCAACGAGGGTAAACCTTTTTGAAATTGTAAAAATTAGATAGTTGAAAAATGTTATATTATTATGTTATTTTATTTACGGTATTTTAGTTTTTATGATAGTTTTACTAATATTCCTCTCACAATTTGATGTTTAGGATAAGGGTAAAGAAGCATCAGTAAGTGTTGAGCCACTAGCTACGCCTTCTGATGAGGATATTGCTGAAACTCCCAATTTCATAAAAATGTTCAAGAAATTTTTTTTTAAAAAATAATTTAGAAGCAATGAAAATTTTGGATGAGGCAAATATAGAATCTGAGGAGATGATGAAGAGGCTATTAGATTTGAGAGCGCAAGTTCGTCATTATGAAGTAAGCTCCAATGAATATTTATTTATAAGAAAAGTTTAATAAAGATTTGTATTTTATAATCTTTTATTTTGTGAAGTAAAATATGTAATATTGGAAAAAATACTTTATTGATGCAATTTTTTTAAAGAGTTGTAAGAAACTTTAACTACTAAATTCTTGTTATACAGGAATTTTTGGCAACTGATCCACAACTTGATCAAGGACAACACGGTGAGGCCGGTAGTAGCAGAGCTCCGAATATTGGAAAAAATACTTTATTGATGCAATTTTTTTAAAGAGCTGTAAGAAACTTTAACTACTAAATTCTTGTTATACAGGAATTTTTGGCAACTGATCCACAACTTGGTCAAGGACAACACGGTGAGGCCGGTAGTAGCAGAGTAATGAAAATTTTGGATGAGGCAAATATGGAATCTGAGGAGATGATGAAGAGGCTATTAGATTTGAGAGCGCAAGCTCGTCATTATGAAGTAAGCTCCAATGAATATTTATTTATAAGAAAAGTTTAATAAAGATTTGTATTTTATAATCTTTTATTTTGTGAAGTAAAATATGTAATATTGGAAAAAATACTTTATTGATGAAATTTTTTTAAAGAGTTGTAAGAAACTTTAACTACTAAATTATTGTTATACAGGAATTTTTGGCAACTGATCCACAACTTGGTCAAGGAAAACACGGTGAGGCCGGTAGTAGCAGAGCTCCGACTACCACTGGTAAAATAATCTTTTAGTTGACAAGTTAGAAGGAATTTTTTATTTCAAGATACTTACCAATTTTTCTATAGAGAACCAAAAGTGGGAGTCTTCTTTCATATTCAATGTTCAGTTTTCAATGATTTCCCACATCATTGCTATTGCCTGTTAGAGTTTTAGAGTGCTCACTTTCAGCTTCACTGTCTATTTAGCAATATTTGTTTTCCATAATATCCTAGGTATGATCAGTGACAACATCAATTAGGAATGACAAAAAATGAAGGTCATGGCAAGTTATATGTATTATGCACTATTTTTTTTTTCAAGGTGTACTGATTAATATAGTCATAGTACATTTTTTTAGTTTTAGAACATCAGCAACAGAACCCTGGTAGAGTTTGACTGGTTTTAGACATTTTAAAAAAAATTCCAAACTTCTTTTTTGGTCAATTTTGGTCAAGTTGATCCTCCAACCCTGAAATAGATCACTAAAAAGATGAAATGTATCTCATTTTATGTGTTTGTTATTCATTATAGAAATTATTCTTCACATGATTCATTTTAATGTTTCTTACTATTAATTATCCCATGACATTTTTTGTAGGAAACAATACATTTTATAGGAGGCTTTATGACCTCACATTGCGAAGATTCGAGCCCACCATACGTAAAAGGTGGAACATCATAACTGAACTAATTTTATCCCACTATTTTTTTTCATATCATTAATTGGTGCAACATTTTTCCTTTCATTCAATTCTTTTCTTATACTAGCTATATCTAACAATTTTGTGTTTTTCTTAAAAGGTGGAACTACCAAGATCAAAAATTAAAAGATGAGCTCATCAAAGATATAGAGCATGAGTTTGGTAGTAATATTTTTTATCATAAGAAATTGTTACAAAAAGCTTCCAGCTATTTTAAGGTTGTGAGGGACACATATAGAAAGAGCCTCATCCTAAACCCGAAGTACAAGCATCCTCCCTTTGTTTCAGTGAGGCACTAGAATGAGTTCATTTTGGATGCAAAGGAGAAAAGGGAATGTCCAAAAGAAAGTACACCAGCAAATCCAAAAGAAATTACACTAGCAAATTTGAAAAGTTATGCAATAGTATTAACTGCTAGTACATTAATGAGCAAATTTAGGGTTCAACTTCAGTATAAACAATTTCAACTAGCTCAATTTAATCTATCTATTGATGAAAGGTATGTAATTCATATGCTGACACAATTGCTTATAAATCTCAATCTCACTCTGGGTATAAATCCTACATATGATATAAATAGTGCATTTATAACTTCACATATAGCTATATTATGTCTTGAAAATATAGTAATGCTCAACTACATGTACCATAGTTGTATGTGTTAGCAGTATAGGTGATAAATGATATTCAGTAATTGTAATGACAAGTACAATTTTTTTGAAAAAATTTGAAATTTTTTTACTAGTGGTCAGTCTCCTAAAAGTAATAAGCATCACATTCAATGCCAAAAACACAAGTTAATGACAACAATCACGTTCCTATCTTTGAGGAATGACAACAACCCTTGTAGATTTATATTTATTGGTATTGTGGAGAGATGATCCAGCCTACACTAGGTAAGAAAAACTATTTGAGACTTCATTTGGATGACATGATGTATGTTACCTATAGACCATGGCTAGGCATAGAGCCATAAGATGATGTCCTCTCCTAGCTAGGATTCATGTTTGTATCTTAGTCATTGAATGACCATTCTTCATTGAAGATAGAGAAATTTCCGCTAACCCATGTCTAGAGACAGTTCAACTATCAATACAGTATATCACAGGAGTACTGTAGTTACACGTGCTTCACCAAGGAGGTAAAGAAAGGTTGCTCTCCTAGATTGGACCCAATTAGATGTATGGAAGATGTTAGTGGCCTTACCATTTATAGGTGGGACTAATTTTTAGATGTAGTGAATGATGGTGTCACTCCCTAGTACATAGAGCATTTGGCCGCACATTCATTTCCTCATATAACTAATCCGATAGGGGTAGTTAGTCAGGAACCACACCCTGACATTCAGCAACCACAAGAACATCCTTTGAGGGAGGAGAGACCATTATAATGGCCACTAGTAGTTCTTGTTACAATTCCTTCTTATACTATTAGATTGGATCTTAGATCGAGCAATAATGAATATGCACATAGGCCTGCTCATGTGAGAACTCATAGAGAGATGAGCACCATGGGTGTAGTAGGAGGTGATGCCAGGAGACATAGGGTAGAGGAGAGACCACAATAGGATGTGGGTGGAGGAGGGGATGATGACATCATTTTTTGTGGATGGAGACTATACGAAACATCCTCCAAAATATGATGTAACATTTCTGATCTTCTCAAACATTCTGAATGGTGCTCCACTGCTAGAAGCAATCAAAATAAAAATAGATTAAGACAAGTCTTAAGTTGTGAGTCTTTTGCTAGAACAATGCTAGGTAGTTCCTGTTAGTTGCTAGTTATCTTAGCAAATCAGTGGGGATTTGTTTCAGTTACAACCACCATTTATAAAATTAGTTCCATGCAGTGTGGACGCTAAAGAAGCACTTGATGCACAAAGGTGATGTCTTTTAAATTGAAAACAAAAAGATACTTACTTTTCAACTATGGGTAAAAAGGAATGTTACTAAAACAATCTAAAATCTGACATTCACCCTCAAGTTTATACCTATTGCAGCCTTGGAGATAAAAACACTTTGACTCTGGAACCTAGGGATAAAAATTTAATCTATAAAATCTACTAGCTGTTTCAACTTTTAGCTTATCATTTACTTTGTGCGACAATGGATAATATAGACTATCAAAATTGATGTGTAATTTTATGGAGAGGCATGTCAGAATATGGATAAATACTTAGCATGCAATCCATGGATAAATAGCATGATTACACATGTCAATTAAAGGTATGATGCTATAATTTCTTCCCTTTTTTCATATTTTTGGTGGAACATTCACTTTATGCTAAAACCTTCATACCATATAATAATCCACTATTTAGTACTGATCTTTATATCTATATCATCTAACATATTTCAAAATTTTCATAGGTTGCAGGACACATCAAAGGCAACAAAGGTGAGGCTGGAAAAGGTTGGACAACACATACTTGGTTCTGGGGGATATTCAAAAATCAAAGCACGCATTGTAAGTAGCAATAAATGAATTGCAAAGAAAAATTATTTATAAAATGAAAATAATTTTGTTAATTAATAAAAAAATGTAGGGTACTGATTTTAATCTGGAGGCCACATAAGAACACAAAAAAATGGCCTTCAAGCAAGACTATGCAGTGGTGGTTGAATGCCTATGGCAAACTTCCATTGCCCCAACCAAACAGTCTCCTACATCATGTGCACAGGTAAATATGCCAACATATATATTAGAAATTGAATACTTGAGCAACAATTTATTTGATAATAATGTGCATGACATTGCAATGCAGATTGTAAATTGTGACATGGATCATACACAGCATCATGAAGCCCCTGATGTGCATTGTACTATCGATGGAGGTGCTCATTTTTTATTTAAAACTAATTATATAATTATTAATACAATTTAACATCTTTAATTGAACTTGGTGTAACCTTTTTGTGTTGAGGATATAGAATCATGTCATGCTGAACGAGTGCCGGAGGATGTTCAGATTGATTAGCAAGTAAATCATGTCACACATTCAGGTAAAGAAAATCTATGTTTTTTTCTTTTAAATTAATTTTCTGATTTATAGTTCTTTTATTTAAATAAAAACTCGTAATTCACTAATATAAAATGGTACAAATTTAACTCATGGAATATTTGTTATTGTAGTAGACCCCCCTTTGGTGCAACAGCCTCATGATGTTCCTGAATAGATGAGGAGGAGACATGTGTTAGAACCAGTAGAGGAGGGGGATGATGAGGACATTGATATTCCTCTTAAAAAATTTATGAAAAAAAGAAACGGCAAGAAAGCGAAAAAGAAATGATTATTCATGAATGACTTACTCTCAAATATTATTAATGAATATTGTTAATGAATATTATTCATTAATGTTGGGTGTTAATGAATTATTTAGGAATGACTTACTCTTTAATGTTGCATGTTAATGAATTTTGTGTTAATGAATTATTCACAAATGTTGTGTGTTTATGAATTTTATGTCTTAATGAATGTTATCATGTGATTATAATGATTGAATGTTATATTTAAAAAATGGATGAATTGAATAATATTAAATGTTAATGGGGATAACAAGGACATTGATATTCCTCTTAGAAAATTTATGAAAAAAAGAAACGGCAAGAAAGAAGAAAAGATATGATTATTCATGAATGACTTACTCTTGAATATTGTTAATGAATATTATTCATTAATATTGGGTGTTAATGAATGTTGTGTTAATGAATTATTCATAAATGTTGTGTATTTATGAATTTTACGTGTTAATGAATGTTATCATGTGATTATAATGATTGAATGTTATATTTCAAAAATGGATGAATTGAATGTTATTAAATGTTAATGGGGAATTTAGAGTGATGTTGGGTGGGGGGGGGGGGGGGGGGGTGGGGGGTGGCCAAATGAGCTTCCACCTTCATGTGGTTGGCCCTATTAAGTAGAGAATATTTAACTATTCTCGAAACCAATTGAAGCTCAAACTTTAAAGATAAGCTTATAGTTAATAGTGACAACCGATTAGCAAGTCAAAATGAAGTTCTTCGTTATAGGTACCTTTTTAGTTTTCCAAGCACAATATCATGTTTTAATATTGTATAGTTTTTTTCTTAAGTTAAAGTATTCTTTTACTATAACAACATAATTTATGACAATTTTAGTAACTATTCTAACATCACTTTATGACAAATCTTGTTCTAGCAAAGATGGCAATACGTGGTGCTATCTACTCCCTGGGAGATTGGATTGCACAGGTCTATATCTCAACATCAACATGGAAAATGGTGTGAAATTGCACTTTCCTTAGTCGTGGTTGCATACCTACTACACTCTTTCATTTAAAAAATGAATAGAAATACCATATCTAGTAGCTTCTCTATCTTGTATTTGTTTATTAGTAATCATTCAATGTCATGCCATTTGATGGTAGCTTCTAGAGTTTCATTTAGTTGTAAGGTGTGTCTTATCTTTTCAAGTTTCTATACTCCATTTGGTAGTTTGGTATTAATTGATGATGTCTGGTATCTTCTACCTTCAATGTAGTCTTCATCATCATCCAACTTCTTGTTTGGTATTTTCTATGTTATCCTCTATTTCCATGGTCTTCAGCATGGTTGTGTATTTTATCTATCTAGTTCAAAGACTCTATGCACCTAAGGTGGAAGCCATTTAGAACAAATAGTTAGAGAGATTGTGTTTCCCCCCATAAAACTAGAAAATGTCATGAGTTAAGGTCAAGAAGGAAGAAGTCGTAATATTTTGAGTAGCAAAATATGCTTAAAATTATATATTCAGTTGATTCTTTGGTGAAGTTTCTTATTTCAATTCAATTGATTTTGGTTGTCAACCAAATTCCTAACTCCAATGTATATTGTATTTCAGTGCTACATTTTCATAGGGATCTAAGTAAAATGACAGTTGACTATTATTTATATTTGAGAATTTGTGGTGTGCCTTACTATGATCCTTTGATAATAAAGGACAAATCAATCTAAATTTGTTTCTCATGTCCCATGTTCGATGCTTCTTCTTGTGTAACTAACCACTTTTGATGTGGGTTATGAACTCTGATGCTAGTATGCTATTACACTATCATTTATTATAGAGTAGATATAATAAGTATCTCTGAATATACTATAAGGGTCTCTAAACATGAGTAAAGCAGTATTACATAATGTAGATCTAAACTCAAAATTCATGATGTCTTCCACTCTAGAGAAAGAGGGGAACTTAATATACTCGTAACACACCCCATCAAAAGAGATCCATTGGATGGTTTTTGTTGGGGTTTGACTCTCTTGGTGTAGCACTAAGCTAGGCTTCTAGGTGCTAGGATATTTGCTCTTGTTGGTGGTTCTAGACCCGCTAAATGCTCTAGATAATTGTCTGTCAAATTTTGGTTGAAGGAGCTATGCTTGGGCTATCAAGTCTTATGCAAAGTTTGTCTTATTTTGTGGTGATAACATAGACTTTTATCAGTGCAGAAGTATGGTCTATAAATTCTTAGAGTCTCTAGTGCCTCTAAGATTTACATCATTGGGTGACTAATTCTTTGAAGTCCCTAATGTTTGGTGACATTGAGCTATACCTATGTGAGTTATGTTTGGGTTTTCCTTCCTCATCTCTGTTTCACTTTTGTAAGTTGTTTTGCCAGAGGCCATTGAAAATTCCCTTTGCTAGTTCCTAAAATTGGATGGAACTAGTACAATTTTGGGCTATTCTATGTTTGTATTCTAGTTGAAATAGAGATCTCTCCACTTCAATCATGTTTTATGAGAGGCCATGGGTGAAGCATTGAATATGAGGGTTTTCCATTTTGTTGTAGAGATTGCATCACTATAGGATACATGCCTAATGATTGCCATTTTGTGTTGGATAGGTGTTGTCACTTGATGGAGGGCCATGAAAAATGACCATTTGACAATTAGAGCTTCTGATTCTATTTTAGATTTTCCTTTTGAGGACTTGTTTTCTGATGAAGAAGAATTTTTTTTTGATTATATTGATGCTTCTCATGCTGTTGGTATGAGCTAGACTTCTATCGCTTCTAGTCTTGTCACAATTTTGGATGTTAGACCGTATTTCAGGTGTGATGCCTACTAGCCTTGTGGCCTATGTTGTTGAAGTTACTGCTCTCACTTATGTTTTGAACAAAATTCTACTAATAATGCTAACTCTTAAATAATCACTCTTGGGCCTTGTTGATAGGTTATAGTGGGGTTTCCTTTGTTGCAATCCTAACAATAGTGTTGCTTAGACTTTTGTCCAAGTGCATAGGAAAAGGTTTATTTTGTTTTGTTTTTGATGCCCTATGTTTATGCTTTCATCCCTTGTTTGTGTAAAGGTTAACAACCCCTTGTTTTGGCTGTTATAGAAAAACAACATATCAATATCATCCTTTCAGATTAAACAATACTAGACGAGTAATGATACTATCTTGAAAAATACAAGAAGCCAAGACTATAATATACACTCATTTGATGAAGCAAATAAAATCCTTCCAACAATAATTAGTTAGAACTATCAAAGTGAATTTTTAGGATTGTATAAACACAATTGGAAAATGGATCAAGAAGATTTCATGTCTTTCTCATGGCAACTTTGGTTATTATGTGTAAAATTGGCCTCATTCTTTTAACAATTATTTTCATTTTATCCATAGAATTTTTTTTTATCATTTAAGTTTCTTGTTCTTGCAAGATGAACTACGAGATGCAGTGTTACTGGTGTTTGCAAATAAGTAGGATATTCCCAATGCAATGAATGTTGCAGAGATCATGATAAACTTGGGTTGCATTCTCTTAGGCAGTGACACTTGTGAGTATTACATTCTTTATAATTTTCAGTATTAAAAATTGTAGATACTAATCATCTATTATGCTGCACTATTTCTACTTTGCATATAGTTTATCATCACTCTAGTAAACGAGAAAAAATTTGGAATGTTTAGTGTTGCTTGTGAAATAGCTTGTATCATGTCCTAAGGTATATACAAAGCATCAGTGATAGTTTGTTAGAAATAAATCCTTTTATTTTAGTTCTTATGGCTTTTGTTTTATTTTGCAGGTTTGAAAGATTACAATGGAATATGGTTCAATAATTTTTTATTACAAAAATGTCTTATTTCTTTATTGATACAGATAGATTGAGGAGGTAAAAAATTAGTTTTGATACATACTCATATGTAGGATGCAAACTTATTTTGATGTGACATTATGTGTGTTCTCTTTCACATCTTACTATCAATTTTCTATCTAATTTAATGACCCAAAACTACTGAGAAAAACTGTGAAGGTCACAATTGCTACTAAAATCTTGTACTACCTTTTTATGTTTATCGCTTACCTATCTGCAACTCCACAATTGATATTGACAATCTCTTGCCCTCACCGTGCAACTGAACTACTTTAGTTTTATTGATGCAGCTAAACTACGAGTGCCTTTTGTGTTCTTGAAAAATCGTAAGCTTTCAACTTTTGTGAAGCCATTACGGATGCAAATGAACAACTGGTGAGGTGTCAATTTTAAGGAAATTTTTTGTTTCTATAATGTACAGTTCAATTGCTAGAAATATTTCATCTAGATTGTTAACTTTTCATGTCATTTTCTACTTTGGTTGGGTAGTTCTCCTTGCATTTGTAAATCATAAATCTTGCTGCAGTCTTTAGCCTAATGACAGTTTGGTATTACATTCAAGGCGATAACATAGTTGACTTAAAACTTTGCATTAAAGAAAACATCAAAGGATAATATTTGAATTGTGGATATTTGTAACTTATGTTGGTTTTAGACATAGTTATAGTTATATATGTGCTCTTATGATGATGTGATTGGGACTGTAAGTTTTTTATTCATGCTTATCTATTTGAAAAATAGATGAAATTATTGGCTTTCATTCCTGATAAATAATTCTTTCCTAATTTTATTCTTCCCTGCAGGAACCAAAATTTAGATGCATTGTGCCAATTATTGCAAAGGCTTTGCTCTCATAGGGGCCTTTTAAACTGCACAAAATTTGAGTTGTAAAGCATAATTGCTCGGTGGAGACTTAGGATATCATGCACATTTCTTCCTCCTTCCCATTGTTTTGTATGAAATAAATCATCTGACGAACAAAACAATGGTGTGGAGGTAGAAATGTGCACAATACCCTGACTCTCATGCACTGAGCAATTACGCTTTAGAATCAAGTTTTGTGCAGTTTAGAAGGCTCCTATGAGAGCAAAGCTTTTACAATAAATGGGATAGCTCATCAAAAATTTTACATATCTTGGTCTCAATTTCGACACAAATGCAATATTTTGGTTGAAATTTCAACCCAAAACTGGTCCCCTATGGTGTCGCTTGTATGGCACCAGTGTAGAAAAGTAAATTGCTTTCGTTGCAATTTTGACGCCAAATTATGAAGGTTTACGTCAAATTTTTTTGACCAGTGCCACTCGCAAATGACGAAATACCAGTTCAAATTGGACTAGGGAAATTGACAAAATTCATGTTGGTAAGTCCACCTTTATGTAGTCAAAATTTTGTCACAGAATGTATGTGGCGAAAAACTGACCAAAAAAAATCGACAAAAAGCTTGGTCACCTTATCGACCTACTCTTGTCAAAATTTTGACCTTTTTGCATTGAAATTTAAGCCTAAATTTACTAGTGAAAGGTCTCTTCTTATCCCTAGAAATGTTAGCTATCCATAAGAAGTCCCAGATTAATTTCTCAATTTGGGTTAAGGAAGACTTTGGAACCTGTAAAACTAAAACATAATAATTAGGGATAGTTGATAATATTGTTTTAATAAGAAGGATCCTCCCAAATAGAGAAAGCCATCTGGTCTTCTAGGCCACTATTCTAGTCTTGACATAATCATTAATTGTCAACCAATAATTAGGATTACCAATTAAAAAGGGTATCCCTAATTAAGTCAAAGGTAGCTCATCAAACGTGAACCCAAGAATCTCTATAATCCTATTACAAATCAAGAGGGCTGAGTTAAAGAAATAAATTTTTTATTTCTAAGCATTAATTTATTGTCAAAACTTCCATAACTAGAAAAGATTCAAGGATACATGCTCTCTCAAAACAGTAGAGTATCGTCAGCAAATAGAGAATGAGTGATTGAAATAGATTTACTAGTGATATGGAAACCTTACCAAAGTCCTAAATCATGATAATTACTGATAGCTTGACTTAATGCTTTAGATGAAAAGAAACCATTCGGAAAACCATTGATTAAGACAAGGAAGTGAGCCCCAAAAATGCAAGCTTTACCCATTTACACCACTTTCTTGAAAAACCAAATTTAAGAAAAACTTGAATGAGAAAAGACTAGACAAGTCTATCATAACCCTTGATCATATCTAATTTAATAACAAAAGAGAGGATGAAATGCTCCTTAATAGAATGCAATGCTTCATGAGAAAGCAAGGCACCGTGTATGATCTCTCTACCAGGGACAAAACCACCTTGCTCAAGGGAGATGATTTTGGAAATAAGAAGTTGAAGTCAAAGATAGATAGCTCTAGTGATATTATTGTAAATGGTGTTACAAAGGAAAATTGGTCTAAAGTCAACAAAAGCCTAAGGCTCATTAATTTTTGGAATCAACACAAGATTCGTCACGTTAAAGCATTTTAACATGGTTGAGTTTCTCATGGACTCTTCTAGCACATCTAGAAGGTCAAGGTAAATAATGTCCTAACATTTTTGGAATAAAAGGGTAGTAAGACCATCTAGGACAAGAGCCTTGTCAAGAGACATTGAGAAAACTACTTTTCTAATTTTGAGGAGAGTGAAGGGGGCCATAAGAGAAAGATTATTCTAAGCGGTTATAACATGGGGGATAAAGTCCAAAAAATTCATCCTAGATATATCTAAAGAGTGAACAGGAGGTGGGGAAAGAAGGTATGAAAAGAACCTAATCACTTCCAGCTGAATTTCCTTAGGGTCGCTAAGGATATAACCAAAATCATCCTTTGTAGAAAAAATGGGCTTAGCCATTTTTTTCATTTTTAATCAAGGCATGAAAAAATGATTATTACAATCTTCTAGTTTTAACCACAACTCACGATATTTTTGCCTCCAATACTCCTCCTCCTTAGCACATAACTCCACCCATTCCCCATTTAGGTATCCAAGTTTATCATAAGCTAGAGGATCCAACCCCCGGGAAATAATATGTTGATTAACCTTCTCCAGATCTTTCTAGCCACTTTCAATTTTTATTCAAAGATATTCTTGAAATTGTTGACATTCTAGACCTTAATAAATTTCTTGACAAATTGGATTCTTTTCAAGAACTGAAACATCGTTGACCCTTTCATCAAAGGTGTAAACACCTACCATTTCTTGAGGAGGGAATAAAACATAGGGTGATGATACCACACAAATTTAAACTTACAAGAAGACCTAAATGGAGAAGCCACATCATCAGTAGGAGAGTCTTTGAAGTTCACTGAAAGTGCAAATTGAAAAGAATAGAACAAGCAAAAGAAAAAGAGAAATGCAAACACACAATTTATTGTGGTTCACCACAAATTGTGGCTACTTCCATACTGCAGGGAAGATCTCTATTAATGTAAAATGTTTGAACTTTACATAACAGCTGTTACTTCAGCTCTTCGAATACAATACTCAATGAACAACCTCCAAAACATATTTATAAAGTCTCAAAGGAAATGAAGAGACAAACAATTTGGAGGGAACAATAATAAAATGAGCATAATAAAAAAGTGACTGTTGGGCTTCACATATGCACCCAACAGAGTCAATATATGTGTAGTTGAATAGGAAAGTGGTCTGAATAAGAGAAAGGTAAAATATCTAGAAACAAGGAAAGGTTTTCTAGTTTCCACAAGTGAGAACAAAGGAATCTGTCAAGCCTAACGGCAATTTGAGAGAACCCAACTCTGCGATTTGTCCAAGTAAAAGACCTACTTTGAGGTAAAACATCAAATAAATCATTATCAAGGATAAAATTATTAAAGTCTTAAATTATATGAGAGGGAGGTGCAATACCTCCAATCTTGTAGACCCTAGGATAGCATTAAAATCACCAACCACTATGAACTTATAGCCAAAGAAACTAAACAATAACATTAGCTAGGGTTTTCCAAAGATGAATCTTATCCAAAGTAGATGAAGGCCCATAAACATTCAACATGAAAAATGATAACTTGAACTATTGAATACTGGCCAGTTGCCAATGAACCTTAGACTAAGTAGACACTATAACAGATTTAGAATGCCATAGCATAGCCAAACCACTAGAGGCACCAATTACTGGGATAACATAATTCTGCCAATCCTTCCAGTTATCTAGAGTCTTAGCAAATAATTTAGTTTCCTGGAGAAGAACCAAGTCACATCTAGAAGAATCAAGCCTTTGCTTAATTCTATGTCTTTTGTCAGAGGCATTAATGCCTTGACATTCCAAGATCTTCATTGCGGACAAGGAAGACATTTAGTCCTTGTCGAATATCACCTAGAAGTGGAAAAATTGGCATCTAAAGTGGATTGAATACCTGCCTCAATCTCCTCCATGACCTTGACTACTTTAGATTACCTTCACCTAGTTTTAGGAACTTTAATAGTAGAGCGGGGACAAACAAGAATTTGAAGAATAGAAAGTTTTGAAAAAGGCTCCAAGTCCAAGTTAGGTTGATCTTGAGAGCACCTAATATCGAGTTAGCACTCTATGTCAGAATTTGGACCACTATTCATCTTAGGGCTAGGCATAGATACTAAAGTAGATGGCTGACCAACAGGACTATTAGGAGAATCTACATTCCCCTAAGGAGCTTGGGTAGAGATAAATTCAATAGGGGCTAGAGGGTCCAACCCCTCCTCGAAGGAAATATCATCAAAGAGTTGAGTTGCTACTACTGACATAACCTCAGTAGCCATAATATCAGCATGCTCCTCAGTTAAGAGTTGCAACCGAAGTGTGGTTTCTAAGAGCATTAATTTGCTACCAATAGAATCAAATAATGGAAGAGGAAGAGGGATAGATGATGGAACTGGTGGAGCAACATTAGAGACAAAATCCATACCTTTGAAAATGGAATGAATCATTGGCAAAAAAAACCCTAAGAATTACACAAAAGAAGCCAGCTTATCCAAACATATAAGGATTAGAGATTTGCCAATACATGTCACCTGTAAACGATTAGAAGAAATAGGGTTCTCAACATCCAACACCTGATGGACTAAATCCTTCACAATTAGAGGGTTAAAATTACCCAGAGTAGGAGAGTTAGATTATGTAGGCTTTCGAATGCCATAGTCTGAATCAGTGTGAATGTTGAGATTTCTATTAATAAGAGAGCATTGAGTCGAATAAGAAGTGTGGTCTTTGTAAATAATCAGATTCAAACAATTGGGATCCTTGCACTGATTAGTGAAATGCCCCAACGAACTTTCATAACAACAAACAAAGTGGTGATTTTTTTTCCTTTTTTCCTTTTCTTTTGATGGAGGTTATTCATAAACAAGTTTTAGGTATAGACTTCTTTGGCTAAGAGCATCACACTGCCAAATTTGCCCGGGGCACGATCCCGGCCTCATCCCTTATGATGTCAAAGTGGTGATCTTGAATAACAATCTTTTGATGGAAAGATCCCCACTTTGAGGTAAGAGATAGATTTTGGAAAGGGCTTAAGAAGGTTTAACAAAAGACAAACCCTAACAAAATAGCTAGGTTACTCAAAGGGCAACAAATCATGTCGGAATTTTATTCACAATAGCTTCAACTCCCGATATTATAGAGGCAAAGTTGGAAGCTCAATCCAAAGCGAATGTCTGTGCCAACATCAAAACAACAATTTAGTATTTTTAATAATTAAATTAAAAATCATTTTAAAATTATATCTTAATTTTAAATTGATTTAGAAATTGTCATTTTGATGTCCGAATAGACATCGCCCAATCCAAAAGGGCATAAGAGCACATGCAAGGTCATCAGCTCTGAAGTTTGGTAGCCAAAACAAAGTAGACACCCCCCACCCATCACAAAACTAATTTTTAATATAATGAACATTATTGCGAGCCATAGACAATTCAAAAATGTCTACGAGGAAAGTAGAGCCATGATCAAGGTAAAATAAATCTTTCAAATGTTTACAATTAGCTTTAGCCCATGAACGTAGAACAGAAATCAGAAGAAATAACCAGATCTTACCAATTAAAGCCATATCTTGCATGTAAGATACTTGTGGAGCTAGTAGACCATCATCCAGAGAGAGGAATAGATCAGAGTCACTACCCTGAGCAGTAGTATTAGAAGTCGAGCACTTTTTCTGCTACCATTTGTTGCCGAATCCATGTGAAGAGTAATGTCGAGCGTGGCGTTGAATTGGAATATCATTAGAGAAAGATAGGAAGGCAGGCGATCGAATAGGGATATTATTGGGCCATGAAACAAATGTTGGGTTACGTAGAGACCAATAAGTTAACTGGGTTCTTCTTTAGTTTATATAAATAAGATAATAAATTGAATATTTCACATTGAAAACTCTGTATTATGCTGAATATCAGAACACCGGTGCAGAGGCTGCACTCAAGGGTCATGTAACGTGGCTCAATTATCAAAATGCCACTGATAAAAATAAAATTAGTAAATTTATAGTTGGGTAATTGATAGGCACTTTGTGGTTGCAGGCAGCCAAAGTTATATTTTCCGAAGGTCTAACTGCTTGATGTTACCATGGTTTGGCATTTGTAGTTCACAATTTCATTTCATGCCAGGTAGCAGAAGAATCTTTTTTATGCTACTTATAAATGTAATTATCGGCATCGGCCCACTGTAAATTTGATATTCTTTGTTAGTGGCATATCCATCAATTTGTTGTCACCTATTGTTAGAATAATGTTTGTTCATAGTGCTTAGTAGTTGAGCATTTAATGCCAAGTCTAGAAGAATCTTGAAATATCTGAACAACTTCTTCTAGATATTTTCATCTTCCTCTACGTAGCTGTTTAGAAGACTCCAGAAGTCTGTTTCAGCTAAGAATTTGGTAAAATGAAAAGTTATGTTTGTATAATTTGCTCTGTTCTGTCTCCTCTGTTTTATTCTGTTCTATATTATGTGCTGTTGTTATATCCATATCACATCATGGTATCAGAGCAAATACAGATTCTTGGGCTGTAATATGTTTTTTGTGTGTGAGAAACTCTGATTTTTCAGTAGATTTAAAGTTTTTTTTCTTTCTGTTCTTTTGTGCTTTTATAATGGTATGAAGAAGAGTTTAAAGAGCTGTTCACTGGCTTGGTAAACATCTGCCTAGGGAATTTAGCACTTTTGTTTACAAAGTGAAGCTGTAAAAGATTGAGCCATGGTTAAAAATCATTGCAAGGTGTGCAAGAAAGAATTGGTGTTGCTTTGAGTATGAGGAAGCGTCTCCACTAGAGAAGATCAAGCCAACTCTGCTAAGAAAACTGATTTGGAGTTTGCTGTCACATGGACTGTAGTTAAGCATCTGATCAGCTGGAAGGAGTCCAAAACAATTTGTGCGTAAAAGTGCAGAAGCTTCTAGATTGCCTCAAGGAGAAGGTAGACAGTTAATCAAGGTTAAAGAAAAGGTAAGTTTAATTCTGAATTTGCAAGATCTTACTTAGGCAGGGTAAAATGAAAATGGAGTACAATCTGAGATGAGTGAAGGATTTTGACAAATGTTAAATGTTTTTAGCTGGAAAGAGTGATAAATGAATGCAATTGTTGATGAAAAGAAATCTTAATAGAATTTGAGACTGTTAAGAAATTTACTTAACAGTTTTTTAAAAAGAGTTCTTCATTTAACAGTTTGTGTAGCAAAGTATTGGTGCTAAATGTATTACAGATTACAAGGGGAAATCTGAAACTGTAAACAAAATATGTCAAGTGTTTTGAAGGAGAGTAAATTAAGTTTTATATTACAATGGGAAAACAAGGCAAAAGAGTGTTAAAGGCAAACCCAAATTTAATTTCCGAAATAGAGAAATTAGAACAAGAATTAATAAACATGAAGAAAGAAAATATAAGTTTTATTGTGAAAATAATTTTTTGCACAAAGAATTGACAAAGTTAAAGAAATGAAATGAGTGTAGAAAAGTGCAACCTTTTAAATCAGATTAGTGTTTATATAGATGCAAATGGAGAGCTAGAACAACAATTAAAGTCATTTGATGTTGTTAAGAAAAGAAATGAAGAATTGGAGAGAGAAATGAAGAAATTAGACGAAGAGAATGGATTGTTAAAAGATGAATTAAATCAATTACTTGCATTGAGGAATGTATGCTTGGAGACAAAATCAGTAAGTGATAATTCATGTAGTATAGAAGATTTGGAAAATTTGAAATCATCACTTGATAAATGTGCTTTTAAAGATGATAAAGAACGAAAAAAAGAAAAGGATAATGTGTTCACAAATAATACTAATTTTGATAATAAGAATGTTGGTTGGAATATCATGAAGAAAATGGGTTACAGAGGTAAAAGGATTGAGAAAACATGAACAAGGAATCATAGAACTTATTCTACCAACAATGAAACCAAAGTATGAAGGATTAGGATATACAACATATGAAAGAAATGATGTTATTGGTTCAAGTAGATTTGTTCAAAGAAAACAATATATGAAATGTTCAAATTTTAATAGGAAAGGACACACGAAAGACAAGTGCTTGGATCTACATCCATGTAATATTTGTGGTTTAAAGAGTCATAGTGAAAAGACGAGTTGGAATAGAGAGTGTAAAAATATTTGTATGGAAAAGTGCTTAAAAATGGACTTTGGATTGAGCTATGGATAAAGTTGGCAAAAGATCGTCGGTATGATCAAAGGTTTGTTTAAGTACAAATGTTCAAGTGTGAGCAATAATAAAAATCCATCAAAGTGCGAATTCTCAAGGAGTACAAATGGTTTGAGCAAATTAGACTCATTGTCCAGTAAGACATCCACGAAGAATGAGATTTCATAAAGGAGAAAATCCTAAAGATAGTTTCCCCATCATTGAGATGATATTTGTGCCAAGTCTTTGAAAGGTTTGTGGTAATAAAAGACCACTTGCTTGGGTGAGAAACTTAAAGCAAAAGGAAATTGTGTTAGTTGAAAAATTCCAAATGGTTATGGGTAACCGGTTAAAACCCAAAGAGTAATGACAAAGTGATAGTGATAAGGGGAACCAAAATTTTATGTTGTAAATGGGTACCTAAGAAGGCTTAATGCCAGGACCCATCATATTTGAATTTTTATTAATTTCTCCCACATATAGGTCCATTAGTGGTAGGAATTAAGGGAGGTCATTAGAATAATGTTTGTCCATAGTGCTCACTAGTTAAGCATTTAATTCCAAGTCTAGAAGAGTTGTGAAATATCTGTACAACTCCTTCTAGATAATTTCATCTTCCTCTACATAGCTATTTAGGAGACTCCAGAAGTTTGTTTTGGTTATAAAAGCCTAACCATTGGCAGATGGATGTATGAAGAATTTGGTAAAATTAAAAGTTATGTTTGTATAATTTTCTCTGTTCTATCTCCTCTATCATATTATGTTCTATATTATGTGCTATTGTTATATCCATATCTCATCACATATCATGACCTAGGATTCCTAGAAATTGTGAATTGAAAATGTTATTGTAGCAACATCTACCTAAATTGGTGCAATGTAAATTATTTGTGTGCTGCCCCCACCATGTTCATCTCACTTAATGCAAGGGTCTAACTCTGATAGATTGCTCTCTCTACCTGGTCTTTACCCCATTTTCTCATGCGACTTCTTATGAGACATTTTTGCTTAAATTTAAGTAGCCACTGTGTTCCCATGTAAGTCTTAAATTAATATGAAAGAATAGTTTGGAATCTTTTCTTATTATATCTCCTTCATTGACTAACAATATTTCTCTATGATTTTCTTGTGTTAAATGCAACACATATGTACTTCATATTTTTAGGAGTCTTGGAAGTCATTTATGGAAAAATTTAAAAGTTGTCAAATATGTAGGTAAATATTGTCATAAAATGTGACAATATGAAAAAGATGATGTAAGAGAGAAGGTGAAAGGTCATAAGAGTTTTCCAATAGTTAGAGGAATTTAAAAGACATTAAAATATCATGTATTCATGATTTACATATTTGAATGGTTGGAAATCTATTTTAAGAGAATAGAAAAGAAAGGAGGTTTTATTTTGCAAGTTTTATGTTAAATTTCTATGTAAATTTCTAGAAACCTAACTATTGTTTCTATTGATACAAATGCATATGCAAAGATATAGAATTGGAAATTATATTTTTGGAAAGATAATTTAGTTATCTTTCTTTTGGTTTTAGTTTGATTGAATTTTATTAAGTGTTGTAGAAGTTATGGCTATTTTTGTGAATGTATGTATGAATCTATCCTAGAGTTGATAGTTTTGGAAAAAGTTTAATAAATTTTGTTCTATTGAATGGATTTGGCTATAAATATGGAGAAACATCTTTATTTTATATTCTTTAAATCTTATGAAATTATTTTTATTCATTAATTCATTGGTGAAAGTTATGACAATCTCTTCTCATGTGGAAAATTCTGTCCTAGTTTGTTGATTCAGGTAAAAGTTTGAAAAAGTGTGCAATATTGCCCCGATAAGTTATGAAGTTGTGATTATGTGATTTTTGAGTCCTTGTACCCTTGCATTAAATTGGTATCAAAGACCAAAAGGTCTAGACAAATGAAATTATTTCGAGTTGGTGTTTGCATTTTGTAGGTTGAAGAGAGAACTTGGTGTTGACATTGTGGTCAAAGTTTGTTTATTAGTGACTCACACTTAGTTAACTAGTTAAAGTTGCTACCAAGCTTATTGTTTAGTTTGTAGTGTAAAAAATATATTCCAGTTACTATCGAGAAATATAGTTTTTACCGAGTTCTACTATTGCTATAGAGTTCCAGAATCTCTAAATAGTTCATGACGAGCAATATCTACCGAGTTGGTCAGTGATAGTGCTAACCAAGCTTCATAGTGTTAACCAAGTTGTAGAGTGTCAACCATGGTCTCCAGTATCTACTGAGCTTCTAGTATTAGTGATGTGAATCTAGTGTTAACTGGGCCAAGGAGTGTGAACCAATTGATTCAGTTTATACCAAGCTTGCAATGTTAGTGTTGATCAAGCCATGTAGTGTCAACCAAGTGATTCAATTTATATGTTGAGATTCACATTGTCCACTAAGTCACAAGTGCTAACCTAGTTCAAGCTACTTGGAAGTGATTAGTATGAATCAAGCTTCTACGTCTATCGACTGCATGATTATCCCAAGTGTTGACTATGGTGTTGTCGAGTATCAGAACATCACCGAGTTTATCTTTTGAACCCGAGTATCAACAGTTGGGCCAACTTTATGATCTTGATGGAAACCTATCTTGTAGCCGACTTTGATGAATTGTGATTTGGATTGGTATATATGTAATGAATTTTATCATATCCAAACAAGTAATTATGAAGCAAATATAAAGAGCGAAAGTGAAAATTAAGAAGGCTACAAGTAGTATAAGGGGCAACAAAGATTCATCTCTCATAGCAAGGTGAGCTTTACATTTCAAAGGAATCTCAATCAGGAAATAAGAGTTGCAATTCAGAGATTAGCCACTAGCTCAGCCTAACATGTGTATCAGTTAAATCTTTTAAAAGGGTAGACTAAACAATCTTTGTCAAATCTTTTTACTGAGTGCATACTTCATTGTTTGTTTTCTAAATCCTTTCACAAGGTGGACCTAGTAGTCCTTATTGCTCATAATAGGGTAGATAATCAAAAGTGATCAATTGTATGCCTTAACAGGCCAACTTTATACTGCAGTACTAAAGCTTGTGGGTATCATCCCCACCGCAGTTTTACTTTCTATTTGCAAGGTTTTTGGGTCACCATATTTTGTGTCAAATTTCTATGAATGTTTATTTGCTTTCATTATTTCACACATACAATTAGATCATAATATTTATGAAGGGTAAATTTGTGGAATAAGATTAAAGTTTTATTGGTTCCTGATACACCCCTCCCCTCTTTGTAACCTTGTCCACCTCATATTTCCAACAATTGGTATCAAAGCATTGTGTTTCTCACAGAAGAAGTTTAGCAACTTGAGCAAAGATCAAAAGTAGTATACAGGCTAGATAAGGCTATTGATAATGAAAAGTTGGATCTTGAATTGGCTATGGGCATCTAAAGAAAGAAAGGGAGCAACTTTCAAAATTTTAAAAAGAATAAAAGATCTTGTAGTATAAATGAATGAAAATCTCTACACTAAAGAAAGAATTGAAGATATCTATGCAGAAAGAAACTCAAATAAAGTTGATGAAGCAATCAAAGACCTATTAGAAAAGAACTCCAATCTTCAAGAAGAAGTTAGAAAGATGAAAAGAGAACAAGAAATACTATCAGTAAGATTATGTAAAGTCATGGAAGAAAAATACAAAGCCAAAGAAGAGATAGAATAAAAGAACAATAAAATTCAGCATCTATCCCTTCAGCAAGAAGACTTCATTAATCAACTCACTAATGCAAATGAAGAACTCATGAGTCTAAGATCTGAGAATGAAAGACTACATAATGATCTAAGCAATTAAAATAAAACCTATGAAAGAATTTATAAGTAGGAGATAATTTCCACAGCAAGTCAAATTGTGATATTACTATCAGGATATAATTGTGTGATTTTTGAGTCAAACTCATTGACCCATGTTTCATGAGTATTTATTCAACATAAATCCATCTATCATGAGAATAACTAGAACAGTCATTGGATCTAGGTGATACCCATAGGAGTGAAGCACTGAGACTTCTTGGGAGGTCACCCATCCTAGTACTACTCCAACCTGAGCACACTTAACTACGGAGTTTCCTCCATGGTTAAACCCAAAGCTTGCAACCCCATTTGCAAAATCTTCACCAAGTGTTGTGCCTTACGAACCATTCATTATAAAGCCCCTTAAGCTCATCAATTGTTAAAACCTCAAGAAAACATGAATCAGTTGAATGAGAAAAGTTAGTATAGACGCAAAGGCAAAGCTAGAATTGGATACACAAAAGAAGGTGAATCATCCTAGCAAGGAGCTCAAAAGAATCAAAGTACTACTTGCAATCATTGTGGTAAGTTAGGTCATACATCAAAAAAATGTTGGAGTAATGGTAAAAAAAAAATTAAAGGAAAGTGCTACAACTGTAATAAGCATGGTCATAGAGAAAATGAATGTAAAGAGAATCCTAAGTTTGAAGGAAAATGTCAAAATTTCAAGAAACAAGGACACAAATATTTTGAATGCAAAACTAAGATATTGAATCTAGCAGTCTAAGATATTATGAAAGTAATATTTGGATGGCACTACAATACATTGTGTAAATGCCACTACTATGGATAACTTGGACACATTGGAGAAAACTATGTAAACCATCACATGAGGAAAAGAGACACCACTAGAAGATGTTTCATTTGCATAGAACTTGGACACCTTGCCAAGAACTATATGAACACTAGAAGAATTGAAGATGAAAAGAAAGTCAATGCAAAAAACATCAGATAGTAGATGAAGCAAAAATGGATACCAAAATCTTTTGATAATGCAATTCCAAGTCATGAAGCAGATGTCTCTCAAGAATTGGATGACTCAATCATCTCAACTTGGATTCCCATAGGAATAACTAGAATTGAGAGTCTAAAGTAGACATCTCTCATCAGTTCTAGCCAACTACAAGGAAAGATCCATATTACCATTCAAGATGTACAAGGATCACCGAGTGGTTATAAAAATTCTAGACCTTTACCAAGCTACGTCGAGTCACAAGACCCTACTGAGCAAGGTTGGGAGACACTTAAGTAGTGTGCGTGGACACCAATTTATTGAAGACTCTACCGAGTAATGTTGAGACTATCAAGCTAAAAATGTCTATCAAGTATTGAAAGACAAAACTAAGTGCAAGAAATTCTTTCACCATGCGATTGGTCATACCAAAGCACTTATGTCGATGAAAAAGTGAAAATTTGTTAAAAGAAGAAAATTGAATTCATTTTTCACTGTTAATTTTCAAGAGCTATTTGTGAAGAGTGATTTTTGTGCTTCCAAGTGATCTGTGTGTTTGTTGTTGGAAGAATTCTCAAAGTATTTTGAAACCCTTCAATACCTTACTAAGCATGGCTTCCTCCAATAGTAAAGTGAAAAAGATCAAAAATGTTGATTTGAGGAATAGTATGCGAGCTTCCAACATTCAAAATCAGTCCAACAATTGCCAAATCACTAGACCCAACAGGTGCACAATCTCAAATTCCTTTCCAGGTATTACTCATGCATGATACACACTTGTATTTTTGTTGTTCTATTCAATTGCTTCATACACATGAAATTCATGAGGCATTAAATAAGTTAAGTATAAATGGCATTTTAAAGCCTAAGCATCAACATTTGGAAGAAAAGGTCTTTACATATATTTTGCATATTCCAAGGGATTTTTAGGCAAAATTGATAAGATTCATTCTAAGTTGAGTTCACAATGGGAAGTTATGGTTGGACCATCCCATTTTGATTACAAGGAAGATGACTCACAAAATCACTAGTCTTCTAATGTTAAACAAAGAAAAGTTGACTAAAAACCTAGGTTAGGTTGAACTGGCAAAGAAGACTCTTGCTAAGTGGGATGGAAGATGAATGAAGATAAGTGGAATCACTGAAATGGAATTGATGTTTGGAATTCATGTGATTTCCCACAAAATCTACAGCTCCAGTTATCTCAATAGTGCGTCATGTGAGGTAGTAGATTTAGTTCTCAAGGTAGTGAAGAACAAAATGTCATTTGACCTTGCTGAGTTGTTATTGAATCAGTTCAATAAAAACATAGAAAGCAACAGATGTTCCAAGAACAATCTATGTAAGTTTGGTTCACTCATAACTTCTTTATTTTTCTTTGTACAAAAATTCTTCCCTTCTAATGGCATAATTGTATGGAGAAAAGATGTACATGTTTTATATTAGATTAATGAATACATAACAAAGATGGGTGAAATTTTTGATAGTATAATGGATAACCACTATGATACATTCAAAAAAAAGATGAATAATAGATATAGGATACCAAAAAAACTTGTAGAAGACAACAAATATGGTATATGTTTAATGGTAGACTGTAATAGAGTCTACATCCAGTCAGTCAAACCAAGGGTGGTAAGTGTTAAGCCTCTTGAATATGAGGTTAACATTGATGATACAAAACATATCATTGAAGCTTTTTTGAATGAGCATGTGGATCCTAAGGCACCATAATTTGGAACTTATGAAGAAGCCAACGTGAGGATAGAACTTGAAATTAAGCTTTTTCAAGCAGTTAAGAAAAGAAGAAACATGAAAGAAAAATTGAAGCAAGCAAGTTCTACTCTCCTATTGATAGAGGGAAAAAGTGATGATGTGGAAGAAGATGAAGCAGAGGATGAAGCATAAGAAACTAAGTTTGAGGAAGAAGAGCTTATAAGGAAGAAAGGTAAGGTTATCATAACCACACCTACCGAGTCATCCACTATTGTATTCACAAGAAGAGCATCAAAATACAAGAAGAATTTCAAGTTAGCTGAAGAGGATGCCGAGAAAATTATTTTCAAGAAACCTCAACCTATATTGCAAGAAAAACTAAAGGAAATAAAAGGAGGAGCTAGAATGGAAACTTTCAAATCTCTCAGATATGAAACTAGGAATGCAGATGAGAAAAACTAGATTGAGGACAGGATAATGAAAAAATTAGGGAAAATGGAAGTGATCACCTAATTAGCTTATACAACAAATTTCCAATGAGCTTATGCAAGCAATCAAACCTAGATGGGAGCATTCAAAGAAAACTACAAAAGTGTATTTGAATAGACTCTAAGGAAACTCAAGTCGAGTCCCAGTGAAAAAGAGGTGGATGAATCTTTGAAGACAAACCAAGAAAAGCTCACTATTAAATTAAACACATGCATGAAATTGATAAAAAGATATTGAATATGTAGTAAAGGCAGCCACAACTACATGGAAAGCATTTACAACTTGCATCAACCTAGCAATGTTGTTATTCATGTTAGTGACAAAGATGATGAAGATGAAAAGGAAGATGATGACAATGACGATGAAGAAAATATGGAAGAAAAAGATGTAAATATGGATGATAAGGAGAATGAACAAGAAGCTACAGAGGAGAATCTCCCTGAGATTCAGAGTATTGAGGAAATTGACCTTGAAAAGATTGCAACAGTAGTAATGGCCTTATTTCCTCACTCTCCAAGAAAACCTTTAATGCCATCAAGCTCTAAGAAATTTTTTGCCGAGGTACTTGTGGAAACTACTACTATACCAAGAACCCAACCAATATTTGCACCTATTCAGCTAAGTACTACATTGACTAAAGTGATCAGCACTTCATCTACCAAGTAGTAAGTGCTTGCATTATCATCAGATTTGACAATGCAACAACAAGGTATTTCTACTATTAGTAACATATCTACTTTCATTGCTAACCCCTCAATTTCTACAATTTTTACAATTCCAAATGTGTTAATATCAAGTACAATGATAGTTGAGAAAAAATCTCAACTAAGTATTAAGGTATCAGACAAGGGTAAGAAAATTGTTTCTACTATTTTGAAAGAAAGGGATGAAGAAGAGTAAATATATTTAGATGAGGATGCTTTTATTCCAAATTGGGATATCACTACCCTCACTACTAATAAGATGAACATCCTAGGGAAATTATTGTAGAAAAGAGCTAAGCAACAAATTCTTAGAGATCAAAATAGGAAGAAAACCCAAGTGCTAGAAGATGTAAAGGACATATTTGTAAGTGGACTAAATATTTAGGTTGATAGTACACAATGTATTTTGGATGAGTTACAGAAATTATCCAGAAATTCAACGAAGATCTAAGTAGATAAGAAAATTTTCTACAAATAGTAGAGAGAAAATTTGAGAAGAAGGTATTGTAACAAGTAGCACATAAAATTGCAATAAATCAAGTAGAATTGTCTACTATGCTTAGTTCATTGGAAACAATGCAAATTATGTAACTTCATTATTTAGTAAGTTGTATAATACATCTATCTTCACCCAAGAAATCAAAGAAAAATTATCTAAGATAGATGAAGACTTGAAGGAAAGTGCACACCAATTGTCACTTGACCCAAGCTATACCTCTGCTCACTATTCAAATATCAAATTTATGACAAATTTTCATGCAGAGTTATTAAGGGAAGAAGCTTGGATTAGGGCCACACTTGTAGATATCCAAGGCATGATTCTTCCAAACATGGAGGCATTGCAAAACACATTGCACATGCCAAGACACTCATCTGTGACAATAACTTCTCCATGGTTGATCACGTGATGGAGTTATCAGTGGAAGTGAAGATTGCATTACATGCAAGTAAGGTGTTACATGAAAATTCGTAAAAGAAAATGACATTTATTTTAAAGGTACATTCTGATTTCTTGTCACATTTTGGCATTAACTTGTAGTGCACACCTTTGCATTTATGTTAAAAAGGGGGAGAAGTATAATATAAGATGATTATATATATGAAGAGTAATGGGGAGAAGTATAATATGAGATATATGTATGGGGAAGTAGCATAGTATTATACAAATACATGTATACATAATAAGAAAACATCTTACATCTTTTATAAAAGAAATTTCAAAAAATATCAAAAATAGAGTATGATTACGGGTATGTGCCGGTCGCTAGGATGATGCTATGCGGACCAGTGTGGGATCACCACGTGTGTTATGGGACCAGGGTTCTAATGTGATCAGTCAAATTAGGGCAATTCTTTCGTGGCCATAGGATCAGAGCAGATCGACGGTTAGCTCTATGTCACTTTTTAGAAGTTACGCGACGAATATGATGGTGACATAACGCCCTCCTGCCATGTGTCTGATGAGCCTATGTGCTACGTCATATGTCAGAGAGGACCTGTCAAACAGTGGTACGTGGCCAATTCCTATTCATTGATGCACTACAGGGAATGTTCTATCTTGCTCTCAATTAGATCAATTTTGATCAACGAAAAGCACCATCTCACTATGGTGAAGCTACGTGATCTTTACCATAGCAACATGACACCCTTTCGCCACGTGTCAATGGGGCCAATTCTCGGCAAGGCGCAGTCAGTGAGGTGATGCCAGGTGTGCTGTCAGCATTTTGCGGGCCCAAAAGCTGAAAAGCAAGCATGGAACATGATGATTCTTCACAATCCTCAGATCAGGGCAGATCAACAGAAGGCGTTGTCTCGCTATGGTAAAGTTGTGAGATCTTTACCATAGCGACATAGCATCTTGCTAACACGTGTCTCACTAGCCGACCAGGGTTAACGATTAACAGCTAGCAGTCGGTGCAATCGTTGCAGTCAACGTGGTAGTTAGTTTTAATATTGCAGCTAGGTGGTGGAAAGGTGGTGCAGTCAGGTTGGTGACCACCGCGGTTAGAGATATCAACACTGACATAGCGCCCAGTCCAACGTAAGGAATGGTCAGCATGTGGGACCTTGAGGAGATGGTAAAATAAAGAGAGACGATTGGCCCGCATGGCCTAGTTAGCACAAATGGAGCTATTTGATTTGCTTTGACCTCGTGGATTCATGAGCCAGAAGCAATGAATCAGGTTTTTGCCACGAGATTTTGATCTTGTGATCAATGCCACCGACTTAGAAGTGAATGCAAGGTGCAAGGACATTCTACCACCATTACAGATCTATCTATCATGTCAGGGGATGTTTTCTGGTGCCGTTCTGTCGTCTCCAAGCTCTTTCTCAGAGGAATATCAGATTTTTTGGTACTCAAACCACCAGATCTTTGATTGGATTTTCAAGGTGAGAAGTAAATTTAATGCAAAAAATCCTCAGTTATGCCTGAACTATAAAGGCAATTTTGTGATCTTTTCTTAGGGGACTCTTTTTTTGATTTCTTTGCTACTGCTTGCAGGTCTACAGTGTAAAATTCCCTTTGCCTCTGAGTTGTATAAAATTCTGTATCATCTACTTCAACCATCAATGTGTATGTGCATCTGTGTTGCCTCTCATTGGTGTATTGTTGAGATCTGTGGCTTGCATACTGTATCTATTTTCGGCCTATTGGATAATATATAAGTGAAATCCTTTTCCTTGTGTTATTCAGTTTGGTTTCCTAATCTGTATGTGGTTATTGATTGACATAATTCTGGGTGTGTATGTCCTTTGAATTTTATCTTGGTTTTGGTAGTGCATATATGGGCAAAAATGAGTGTGAACACTCTATTTTGGTGCATCACCTCCTTAGATTAGAACTAGGTAGATTTTCTTTCATGCCCTCTTTCTCCCTTTTTCTCTCCAACAGTAGTTAGGTGCACCCTTATAGTAAGAGGAAGCTGGCCTTCTCTGGAGACTCAACCTCGCAATTCAAGTCCCACAGCTTGGAGGTTGTTTCCATGTTTCACTAGGTTGTCCTTGCGCATACGCCTTGGACAACGGTGTAAACCTAAGTGACAACAGTTTTTGACATGCCTGGTGGGACACTTTTTCAAACAAAATTTAAATTCTACTGGTGTCGAGAAGAAAGAGTTTTAGAGATTAATGCTGAAGAGGTAGTGTTGGCTTTAGTATTCAAGCCTTCAAGAGGCTAATTCTTCAAAGTACTTGGCGACTCTGAACATCAACAAATCTGGTTTCAGTCGGAAGTTGCAGTGATTCATGCCCAAAGCTGAAACAAGAGCATCTTCTAGAGGTAAATTTCAATATCAAGAGCTTTCTCTTTCAAATCCTAGAAGAAGGAGGACTAGAACTTCATTATCACCAGTTAGGGGTGTAATAACAGTTAACATACCTATAAGATCTATCTCTACTCCTCTTGTTGCTCAAACTCAGCCTAGATTGCCATCAACACGCATCAATAGAACACTTGTTTACATGGCACAGCCAAGAGTTCATGCTTTTGCCACCTTTAATGGTGGAAGTCCTCTATTGTTAGCCCAAAGACATGATATACCAGTATCTGCACTAAAAAGTATACCTAATTTTACTAGTGAAACTTCCATCTCCCCTTTAGAGCATATCCAAGAAGTAGCAGATGTCTGTAGTATTCATGGTATCATAGAGGATGATGTTGCTGTCAGACTTTTAGCCTCATCATTAATAGGGAAAGCATTACAATGGTATAGAAGCTTAGCTCATGGTTCTATAACCGATTGGGATGGACTAGGAGCAAGATTATGCAAACATTTTGAGGATAGAAGTGACCATCTGTCACTTTTAGAGCAGCTGACTACTATAAAAAGGGTCCCCCATGAATGTATGACCTATTTTAACTATAGATTTCAAAATACATGGGATAGAATACCTACTACAGTGAAACCTACCCCTGGTAATGCCTTCTTGCATTACCTCAGAGCTTTTAACAGTGATATTGCCACTACAATTCAAACTATGGGAGGAGATACCTTGCCTAATTCTTATGAGATAGCCATAAAAGCTAAGAACATCTTGATACAAGGAGGAAAGTTGGCTCCAAGGCCCCCTGTGCCTTTCTTTCCTGATGTTCCCAACCATTAAACAACGATGGCCCCTCTTCCTACAACTTCTATATCACAAGCCCTTCCTCCAGTCCCTTAAGCTTCCACATCCTCAAATGGGATAGATGAACTGAAAGAGATGCTCCAAGGTCTAGTGCTAAATATAGATAAAAGAGAGAAGACACTGGATAAAAAATTGCAAGAGCAACGGAGGGAGTTGAAGGACCAAGGGAAGAGATTAGAGGATAGCTTTTAAAGAGTGACTAAAAAAGTGGTGGCCTTGGAAAGGCAGCAAGCTCAAGGTGGCAAGCCTCCCCAATTGCAATATCAAGCTCCAAATGGTGGTAGGCCTCCTAACCGGTGCAATAGCTCTTTTGATCAGGGTAAGCAAAATAGTCATGCTTCTACTTCAAGCTCAAATCAGAACAGAGCTATAGTCCCTCAAAATAACTTGGCCCAAGATCAAGATTTCTTTCCTTCCTACAACTATTCTTATACCTATTGCATGTGCCAGAAGGAAAAATCTTATTTGGCCCTAACTGACCAAGAACCTGCAGCAAAGCAATCATACAAGGAGGATCATCCCAAGGAGGCCTCATATATTCAAGGATGTGATGATTGCTCATTCATGAATCATCAGATTGGGGAGCATTGTAATGTAAACCAGGATTCCATTGCTCATAACACAAGAAGTAAGAGGAGAGCTATGGAACATGCTACCCCTCCTTCTCCTAAGAAGGCCTCAACTTCAAGTGCTACACCTCATATACAAGAAGCAAATGAATAAAAAAGTGCTTGATAGCAGCAAAAGCAAGATTTTAGAAAGAAAGATGCAGGTGATTCTTATGTTGCCCCATCTTAACCTCTTATAAGTGCAGCTCCCAAAATTCCTACCAAAGTTCCTAACACACCATTCAGTGTGGTAGAGAAAATGAAGAAGACCAATGTGAATATCTCCATGTGGGATGCTATTGCTACCATACCAATACAGAAGAGGATGCTGCAACAGGAGTTGGAGAAGATTGAACCCAAGGATCAGCCATCTATCATGGAAAGTGCCACAAGTCTAGTACAACTAGAAGCGGATGTGGAGACAAATAAAAAGGTTAGACCTCCTCCATTCTATGTTTCTCTGATTATAGGGGGAAAATTAGTCCACAATTGCATGATAGATTCAGGGGCTAGTAGCTCAGTAATGCCTAGGTGTGTTGCTGATGCTTTAGGAATGAAATATGAGCCCATTGTTAGGGATGTGCTACAATTAGATGGTAGTACTGTCAAAACTATAGGTATCCTTAGGAATGTGGAGATGGCCCTACATGCATGCCCTGGTTGCACTGTGATTCAAGACATATTTGTTGCTGAAGTCAAGCCCTATTTTGCTATCTATCTTTCAAGAGACTTGACTGCTCAAATTGGTGGATTCATATCTGCTGATTGGTCATATATGTCATTTAAGACTAGATATGGAGCCAATGCCTCAATTAGAGCAGAACCTCAAGCCCTTCATCACACTGAATCTTACACCCCCAATCCCATCAACATGAATTGCCCTATTCTAGAGATGGATGAAAATGACATAGTAAATGAGCCTGCCACTTCCATAGTAGAGATTCCTGATCTCTTCTTGGATGAATGGGCTAGTACATATCAGTTTGAACCTATGTCAGAGACTCTTGAGACAGGCCTTAGTACATATTGCATAATAGAGAAAGATGCTCAATTTCCTAATCTAATTGAGACTAATGATGATATAAATGGAACATGGAGTATGTAATTTGATGGCTCAAGGAATAGAAATGGATCAGGGGCTGGTGTTATGTTGATCTCTCCTGCACAAATAAGATACTACTTCTCCTTTAGGCTCCAATTCAGTTGCACCAATAATGTGGCCGAGTATGAATCTTTGATTCAAGGTCTCTTACTTGCCCAAAAGAGAGGAATTCAAGCCTTGAGAGTATATGGGGATAGTGAGTTGGTAGTTAACCAAGTGAGGAGCCTGAATATCACCAAAAATGGCCTACTCAAGTCTTACAAACATAGAGTCTAGGATTTGCTTGAGGGCTTCAATGCATTTAATTTTCAGAGTATTCCCAGGAAAGAAAATAAATATGCTGATAGACTTGCAGTAGTGGGTGCAGCTTATGATGTACTAGGCAATCTTGAGGAAGAAAAGAAGCAACAAATAAAGGTGTTAGTGAGTCCTTCCATCCCTGACAACAACACTCATTGGTAGGTGTTTGATTCTGATGAGAAAATTGCGAGTTTCTTGCAAAATGAGGCAAAATTCTTAGATAGAAACTAGTCAAGACTGCAAGATCAGTATGGTGATCAGATCATTCATCTCAGTTCTAACAAGTTGCCCAAGGGTCTCATTACCTTGGAGAGTGTCTTTAATCTTGATGATCAAACAAGAGGCAAAGGAATGAATCTAGCTGCAGAAAAGGATGATCATGCCCCAGTTAGAATTGCTGATGGAAAATCTTTGAATATGGGGAAGGTATGTTCTGAAACTGAGCAAGAAAAAATCATTCATTTATGTCAAGAATTTAATGATGTATTTTCTTGGACATATGATGACTTAAAAGGGTTTGACCCTAGTTTGTTTCAGCATACCATAGATTTAATTGATAAGGCAAAACAAATAAGGAATAAATAGATGCTAGTGAATCCTAAGATTGAACCTCTAATGAGAAAAGAACTATCCAAGTTGATAGAGGCTAATATAATATTTTCTATCAAACACTCATCATGGGTAGCTAACCTTGTCCCTGTAAGGAAGAAGAATGGAGAAATCAGACTATGTGTGGACTTTAGGGATCTTAATTAGGCTTCTCTTAAATATCACCATCATCTCCCTTCTATGGAGAAAATCCTATCCAGAGTTAGTGGGTCAAGGAGATTCTCTTTTCTTGATGGGTTCTCTGGTAATAACCAAGTGTTGGTTAAAGAATCTGAAAGACATAAGACAACATTTACTACTAAATGGGGCACCTATGCTTATTGCAAGATGCCATTTGGACTAACAAATGCAGGTGCCACATTTCAGAAGGCAATGGAGATGGCCTTTAAAAAATTAATTGACAAATTTGTCTTAGTATACCTTGATGATATAACTAAAAATGTAGAAGATCACTTTGATCATCTAAGACAAGTATTTCTAAGATGTAGAGAGTTTGGGGTTTCCCTTAACCCAGCCAAGTGTGTCTTTGCTACAAGCCAAGGCAACATTATTGGAACACATTTTATCTAAGGGGGGGCTGACCATTGATCCAGAAAGAACAAAGGCAATACTTTCCCTTACTCTTCCTAAACACAAGAAGGGGCTGCAAAGTTTCCTTGGTAGGATAAATTTTGTAAGAAGGTTTATTCCTAATCTTGCTACCATGGTGAAACCCCTTACAGCTATGCTTAAGAAAGTTATGGTGTTCTCATGGACCAAGGAAGCGAAGGAGAGTTTTGAAGAAATCAACACAGCCATAGCCTTAGCCCCTACTCTCATGGACCCAAATTTTGAGAAAGATTTCATCCTCTACACTCTAGGTGGTGAGTCAAGTATCTTTTCTGTCTTGACTCAAACAAATGACAAGGATGAGGAGCAGCCCATAGCTTTCTTTAGTGAAGGGCTCAAGGAATATGAAGATAAGTACAGATTTGTTGAGAAGTAGGCCCTTGCGGTCATCAGAGCCTTGAAGAAATTCAAGCACCTCTTATCACACAATAGGATCCATTTGTTGGTGCCCCATGCCAGTGTAAAAGACTTCCTGTTAAGCAAGGATATCGATGAAAAGAGAGCTGGATAGATCACTAGGGTAATGGAATATGATGTTGATATTCAGATTACCAAGCTGGTAAGAGGGAGAGGATTATGCAAAGAAATGTTATCAAGTTAGGATTCTGATGAAGAAACTGCTATGGTAATAACAGAGCAGTAGGAGGAAGGAGACGTTAATGGCCCAAGGAGCTGGATAAATGACATGAAGAACTTCTTATCAGGAGATGGATACCCTCAGGGATTGGACAGAGCTAAAAGGAGACAATATAGACCATAGTCCATTCCCTATATTGTAATTGATGGTATCCTATTTAGGAGGGATTTTAATGGGACCCTATTGAGATGCATTGAAGAGGATCAAGCTGAGAGGATGATTAAGGAACTTCATGATGGCCCTGATGGTGGTCATTTCTCTGCAAGAACAACTACCATGAAGATCATGAGGGCTGGTTATTATTGACCATCTCTGTTCCATGATTATTATGGATACATGAGAAAATATGAGAAATGTTCTTTCTTCTCAGGCAAACGGAGTCTTGCAGCCCTCCCCCTTCGTCCTATTCAGGTAGATCAGCCCTTTACCCAATGGGGGTTGGATTTTATAGGCCCCATTAATCCTCCATCTAGTGCAAGTCATAAATAGATTTTGGCTGCTACTAATTATTTCACTAGATGGACAGAGGCAGTTGCCTTGAAGGATGCCACAGAACCATCAGTTGTTGAATTCCTTGATAGGATTGTATCTAGGTTTGGTGCTCCTAGTATCATCTCAGACAATGCTAAGTCTTTTGTTGGAACCCAAACTTTTGCATGGGCAATGAATCACAATATTTACCTGAGCACATCATCAAATTACTATCCCCAAGGTAATGGTTTGGCTGAGTCTTCCAACAAAAATCTGATTAGAACCATGAAGAGGACAATAGAAGACAATCAGAGGGTCTGGCATAAGAAATTAAGAACTTCTCTATGCGCTGATAGGATAACACCCAAGAGATCTGTTGGGAATTCACCTTTTTGTGTTGGTATATGGTAGGGAGGCCAGACTCCCAATTTCATTGGAATTCCCATCCTTGGAGTTGGCTCATTAGCTGGAATTGATTGAAGATAATGCTATGTCAGTAAGAATGGCAGAGCTGATTGAACTAGAAGAAAAGAGAAATAAAGCTATGCAGACCCTAGAGATGCATCAGCAACAGATGAAAAGGAGTTTTGATAAGAAAACTAGGGTCAGAACCTTCAGAGAAGGAGATTTAGTTCTAAAGTGGGGTGCAGATAGGGAAAAACCAGGAAGACATTCCAAATTTGATGCACTATGGAGTGGCCCCTATCTGATTGCCAGTTGCAAATAGGCTAACGCATTCCAGCTAAGTAGGCCAATTGGTGAAATTTTACCCATTGTAGTCAATGGGATCTATCTGAAGCCCTATTTTTGAAAATTTGTGGATCCATGTACATGAGTAGTTTAGTTTCTTTTCTGTTGTTTCCCTCTTTTCAATAAGTGCGCATGCACATGGTTCTCTCTTTGAGTTGCCAGCATCCGAAGTTTTGACATTTTTGATGTTGTAGAAGCAGAGCTAGGGTTTTCAATGTTTTGATCTCCTCACAGACAGGTTAGGGTTTTGCAATTCTTAGATTCATACTTTTTTGACTCCATGGCCCAATGGATCGTTACAAGCACTGGTCATGCATTGAGCAGGCTCATGCACCATGTGAGTCACCAGAAATGTTGTATTTTAATCTTCCCACCAAAATTCATAATTCATATTTGCCCTTCCCGCCTTTGAAATGTCCATAGTCTGATACCCGTGGAAATATTAAAATACCAAGCTTCGAACCTTATAACATATTTTTTGCGGCCCGCAAGTTCTTTGTCGTCATATCCGAGGAGGATCTACGGTTGGCACTATCTTGCCATCGGAAGCTATACGAGATTTATGTTCGCGACATGGCACCCTGATGACATGTGTCTGGTGGGTCCAACGGGCTGGCCAACATGTTTTTGTGGGTCAAAAAAGTGCCACGGCACCGTGGGCGCTATGTCGCTATTGTGTGTTGGGCAAAAAATCTTCATAGCAACATAGCGCCCAACAGAAAAGGTTTCATGGTGGGCAACTTGCATCACCGAGAATTTTTATGGTGAGTGATTACTTCACAGGCTAGAGATGACAAATGTCGGTGAGGCGCTATGTCGCCATCGAAAAAATCATGAGTTTTTTGATAGTGACATAGCGCCTAATAGAAAGTCACCGCAGAAAAGAACTTCAGCCAAACGAGTTGGGTCCCATTTCATACTCCATTTGCCTAGTTGGAAGGGTCCTCAATCCACACTAACAAATCAGAACATGCCACATCTGTGAGAAAAGGCTACTCAATGGGTCAAGGTGCTACAGGTCACTAGGATGATGCTACATGGACCAGTGTGGTATCGCCACGTGTGTTATGGGACCAAGGTTCTAATGGGATTAGTTAGATCAAGGCAAGTCTTTCGTGGTCATAGGATCAGAGCAGATCGACCTTCAATGCTATGTCACTTTTTAGAAGTTACACAACGAATATGATGGCAACATAACGCCCTCCTGCCATGTGTCCGATGAGCCTATGTGCTCTGTCAGATGTTAGAGAGGACCCGTCAGACAGTGGTATGTGGCCAATTCCTATTCGTTGATGCACTGCAGGGAATGTTCTATCTTTCTCTCCATCAGATCAATTCTAATCAACGACAGGTGTCATCTCGCTATGGTGAAGTTGCACGATCTTTATCATAGCGACATGGTGCCCTTTTGCCACATGTCAGTGGGGCCAGGTCTCACCAAGGTGAGGTTGATGAGGTTATGCCAGGTGTGGTATCAACATTTCGTAGGCCCAAAAGTTGAAAAGCAAGCATGGAACATGACGAGTCTTCACGATCATAAGATTAGGGTAGATCAACGGAAGGCGTTGTCTCGCTATGGTAATATTGTGCAATCTTTACCATAGCAACATAGCATCTTGCTGACACATGTCTCATTTGCTGACCAGGGTTAACGATTAACGACTGGCAGTCAATGCAATCGTCACAGTCAACATGGCAGTTAGTTTTAATATTGTGGCTAGGTGGTGGAAAGGTGGCGCAGTCAGGTTGGTGACCACCACGGTTAGAGATATCAACAGTGACATAACGTCCAGTCCAATGTAAGGAATGGTCAACTCATGGGACCTTGAGGAGATGGAAGAATAAAGAGAGATGATTGGCTCGTGTGGCCTAGTTGGCACAAAAGGAGCTATTTGACTTTCTTTGACCTCACAGATTCATGAGCTAGAAGCAATGAATCAGGTTTTTGCCGCGAGATTTCGATCCTGTGATCAATGCCACTGACTCAGAAGTGAATGCAAGGCGCAAGGACATTCTACCACCATTAAAGATCTATCTACTATGTCAGGGGATGTTTTCTGGCACTGTTATATCCTCTCCAAGCTCTTTGTTAGAGGAATATCAAATTTTTTGGTACTCAAACCACCAGATCTTTGATTGGATTTTCAGGGTGAGAAGTTAATGCCAGTAGTTGAGAAGTAAATGTAATGCCAAAAATCCTTAGTTATGCCTTAACTATAAAGGCAATTTTGTGATCTTTTCTTAGGGGACTCTATTTTTCATTTCTCTGCTATTGCTCGTAGGTCTGCAGTGTAAAATTCCCTTTGCCTCCGAGCTGTATAACATTCTGTATCATCTCCTCTAGCCATCAATGTGTATGTGCATCCGTCTTGCCTCTCATTGGTGTATTGTTGAGATTTGTAGCTTGAATACTGTATCTATTTTTGGCCTATTGGATAATATATAAGTGAAATCCTTTTCCTTTTGTTATTCAGTTTGGTTTCCTGATCTGTATGTGGTTATTGATTGACATAAGTATGGGTGCTTGTGTCGTTTGAATGTTATCCTAGTTTTCGTAGTGCATATATGAGCAGAAATGAGTTTGAACGCTCTATTTTGGTGCAACACCTCCTTAGATTAGAACTAGGTAGATTTGCTTTCATGCCCTCTTTCTCCCTTTTTCTCTCCAAGAGTACTTAGGTGCACCCTGATAGTAAGAGGAATTCGGCCTTCTCCGGAGACTCAACCTCGCAGTTCAAGTCCCACAGCTTGGAGGTTGTTTCCATGTTTCACTACGTTGTCCTCGCACATAGGCCTTGGACAAGGGTGCAAACCTAAGTGGCAACAGTCACTAATGCCAAAGGGGAGATTTTTGACATTGAGGTCAAAGTTTATTTATTAGAGACCCAAACTTAGTCAACTGGTTAAAGTAGCTACCTAGCTTATCTTTCAGTTTGTAGTGTTATCCAAGTATTCTAGTTACTACCAAGTAATATAGTTGTTACCGAGTTCTACAATTTCTACCAAGTTCCAGAATCTCAATATAGTTCACGATGAGCAATATTTACCAAGTTGATCAATGGAAGTGCTAACTAAGCTTCACAATATTAATTGAGTTGCACAATGTCAACTATGGTCTCCAGTATCTATTGATCTTGCATTATTAGTGATGTAAATCTAGTTTTGACCGAGCCAAGAAGTGTCAACCAAGTGATTCAGTTTATATAGAGCTTGTAGTGTTAGTTTTGACTAAGCCATGCAATGTCAACCAAGTGATTCAGTTTATATGTCGAGCTTTGCAGTGTTCACCAAGTCACATGTGTTAACTGTGTTTAGGCTACTTGGAAGTGATTAGTACGAACCTAAATTTTATGTCTACCAAGTGGATGATGATGCTAAGTGTTGACTATGGTTGTCAAGTATCAAAACATCACAAAGTTTATTTTCTAAACCTGAGTGTCAACAGTTGGGCCGACTTTGTGATCTTGATGGAACCTAGGTTGTAGCTGAATTTGATGAATTGTGATTATAATTGGTATATATGTAAAGAATTGTATCATATCCAAATAAGTAAGTATGAAGCAAATATAAAGAGAAGAAGTGTGAATTAAGAAGGCTACAAGAAGTATAAGGGGTTGCAATGATTTATCTATCATACATAGCAAGGTGATCTATACATTTCAAAGGAATCTCAACGAGAAAATTAAAGATCAACCACTGGTTCATCCTAATAGGTGTATCAGTTAAATCCTTTAATAAGGTAGACTTAATAGGCTATGTCAAATCTTTTTAGCAAGTGCATACTTCATTGTATGTTTTGTAAATCCTTTCATAAGGTGGACCCAATAGTCCTTATTGCTCCTAATAGGGAAGATCATAAGAAGTGATCAATTGTAAGCCCTAATAGGTCAACTTTATACTATAGTACTAAAATTTGTGGGTATCATCCCTATCCTAGTTTTACCTTCTATTTGGAAGGTTTCTAGGTCACCATATCTTGTGTTAAGTTGTTATGAATATTTATTTGCTTCCATTATTTCATTCATGCAATTAGATCAGAATATTTATGAAGGATTAATTGGTGGAATGAGATTAAAGTTTTATTGGTTCTTGATTCACCTCTCCCCTATTAGTAACCTTTCCCACCTCATATTTCCAACAACTAGATGCCAAGAAACTAGGTAGTGGAAAGGAGATGAAAACCTAGGTAAGGCAAGAGAAGATGAGGCAAGAAGATATAATATTGCTTGGGGGGTTAGAATTTTTTAGGAAGTATTTGTAAGGTAAGGGTTTACAAAAGGAGAATAAAGAAGATGAAAGTAAAAGGAAAGAAGAAGAAGAAAAGAAGAGGAAAAAAGAAGAGAGAAGGAAAAGAAAAGAAGAATAAATGAAGAAGATAAAGGAAGAATTAATGAGCTTGTGCGTAAAGTTAAAGAATATGGAAGAGAAAATTCATGCCTTGGGAGGGATGATTGTAGCTCAAGATGAAGAGATAAACCATGAACCTATTGTCAAAATTGTGAATGAAGATAAACAAATTTTTTTACTCATTGTGGAACCTACACAAGAAATTACTAGTATTAATAATATGGTTGTGGTTGACCAAAAGGATGGTGTGATTTGTGACGAATCTCATGATGAGATTTATATTGAAAAATAAGAAATCAAGGTTGTCGATGAAGAAAGAGTAGAGAGTGATCGAATGCATGTTGAAAATAAAGACAAATGCGAATAGGTCCCAAGAAGACTTGAGAGAAAAGATGCAAGATTTATGATTGACTTTGATACTAATCCCATTGATTTTATCCCTGAATTTTTTGTTATGTTCTTCTCAACATAGGTGATAGAGAAATCAGATTGTAACTTAGGACATAAATATTTTTATGGCAAGGTCATATTCTTAAGCAAGAGGATTGGGAGACCAAACATGAAGATGAAGATAAGGTATTTGTTTTACCCCTTTCCAAGGGACTTGGAAAGTTCCCTTGGAAAGCTTTGAAACTCAGAAGTATGTTACAAGAACACCTAGAAAAATGAACATAAAGAATACATATCTCCTTTTTGTTTATTCTGAAATGTCAAATTAATGTTTTTCAATATATTTTATGTCTATTTGAGCAACATGTAAGGCTAAGTTAAGCCTTGGAATCAATTTGTTAAATGTTGTCAATGTTGTCCATTTAAGTTCATAGGGTCAAGTTTGATTAAAGTAAGTAAATTCCATAGAATATGATAGGAATAATTTATTTATGCTTTATTTGTCATATTTTTATAGTTTTAGGAGTCTTGGAAGTCATTTATGAAAAAACCAAAAGTTTTCACATATGTAAGTAAATATGGTCATTAAATGTGACAATATGAAAAAGATGATGTAAGAGAGAAGGTGAAAGGTCATAAGAGGTATCCAATAGTTAGAGGAATTTAAGAGACATTAAAATATCATTTAATTTTCATGATTTACAGATTGGAATGGGTGGAAAGCTTTTTGAGGAGAATAGAAATGAAAGGAGATTTTGTTTTTCAAGTTTTATATTAATTTTTTGTGCAAATTTATAGAAATCAAACTATTGTTTCTATTGGTACAAATGTATATGAAAAGATACAGAGCTAAAATGTATATTTTCATAAATTCATTTTATTTATCTTTATTTTCATTTTATTTTCATCAAATTACATTAAGTGTTGCAAAAGTTATGCTCATTTTGGTGAATGCATTTTTGAATCTATCCTCGAGTTGACAGTTTTAGAAAAAATTTAATAAATTTTGTTCTATTGAATGGATTTGGTTATAAATCTATAGAAACATCTGTAGTTTATCTTTATTTAATATCACGAAAGTATTTTTATTCATTACTTCATTGTTGAAAGATATGATCATCTCCTCTCAAGTGGAAAATATTGTCCCAGTTTGTTGATTTGAGTAAAAGTTTGAAAAAGTGTGTAATATTTTCTTGATAAGTTATGAAGTTGTGATTATGGAATTTTTGTGTCCTTGTACACTTGCATCATATTTATAGGAATAAAAAATATTGGGTTCAATAGTATCAATATTACAATGAACACAAGTATTGAACATATCCTTCTAGGGACAAGATATTTAAATATATACAACTACTAAACACGTCTTGGAAAATGGTATGGAAAGTTCAAAAAATGTACTCAATATATGTGCATGCTTGTCAAGAGTTTTTAGTTTCTTGTGTTCTAACCGTATACCATCCTGCTAAATGATGAAAAAGATATGTTCTACAATCTCATTTCCTCATGTTTGCATAGGACCGTCAATAGGTGGTTTCACATTTTCATGAATCCCTTGATGGAGAATATTGGCTTGACATGGAGTCCATCAAAAGTCTTCACCCTAGATAGAGTTGTGAATGTCAATCCCTAACTTTCCCAATGTTGATTTTTTCTTTCTATAAGGTCAATCCTTGAGATTTGTAGATGGTTAATGCTCATGCCATCATGATTGGTATTCATCTCATGTTTCCCAAGCAAAAATGTATAATTTCATGCCACTTTGGGATCTTCTTCATTCCAGGTTAGTCCTATATAGTTAGTCATCTATAAAAGTGGAAATAGGAATATGGATATATCCCACCAAAGTCGCATACAAATCATTGAATAACAATGTTTTCAAAGAAATGTACATCTCATCGAATGTGTCATATAAGATACCTTTATTGAGTAAGAACATGGACATCATACATGAGGGGGAGAAGAAAAGAGGCTTAAATCAAGAGCAGGAATGCAACCCATAGTATTAATACCCAACACACTACTCATAATGGATGAAAGGAGATATATATGAGGTTGGTATATTAAATTTTTTTTGAGAAGCGATATAAATATCATAGATGATGTAGAGAATAAGCTTGGCTTAAATCAAGAGTAATAATTCAACCTAGGGTACAAATACAGATAATTCTACTCATAGTGGAGTAGAAATAATGTGTATGAGATTAAAGACTAGAAGAAATGTGAATGAGGTCAAATACCTTATATACATGTGATGCAATGAGAGAATTGATTCAATGGAAATGGCAATGAAGTAAAAGATATGCATGTTGATCTATTTCATGATAAAATGACACATTTGTAAATGTATAAAAGAATTGTTCATCAAAGTAGAAGGAATTGAATACTACATAACATATTAAAATACTAATGTCATCTAAATTATAAATATTTAGAATTTATACAATCGACAAGGTTATGAATATTATTCCAAAGACATAAGTAAAACTGAATGTAATATTTAAAAAGCATCCCATGTTCCTACATCAATCATGCAAGGAGCATTAAACCACACTTTTTTTATTACAATAGTTTTGAAGAAACATGTTTCAATAGTTCAACAAATATAATTATCTAATATTATTTTGAGGATAAATGGATTTACTTGGATAAGAGATTTCCTTGGTGGCCTCAAAATTGAATAGCTAATATTACATCGGGATTTACAATATCAAGATCCACATTGATGACATGTTGTATGCCATAAGCCAATGTACATGGTGGAAAATCAACTAGTGTTCAAAGAGGTTATTTGCTAGTGTGTTCTATTTATCAAGTAAATTCACAGTGTATCTACGGATGGGAGCCACACAACCAAGTATATTTATGCTCAGATTTTTTGTATCACAATCCACCTGAAATGTATGTCATTCCATGATTTTATTAGATTAAAGATTTGTGAGGGAATGAATTTGTTGATAAGGCCTTAGAAACTTAAAAAAAATATAGTGGAAGGTGAAAACCCAAATTATTTTCCATAATTTTCCCTTCCTACAAGGTAATTATCCCTTTGGAATGTGCTTGTAGACATGAAGGGCATGTTTGGTAGTGGGAATACAAGTGGAATAGGCATATGTAAATTCTTAAAATTTTGAATTCTTCATTTGGATGCACCAACTCAGAATTGGAATAAAAAATAAAATAGGAATACGTATTCCAATTTTGGCCCAAAAATGAGGTTTTGCAATTCCACCTAAATAGATGGAATTGGAATACATATTCCTATTCTTGTTTTATTTATTTTACAAAACATAAATTTTCGGGTTTGTGAATTCCCCATCAATTTTTTGCTGAACCAAATAGAGAATAGGAATATGTACCCCCATTTTCTATTCTAGAGTAGCTATTCCTATTCTCCTATTCCTGTTCCCGTAGCCAAATAGACCTGAAGAATGGAAAAATCCAATTCATAAATACCATGCTTTATTGATTGAAAGAATAGGATGTCATCATATAGTATGAAATGAGATGATTTCTAGTTCTATGCCCAATTTGGCTACTAGGATAAGAATCATGAGGACTATTAAGAAACATCAAACATGGTAAGAAAGGTTTGAGTTTTAGAAGATCCACCAGGTTGGCTGGAGTGCATAATCGCAACCTTTAAAATATTAAAATTTTGAGTGAATCTCAGCAGGAAGGTAATATTGAAAATGATATGAAGAATAGGGATACCTTTTGAAAATTAATTCACATGGTATCAATTTTGAGATTGGGAACACCTCCATTGAGTTGCCTCTTATATTGTGTCATAGGATTTCTGCAAAGCCCCAACTTTTGAAGAGAAGCAATGTGAGATTTGTCGCTAGACCATGAAGTAGGTAGATGCTATGAATGCAAAAGTTGAGTAGATTGAGAAACATGATATCAGTGGCCTCTTTCTCATTCCTAATATTGGCAAATGACAATTCCTCGATTGGGGTACTAGATAGAAAAACATCATAATCTTGTAAATACTTAAAATTATATATTATCAAGCTTATAATAAAGCAAGGAGTGACATTGCCTACCATTGGTGTGACATTCATGCTTACAATCTAATAAAGTTTGTATCTCAGTTTAGTTCTTTATGCCTTACAAGGCATGCTATAATGAGCGCATGTAATTGTCAATGTTGGCATGTGAACATGTTATAGGAAAGTGGAGGCACGTTATAGATTTCCAACCATTCTTTGAGAAGTTTCAATTATTTTTCAATTAAAAACATCATAGATGTTACAAGAGAAACTTACCAATGATATATGCCTAAGTCACAATCCAGATTTATAGGCATAATAAAAGAGAACTTTGGGAATACCACAAACCTACAGATTTTCCACCCCTCTTCATAAGAATTCCACCAACTAGCGTTGCCCAATAGTCTCCAACAGTTGACCAAACAATGGTCTAAATGAATGGGAAAATTTTGTTAATATCCCATGAAAATAAAGGCCAAATAACCACATGTGCAAATCTACATTTACTATGTGGTACAAGCCATCATACTCTTATCAAAAGGCTGCACCTTTTTGTGAAACACATCAATTTCAAGCTAAAAAAAGTAAAAACTCATAGCATAGTATTCTACAAGAAATTACTAAAAGACTCTGGAAATGATTTACCCCAAAAAAATAGCATTATGAACCACAACCCAATACACAAACAAGCATGGAAGTGATGATATCAACAAAACATCCACATGTTTAAATGAAAGCATAAGCCACAATGGAACCTAAAAATGAATATATTTGTATAACAGTAGCAGGGTTATGTTTTAAGAAAATAATAAAAAAAAATTGAAAATTTTCAAAATGTTATGAATCACCAAAGCCTGCAAAGACCAGAGTAGTAGAGGTTTTATGCCAAGATATCTTATCAAGTCAAAGGGCAAAAGAAAGGTGGTCATCAATCTTAAACACAAATTCAAAGTGATTTCAAGCTCTTCAAGATATTTTGATCAAATAAATAGAGCCATGTCAAAAAGCCACAATATATAAACCAGTATAAGAAAAAAAAGATAAAGAAAAGATACATCATTTCAATATGAGGAAAGGAGCATATACAACAGCATCGTTACATGGTAAAATTTTATTCTCAATAGCCCATAGTCGATTCAACAGTGTATTGAATAGCCAACACAATGTTATCTACTCAACTAAGGTTCAATTAATAAGTTCATAGTACAGAAATATAGAAGAAATGAGCCCCATGATGGCAAAGTGAAGAAAATGCAAGGATATAAGTTCAACTCATTCACATGAAGTATATAATGTTTTCCACATATTTAGAAGCATGAGACTCTCATTTATGTAGTCAAAGCACCAGAGACCCTTATTGGGTTAAAATGATAGGGTCGCAACATTATAAATAGCTAGAGGGTGTACTAAATAAGACTCAAAACCCAAATGAAAATTAGACTACTCATAATTTGATGTAAGAGAGAACTTCATCTTTAGTGAATTTGTAGAAGAATAGAAAAAACAAATAATGGAAATGAAAATTTAAAAATAAGTAAGGCATAATTATATTCAAGAAAAAATTCCCTTAGTAAGTTGAGTACATTTCAAATCTGTACATAGAATCTAGAAGATTACATTACATAGAAAATACGTAATGGATTTGTCAATCAAAACTCAGATTTCTACAATGAAGCCTCCATTACGGAGGTTGAAATATCGAAACCCTCGTTAAAGTTTATCCCATTCCCTCCAAAAGATTAGATGCAAAGGTTTTAATGTTAAATCTATCTCAAAAAAATAGTATTACACAAGCTTATAGGGCAAACTTTGAGTTTTAAGGAAAAAAAGCCATCAGAGAGAAATCTCAAATGAGTGTATTCAGGCATACCTGCAAAAAATTATCAGAGAAGCAACATTAATTTCCCATCAGAGGCCCATAAGTAGGGAACAAGAATCACCGGTGACTATATAAAAGCTCTGCGAGATTACAAAAATATCTGATATTTTCTTCCATGGCAGGGGTGGGCGCTGATTCCTCCACATGCACCAATCCGGCTAGGCAGGTTATTTTGCTTCTCGACCATATCATCTCAATGGAGATTTGAGATCATGTGAAAATATGTAATGCAAATGGTTGATTAGGGCTTTAGTGTTGGCTGATGCAACGCGTTCCCCTGCTCATAGGTGGTTAATTATGTGGTGTTTCATCTCAGCCAACGCGTTCCCCTGCTCATAGGTGGTTAATTATGTAGTGTTTCATGTGATTAATTATGTGATGTTTCAGGTGGTTAATTATGTGGTTTTCAATATTGTCTTACCAAGCAATGCAGGTTGTAAATCTTGCTTGATGAGCAAAGACTCTATCTGCAATTTCCATAGCCCAAAGTTTTGCCCAGAAAACTTTTTAATCTTCCACATTTGCCAATCTGGCAAGGCAGGTTATTTTGCTTCTCGACCATATCATTTCAATGGAGATCTGAGATCATGTGAAAATATGTAATGCAAATGGTTGATTAGGGCTTTACAAAGCCCTCATATCACTCATGGGTTAAGTGCGTTTTTTTACACACTGATTTTTGTGGGAATAATCTCTTTGAGAAAACCAAATAAGATTATTTGAAGGGAATGTACAATCTTAGTTTAGGTATTTTTAGAACTAATATTAATTAATTAATAAAAAATATTACTTAAATACTTTTCTTAAATAATATTCAATTATATTATAATATTACAATTGATTAAATAATATTATTTTTTTAGTAAAATATAAGAGTTACACTTTTAATTATTTTGCAATTATTAATTGTAAAAACATGTTAACTAAAGATTATGTATTTTTTCTTAAAGGTGAAGTTATTTGCATAAATGTTTTTTAGTTTATCTTTTCTATGAATTCTATTACAAGAACTATCTTTACTGAAATGAAGGTATACAAACATTGGCTATATATTTATAGATGACATTTTAAAACTTATTTTTGTGTTCATGTTTTGTTTTTAACAGATACAAAATTTAGTCTTCCATTTTCAAGTGTATCTATAGACTACTAGAACTATTTTGGATGCTCCATCCTTAGAAAGCATGAGCAATAGAATGGTCTCTAAAGATGTCTCTTCAAACTAAAGAATGATCTTTAGAATGAACAATAGTAAGATGTTCCTTTTTTGCTTGTAAGGCTGAGTAATAGTGAGTCATAAAATTGCAAAAATTTCTAGTACATTATAGGTTTTGTAGAAACTCAAGTTCAAATATTCTAACATCAACATGGTTTCATTGTTTCATCGTCATATTTATGCAAAGGAGTTTTGTAAAAAAAAATTCAAGAGAACTCATGAGCCCTGCCTTTAGCAAGGTATGTTGCGTGGAATTAGTTCTCTCTCATATACGAGAAAAATAAATTAATGGACACAATGAGTTCAACGATGCTTCATCCTTGGGGAGAAATATAAATTGCTGATAAAAAAAGTTAGGTTGAGCATCTTAAATATTAAATGCCTTTACTATAATTAAGTATAGTTATAAATAAATAAATAGATAAATAATTTTAAAAAAATTCAATGTGTAATTTGAATATGTGTGTGTGTGTGTGTGTGTGTGTGTGTGTGTGTGTGTGTGTGTGTGTAGATAGATAGATAGATATTGTGTGTGTGCATGTGCGTGTGCTAGATAAAACATGTTAAAGTAGTGTCAATTTCACTATTTCATAATTGAAGTATGATAGAGTAAGTTAGTATTTTTAATTTTATTGGTATTAAAATTATTTATTGTGTCTACTTTTTTTAATGCAAGATTGAGTTATTTGATATAAAATAAAAGTTAGGAACTTGAAGATTAGAGTAATTTTAAATAGACTCAGTCCTATAAATCATGTTCAGTAATAAAAAATGTAATCTATGAGTTATGTGGTAGCAAATGCTAATACATATAAATTTTACAACTAATGGTTTGGGCAAGGTGATGTGACTATAAATGTTGTCATACTAAATGTTGTCATGATACTAATAGTACAAAAGTGATGGGAAGATTCTGGATGGTATAGAGAAGGGACTATGTATGGTGGTCAAGTTGGAGAAATTTTTCGGCTTCATAGCTAGCTCCCAAAACATGTTTGGCCAAAATTTTCTGACTTGAACTATTCTAGTAATGGAGTGTCAATGGCAAGAATGTGACAATTTTTAGAGTGACATTCATGAGGTAATAGCCTTATCAACTAGATTAATGATAAATATAATTTAAATTGTAAATATTTATTTTTTTTATTACTAAATAATTTTTTTCGAAGATTTAATATTTATCTAATAGAGGTTCTCACTATTTACTAAATACTAATATATTAAATGTAATTATAATAAAATAATGTTATATTTTATAAAGATGGTTATTACATGACATTAATTTGATTAATAGTGATTCTATGTTGAGATTATAAAATACTTAATTATAATTAATATTATTTGTATATAGAGATAGATTTGGAATTTTCTTTTGAGTGTGTGGAGGCTTTTTCGTCTTCAAGAGTTTATATATAGATTTTGAGCACATATTGGGGTGATTTTGAGTTCATTTCTAGTTCAAGATCGATTGAGAGGACATACAAGGAAGTTAATTAATAATGATGTATTGTTAGGGCAAATACTCCATTAATGAGCAATAAAAGTTATACATAGTTAAAGAATATTTTATTATGATTTAAAATTCATCGACCATTCATTTAGTCATTTGTTTGGGTGACTAAATATTAGATACCAATTATTTATTCATTTATTTGATCATTTATTTAGCCACTTATATTAGTCCATCCTTTTGATTTTAGCCAATGACCAAATTAATCATTTATTTAGTCACTTATAAATTAAAAAATATTATTAGAATTTGATCACCTTTAGTCATGTGAGTAAAAGTTTTAGTCATGTAGTCATTTATTTTCCAAAATTCTACTAGTGAAGGGATTCATGAAGATGTGAAACCACCTATTGATGGTCCTATGCAAAGATGTGGAACTTAGACTGTAGAACATATCTCTTTGAAGTCATTCAACATGATGATATAAGGTTAGAACACAAGTGACTACAAACTCTTGAGAAGCATATTGTTCAAAACCATTACAAGGCTTCCAGAATGATAGATTAGTTTTTGCCATTCAATATATTGACTACATTTGTTGAACTATACATACTCTTTTCCAAGTTGTGTTTAGCAATTGTATATATTTAAAAATTTTGTGCCTAGCAAGATATGTTCAATACTTGTGTGCATTTTAATATTGATACTATTGAACCCAATTGTTTTCCTTCCTAAGAATATTAGGGTATAGATGATTGCATATCTATATTGGAAATAACCTAATATATGTGAAATTGATATGTGATGCCTATCTTATTAATATAAATTGAATATAAAATATTTTTCTGTAACCTCAAATTATCTATAATATTTTATATTGAGATTATCTTAATAAGTTAAATTTAATTAGTTGTTATCAAATTTAGTATACTAAATTTGTACAATTTTCAATGGCACAAAATGGAAGTGCAAAATACACAATCAGTACCTCTAAAATAATAACTAGTAATGCTAGGATTTATTTAATCAACATCTTGCAAGGAGGTAGAATGAATGACTACTAACGATATACTTTATTTTATTAGCAACACTTGCAATGAAAGTGAACACCATTAAATAGTCACTATTTAACTCAGAAGATTGTCTCAAAAAGAATAAACTATCCACCAAAACAATCTACATACTCAAAAACATAAGTGAACTACACCCAATTTTTCAAAATCAACATAACCCTTGCACCACTTGGTTCATGTGCTGGCATGAATGGTGAGCATCTGAATAATCAATAAGTTTGGTTAATTTAAAAAGGATTTTTAGGTTTAAAATTATAGTAATGATCCCTACAAAATTTAATGGCTTAATCTCAGTTTTTTTAGCACAATGTACACAACCATATTGATAAAACCCCTCTCATGTGAACATTTTGAAGTTAGTCATTTTTTCTTGACTTTTCCACTCTAGGACAAGAGTAGTCTTAGCCACACAAAGATAAGCACCACCTAAGATGCAACTTTCATAATGTTTTCTATTAAATAGACCTTTGGGAAGCTCAATCATATAGAGATATTAGTTAAAAAAACATATGCATCAGAAATATAAACTAAGGGGAGGACCCCATGTGGTTGCTAAAATTATTTTGGCTAGAAGCTGCTACTCCATTTTTTTAGCAAAAAATTGTGAAGTTGGTGGTTTCGTGCAAGCAAAATTTGTGCTTATTTTTAAGCATCCTCTTTTAAATCAAAATTTTAAATGAATATCTATTGCAAATTAGATTGGGAAGAAAAAATTTAGGCAAGAGGAAAAACATTTATGAACATATTTATGGTTTTTCGAATTTAAATAGTTGCACTTTTTTCAAAAAATTTCAAAGAATTACATGGGAACATGATGGATGCTTAAATTTAAATAGAAATTTATCATAATAAGTTGCATGGGAACATGGGATAAACACCACGCAGAGAAAATGATCTATCGAAGTTAGACCCATGCATTAATTGAGATGCACATGGTTGGGTAGCACACAAATCATTTTCATTGCACTGATTTAGGTAGTACACATCATAATAAATTGATGAGGGTTAAAGCACAAACTTGTGTCACCCTTCTGTGAAGGAAAAGGCTAACAAAAGTATAACTGTTCACCTTAAATGATATAAAATTGGTATTATTATTTAGAATTTGAAAATGAGGTAAACTAATGAAATGTGTAGAAATTGATCAAGTTTAGCATTATAATTTTTAACAATTATTTGGATTAAGAATTGATATATTTCCATAATTTTTATAGATAATGTTTTAGTTGATGAATGTTGAAAATAAGGGGTCTAGTTCCCACCACAAAACTATATGGAAATAAATTTATTTCTCTTTGATCTTAGACTATGTTATAGAGAGCATATATATCTAGAACATTCAAAAATCAAAATTGTCTTTAGACTTAAATTTTCATTGTTATAATAAATCAAAGTTCAACTCACCTAAAATTGATAGTTTTTATCTCCCACCACATTTTTCATTACAAATCTATTCTAACCAGAATAAAAATTATATATTCTAGAAGAGGACTCTCTCCTCTAGAATGTCATATGAGTTTTAAATTTTTATGATATGGTTTACTATTTTTTTCTTTCTCAAAATGGACATCTTTTCGAGTGTTAAAATATGTGCTTGTAGAATTTTTTAATTATAACATATGATATCTAATTAAAACATGATAAACTGTATATGAGAACATTCTCGACTTTGGTCTCTATAAAATGGTGTTTATAAGTTATTAAAAATATATCATAAAAAAATAGTAAGAGTTATTGAAATGTCAGTTTTCAGAAATAATTATATTTCTTTAGTAATTGGATACAAACTAGTATAAAACATGAAGTTAATAAACATTTTCAATTGAAAAAGTGTGATACAATGTATAACTTAGCTAGAATAAATTTCTCTATATCATATCTTTGAAAAAATTAATTTTTAAATAGAAATACTCAAATTCAGTTGTTCTGATTAGTCAGCCTAAAAGGTGACACAGCTTTGTACTTTTACCCATGGATATGCCACTAACAAATAATATCAAAATTACAATGGGCCAAAGTCGACAATTACATTCATACATAGCATAGAAAAGTTTCTTCTGCTACTTGGCATGAAAGGAAATGGTGAACGGAAAATGCCAAGTCATGGTAACATCAAGTAGTTAGACCTTCAAAAAATGTAGCTTTGGTTCCCTGCAACCACGAAGTGCCTATAAATATTGGAGTAGATATTTGAATAAAGAAAAACTGAAGACAATGGAAAAATAGTGGTAGTCAATCAATTTAAAAACTAAAAATTTCAATTTAATAAAAAAAATTATATTACATGATTCCCAAAGAACAATAAAATGTTGGGAATGCTATGTAACTAATGTCTGCCTCTGTCACCTGATGTTGGGATTCACCCCCACTCTCAGTCACCTAGCCTATTCTACATTTCCAACAAGACATAGATATGATTTCTTTTATTGTTGAGTGTAAGGAAAATTATTTACTTGATCTTCAAAAGGGAAAAAAATAAAAAATTTACGACATAGGCTAACTCCTAGATATATTTATTTCAATTGTAAATTATTTGGTGTAGGAGCACCTAAGTAGAAAGGAATACTAGGAGGTTACTGTTGTCACTTAGGTTTGCACCCTTGTCCAAGGCCTATGTGCAAGGACATACTAGTGAAACATGGAAACAACCTCCAAGCTGTGGGACTTGAACTGCGAGGTTGAGTCTCCGAAGAAGGTTGGCTTCCTCTTACTGTCAGGGCGCACCTATCTATTCTTAGAAGGGAAAGGGAGAAAGAGAGCATTAAAGAAAATCTACCTAGTCTAATCTAAGGTGGTGATGCACCGACACAGAGTGTTCAGACTCATTTTCCTACCCATATATGCACTACGGAACAGGGTAACATTCAAGGTCATAAATTCATTCAGACTTATATAAACCAATAGCCACATGCAGATCAAGAGACCAACTGAATAACACCAGGAACAGAAGATTTCACTTGTATATTATTCAATAGGCCAGGGATAGATACAGTATGCAGACCACTGATCTCAACAATGCATCAACGAGAGGCAAAACAATACACATACACATTGATGGCTGAAAGAGATGATACAGGATGTTTATCTAGCTCAGAGACAAAGGGATTTTTCACTGCAAGTCTGCAAGCAACAACCGAGAAAATCAGGAATAGTCAACCCTTACAAAATGTACAAAATCTGCCTTTATAGTTCAGGCGTAACTGAGATCTTTTTGGCTGAAATGACCCTGCAACTACTTGCAATTGAGTACCATGGAAGACAATCATGGAAAAGATCTCAAGAAAATTTGATTTCTTTGGCCAGTAATATCCTGAGAAGACTGAAAATGACGTCATAACTGCACTTCGACCTGGTAGATGGATCAACGGGTGGGTGGAGTGTCATTCTGTGTTTTACATTTACTTTGGTAGGTTGAGATTGGTCATGGAGATTAGATCGCACGATAAAATAGATTATCCTCGCCTCCTGGTTCATGAATCCATCGAGGTCAAAAGGTCAACCGAGCTCCCTATGTGTCAACTAGGCCGCGCGGGCCAATTGCATTTCTTTATTTCGCCACCTGGAGGTCCTCCCGTAGTCGACCACCGTTCACTGGACTAACTGTGCCACCCTGAATACTATCATGATGGTGACGATTACACTAACCGCCAACTGCCAACCTAGACTACGCCGACAGGACGCGTGTCGACAAGGCGCTGTGTCGCCAACATAACCCTCAAACATCCTTGCCATAGCGCGATGGCACCTACCGTCGATCGGCCTCGATCCAACGATCACGGAGACTCATCATTCTGCAACCTCTTCCCTTGTAAATCACTGGGCTCACAGCACATGTGGCACTTCCCCATTGGTCCGATGATCGCTTAGTCCTTACTGCGCTAACTGTATGAAACATGGTTCCACCAGGACATGTGGCACACGGGCACTAACTCGCTATCATAAAATTCATGCAGTTTCTCCATGGCAAGATAGCGCCTGTCGCTAATCCCTGTAGATCTGATGGTGTAGAACCCACCTCTGCAACATGCTGGTTGCATCAAGAAACTGGTCTCATGATATGTCTGTGCCTGACCTGGCATATGTGGCAATTCCTGATTCGTCGTGGACCCTCCAATCCGCGACTGGGCCCATCCTGTTTGGCACCACCTCAATGACGCATCCTGGCAAGACTTGACCCCACCAACATGTGGCAAAAGGGTGCCAAGTCACTATGCTAAAAAACCCACAGCTTCGCCATGGCGAGATGGCGCCTGCCGTCGATCCTTTCCAATTCGATAGTCACAAAACTCTCCCTCCTGCGACCCTCCTTTTTCTCATGATTTTCCGAGCCCGTTGATACATGGTGTCTCCTCATTGGTCTGTTGGTCACTTAAATCTAACTGCACCAGCAGCATGGAATGTGGTCCCGCAAGGACACGTGGCGCATGGACGCTATGTCACCAATCTTAACTTTTGGGCAGTTCTTGATAGCGAGACAGCACCAGTCATAGATCCCTGCGGATCCGACGATCGTGAAGACTCGCCATTCCTTCTGAGACTACTGGGCCTACTGTACGCTGTGTACTGACTCATACACACATGGCACTTCCCTATTTGGTTCGACAAAACATCAACTGGCAACCCAAGACCTAATCTGCAGAGCGACCACGTGTCAGCTAGGTGCCATGTCGCTATGCAAAAATCAAGACCAAATTCCCATAGCGCCATAGCGCCCACTGACAACGTGCCTTGAGATTTACATGTGTCCCCATTTGATTCGCTATCTTGACGCCGGGCTGACAAATTGCATTGCAGAGTACCGATGGGAGCCATCTGCCTGATCCTTCCTCGCCACGGTGAACTTTCCATTTGGGCGCTATGTCGCCATCGAAAAATGCATTGGTTTTCCATTGGCACCATGGCACCTCACCATTTTTTGAAACCTCCGGGCCATGAACCTGTCTGCCCGCTGCCACGAAACCTCTGACTTGCCATACTCTGCGACCTACGACCGGACCCATCCCACTCATTGCCATATTCGTAACTACACCACACATCTTTGCCATAGCGAGATGGTGCCATCCGTTGATGCGACCAAATCTGATGATCGTGAGGACTCGTCGTACCTCATGCTTCCGCCCTCTATGTCGATACACCTGGCATAGCCTTTGAGACATGGCCCCACCTGACACGCATCACCAGGGCGCGATGTCATTGTCATAACCCTCGTGCAACTCCTCCATAGTGCGATGGCAGTTACCATTGATCTGAGCTGATCTGACAGTGGTGAACATAAGCCCTGACTGTGTTAGCTGTGCCAACAGGAACTCTAACCTGGCACACGTGGTTTCTCCCGATTCATTGCCACAACACCTGATTCTGCTGGTCATCAAAATTTGCCATCGTGACTATTTTCGCCGGGCACTATGTCGCTATGGAGATTTTTCAGCTGATATGCGATAGCGACATAGCGCCAAGGGCATCAAAGAACTTTTCTGACCCGCCGAACGTCGGACCCACCCCTGCAATGTGTTGACAGGGCATCATCATGCCATCATAATTATCGTGCATTTCCTTTATAGCGCGATGGCACCAACCGTCGGTACCGCTTAGATCTAACGGCCAAAAACTCGTGGGTCACAACATTAAATACTAATTCGAGACTAACCATTGCACAAGCCACGCATTAAAATTTAAATCCTTGGCGGTAAAACTAGAGGTAACACTTCTGGTGACTCGCAGGGGGCATGAGCCTGCTCAATGCATGACCAGTGCCTGAGAATAATCCATTGGGCCATAGAGTCCAAAAAGAGGGCCCAGAAGTTACGGAACTGAGAGCTGCAAGAAACCCTAACCCTTAATGAGGAAATCAAAACATTAAAGAACTGTTGAACTCTGGCTCTGTCTTGTGACTTGAAAACAAAAAATAGGACCTCCTCAGCAACCTAAGACTTGTCAAAACTTCGGGCACTGGCGACTCAAGAAGTGAGCCATGTGCACGCGCACTTATTGTAAAACAGGAACAACATGAAGCAACTAAACTAGCTATGTACATGGATTCACAGCTTTCAGAAACAGGGCTTCAAATGGATTCCATTGACTGGAATGGGCAGAATTTCACCATTTGGCCTGCTTAGCTGGAATGCATTGGCTTGTTTGCAACTGGAGATCAGATAAGGGACACTCCATAGTGGATCAAATTTGGAGTGCCTTCCTAGTTTTGCTCTGTCTGAGTCCCACTTGAGAACTAAATCTCCTTCTCTAAAGATTCTGGCCCTTGCCTTCTTATCAAAACTCTTCTTCATCTGCTGCTGGTGTATCTCCAGGGTTTGCATAGCTTTGTTTCTCTTTTTTTCTAGTTCAATCAACTCTGCCATTCTCACTGACATGGGACTATTTTCAACCAATTCCAGCTGATGAGCCAACTCCAAGGATGGCAATTCCAATGAGATTGGAAGTCTGGCCTCCCTACCATATACCAGCACAAAAGGTGAATTCCCAATAGATCTCTTGAGTGTTATCCTATCAGCCCACAGAGTAGTCCTTAATTTTTTATGCCAGACCCTTTGATTGTCTTCTATCATTCTCCTTATGATTCTTATCAAATTTTTATTGGAGGATTCAGCCAAACCATTACCCTGCAGGTAGTAATTTGAGGATGTGCTCAGATAGATATTGTGACTCATTGCCCATGCAAAAATCTGGGTTCCAACAAAAGATTTGGCATTATCTGAGATGATAGTAGAAGGAGCTCTAAACCTAGATACAATTCCATCAAGGAATTCAACAACTGATGGCTTTGTAGCATCCTTCAAGGCAACTGCCTCTGTCCACCTAATGAAATAATCGGTAGTAGCCAAGATCCATTTATGACCTATGCTAGATGGAGGATTAATGGGGCCTATGAAATCCAACCCCCACTGGGTGAAGGGCTGATCCACCTGAATGGGGTGAAGAGGAAGAGCTGCAAGTCTTTGTTTACCTAAGAAAAAGGCACATTTCTCACATTTTCTCACATACCTATAACAATCATGGAACAGAGATGGTCAGTAATATCCAACCCTCATGATCTTCATGGCAGTTGTTCTTGCAGAGAAGTGGCCACCATCAGGGCCATCATGAAGTTCTTTAATCATCCTCTCAACCTGATCTTCTTCACTACATCTCAACAGGGTCCCATTAAAATCCCTCTTGAATAGGATATCATCAATCACAACATAGGGAATGGATTGCAGTCTATATTGTCTTCATTTATCTCTATCCAATCCCTGAGGGTATCCATTCCCTGATAAAAATTTCCTCATGTCATCCATCCATTTCCTTGGGGCACTAACATTCCTTTCCTCCTGCTGCTCTGCAATTACCATAGCAGTCCCTTCATCTGAATCCTGACCTAATAACATTTCCTTGCATAATCCTCTCCCTCTTACCAACTTGGTAATTTGAATATCAACATCATATTCCATTACCCTAGTGATCCATCCAGCTCTCTTTTCACCGATGTCCTTTCTTAACAAGAAATCTTTTACACTCACATGGGGAACCAACAAATGGATCCTATTGTGGGTAAGAGGTGTCTAAATTTCTTCAAAGCTCTAATGACTGCAAGGGCTTGCTTCTCAACAAAGCTATACTTATCTTCACACTCTTTGAGTCCTTCACTAAAGAAGGCTATGGGCTGCTCCTCATTCTTGTCATTTGTCTAGGTCAAGACAGCAAAAACACTTGACTCCTTACCTAAAGTGTAGAGGATGATATCTTTCTCAAAATTTGGGTTTATGAGAGTGGGGGCTGAGGCTATGGCTGCCTTAATTTCTTCAAAACTCTCCTTCCCCTCCTTGGTCCATGAGAAGACCATATCTTTCTTAAGCATGGCTGTGAGGGGTTTCACCATGATGGCAAGATTAGGAATAAACCTTCTTACAAAATTTATCCTACCAAGGAAACTTTGCAGCCCTTTCTTGTGTTTAGGGAGGGGAAGGGCAAGTATGGCTTTTGTTCTTTCTGGATCAACGGTCAACCCATCCTTAGATACAATGTGTCCCAGTAATTTTCCTTGGCTTGTAGCAAAGACACACTTTGCTGGGTTGAGGGAAACCCCAAACTCTCTACATCTTAGAAATACCTATCTCAAATGATCAAGGTGATCTTTTACATTCTTGGAATAAAAAGTTATATCATCAAGGTATACTAAGACAAACTTGTCGATTAATCTTTTGAAAGCTACCTCCATTGCCTTTTGGAACGTGGCACCTGCATTTGTTAGTCTGAATGGCATCTTGTAATAAGCATAGGTGCCCCATTTAGTAGTAAATGTTGTCCTATATCTGTCAGATTCTTTAACCAACACTTGGTTATAACCAGAAAATCCATCAAGAAAAGAGAACCTCCTTGACCCACTAACCTTGGATAGAATTTTCTCCATAGAAGGGAGAGGATGGTGATCCTTAAGGGAAGCCTGATTAAGATCCCTAAAGTCCACACACAATCTGATTTCTCCATTATTCTTCCTTATGGGGACAAGGTTAGCCACCCATGATGAGTGTTTGATAGGAAAAATTATGTTAGCTTCAATCAACTTGGATAGTTCCTTCCTCATTAATGGTTCAATCTTGGGATTCACTGGCCTCTGTTTTTGCCTTACTGGTTTGACCCTATCAACTAAATCTATGGTATGCTAAAACAAACTAGGGTCAAACTCCTTTAAGTCATCATATGACCAAGCAAACACATCATTAAATTCTTGACATAGATGAATGAAATTTTCTTGCTCAGCCTCAGAACATACCTTCCCCATGTTAAGAGATTTTCCATTAGCAATAGTAACTGGAGCATGATCATCCTTTTCTGCAGCTAGATTTATTCCTTTGCCTCTTGTTTGATCATCAGGATTAAAGACACTCTCCAAGGTAATAAGACCCTTGGGGAACTTGTTGGAACTGAGGTGAATGATCTGATCACCATACTGATCTTGTAGTCTTGACTGATTTCTTTCTAAAAATTCTGCTTCATTCTGCAAGAAACTCACAATCTGCTCATCGGACTCAAACACCTGCCAATGAGTATTATTATCAAGAACAACAGGCCTTACTACCACCCTTATTTTTTGCTTCCTCTCTTCCTCGAGATTCCCTAGCACATCATAAGATGCACCCACTGCTACAAGTCTATCAGCATATTTGTTTTCTTTCCTAGGAATGCTTTGGATATTGAATGCTTGGAAACCCTCAAAAAAATCCCAGACTCTGTGTTTGTAAGACTTGAGCAGGCCATTTTTGGTGATATTCTGATTTCTCACTTGGTTCACTACCAACTCACTATCTCCATATACTTTCAAGGCTTGAATTCCCCTCTTTTGGGCAAGTAGGAGACCTTGGATCAAGGATTCATACTCGGCCGCATTATTGGTACAACTGAATTGGAGCCTAAAAGAGAAGTAGTATCTTATTTGTGCAGGAGAGATCAACATAACACCGGCCCCTGCTCCATTTCTATTCCTTAAGCCATCAGCATACATATTCCATATTCCACTCATGTCATCATTAGCTCCAAAAAGATCAGGAACTTGAGCCTCCTTCTCTATTATGCAATATGTACTAAGGCCTGTCTCAAGAGTTTCTAACATAAGCTCAAACTGACATGTATTTTCCCACTCATCTAAGAAGAAATCAAGAATCTCTACTATGGAGGTGGCAGGCTCATTCACTATGTCATTTTCATCCATCTCCAAAATAGGGCAATTCATATTAATGAAGTTAGGGGTGTAGGGTTCAGTGTGATGAAGGGCTTGAGGTTCTGCTCTAATTGAAGCATTGGCCCCATATCTAGTCTTAAATGACATATAAGACCAATCAGCAGATATGAATCCACCTATTTAGGCAGTGAAGTCTCTTGAAAGACAGATGGCAAAATAGGGCTTGACTTCAGCAACAGATATGTCTTGAATCACAGTACAACCAGGGCATGCATGTAGGGCCATTTTCACATTCTTAAGGATGCCTACAGTTTTGACAGTACTCCCATCTAATTGTAACACATCCCTAATAATGGGCTCATATTTCATTCCTAAAGCATCAGAAACACACCTAGGCATTACTGAGCTACTAGCCCCTGAATCTATCATGCAATTATGGACTAACTTGCCCCCTATAATCAGAGAAACATAGAATAGAGGAGGTCTAACCTTTTTATTTGTCTCCACGTCACCTGATGGTTGTACTAAACTAGTGTCACCCTCCATGGTAGATGATTGATCTTTGGGCTCAATCTTTTCCAACTCTTGCTGCAGCATCCTTTTCTGCATTGGTATGGTGGCAACTGCATCCCACATGGAAATTCTTACATTGGTTTTCTTCATTTGCTCCACCACACTCAAGGGTGCATTAGGAATTTTGGCAGAAACTTTGGGAGTTGTACCCATGAGAGGCCGAGATGAAGCAACATAGGGATCACTTGCATCCTCCTTTCTTGGACCTTTCCTTTGCTGTTGTGAAGTGTTTGTCTGCTCATTTTCTTTTTGTGTATGAGGTATAACACTCGAAGTTGAGGTCTGCTCAGGAGAAAGGGGGGCAGTTGGTTCCATAGCTCTCCTCTTGCTTCTTGTGTTATGAGCAACGGAATCCTGGTTTACATTACAATGCTCCTCCATCTGGTGATTCATAAAAGAGCAATCACCCTGCCTCTGAACATATGAGGCCTCCTTGGGAAAATCTTCCTTGTGTGATTGCTTTACTGTGGACTCCTTGATAGTTAGGGCCAAATAAGATTCTGCTTTCTGACATAGGCAGTAGGTATAAGAATAGTTACATGAAGGACAGAAGTCTTGATCTTGGGCTAAGTTATTTTGAGGAACTAAAGCTCTACTCTGATTTGAGATTGAAGCAGCAGCATGACTATTTTTCCTATTCTGATCAAAAGAGCTATTCCAATGATTAGGAGGCCTACCACCACTTAGAGCCTGATGTTGTAATTGGGGGGGCTTGCCACTTTCGGCTTACTGCCTTTCTAAGGCCACCACCTTGTTACTCATTTTTTGTATTAGAGAAAAACTATCCTCTAATCTCTTCCCTTGGTCCTTCAACTCCTTCCCCTGCTCTTGCAATTTTTTATCTAGAGTCCTCTCTCTTTTATCTGTATTCAGCACTAGACCTTGGAGCATTTCCTTGAGTTCCTCTATTCCGTTTGAGTATGTGGAAGCTTGGGGAACTGGAGTAAGGGCTTGTGACGTAGAAATTGTAGGAAGAGGGGCTATTGCTGGTTGGTGGTTGGGAACATCAGGAAAGAAAGGCATAGGAGGCCTTGGAGCCAACTTCCCACCTTGTATTAGGATATTCTCAGCTTTTATAGCTGTCTCATAAGCACTCGGTAATGTACCTCCTCCCATAGTTTGGATTGTGGTGGCAATGTCACTGTTGAAACTCTAAGGTAATGCAAGAAGGCATTACCATGGGTAGGTTTCACTATAGTAGGTATTCTATCCCATGTCTTTTGGAATCTATAATTAAAATCAGTCATACATTCATGGGGGGATCATTTTATTGTAGTCAGCTGCTCTAGTAGTGACAAATGGTCACTCTTATCCTCAAAATGTTTGCATAATCCTGCTCATAGTCCATCCCAATCAGTTATGGAACCATGAGCTAAGCCCCTATACCACTGTAATGCTTTTCCTTTTAAAGATGAGGCTAGAAGTCTAACGGCAACATCATCTTCTGTAATACCATGAATATTGCAGACATTCGCTACCTCTTGGATATGCTCTAGAGGGGAAATAGAAGTTTCACCAGTAAAATCAGGTATACTTTTTAGTGCAGATATTGGTATATCATGTCTTTGGGCTAACAACAGAGGACTTCCACTATTAAAGGTGGCAAAAGCATGAACTCTTGGCTGTGCCATATAAACAAGTGTTCTATTGATGAGTGTTGATGGCAATCTAGGCTGAGTTTGAATAGTAGGGGGAGTAGAGACAGATCTTACAGGTATATCAACTGTTATTCTACCCCTAACTAGTGATAATGAAGTTCTAGTCCTTCTTCTCCTAGGATTTGAAAGAGAAAGCTCTTGATATTGAGATTTACCTCTAGAAGACCCCCTTGTTTCAGTTCTGGGCATGAATTACTGCAAACTTGGTCTAGAACCAGACTTTTTGATATTCAGAGTCGCCAAGTACTTGAAGGACCAGCCTCTTAAAGGCTCAAAAAACTGAAGCCAGCACTACTTCTTCAACATTTATCTCTAGAATTCTTTCTTCTTGACACCAGTAGACCTAAAATCTTCTGATATAAGTCCCACCAGGCATGCCAAAAATTGTTGTCATTTAGGTTTGCACCCTTGTCCAAGGTCTATGCGCGAGGACAACCTAGTGAAACATGGAAACAACCTCCAAGTTGTGGGACTTGAACTGTGAGGTTGAGTCTCCGGAGAAGGCCAGCTTCCTCTTACTGTCAGGGCGCACCTATCTATTCTCAGAAGGGAAAGGGAGAAAGAGAGCATTAAAGAAAATCTACCTAGTCTAATCTAAGGCGGTGATGCACCAACACAGAGTGTTCAGACTCATTTTCCTGCCCATATATGCACTACGGAACCAGGGTAACATTCAAGGTCATACATTCATTCAGACTTATATCAACCAACAGCCACATACAGATCAGGAGACCAACTAAATAACACGAGGAACAGAAGATTTCACTTGTATATTATTCAATAGGCCAAGGATAGATACAGTATGCAGACCACTGATCTCAACAATGCATCAACAAGAGGCAAAACGATACACATACACGTTGATGGCTGAAAGAGATGATATAGGATGTTTATCTAGCTCAGAGACAAAGGAATTTTTCACTGCAAGTCTGCAAGCAACAGCCGAGAAAATCAGGAAGATTCGACCCTTAAAAAATGTACAAAATTTGCCTTTATAGTTCAGGCATAACTAAGATCTTTTTGGCTGAAATGACCCTGCAACTACCTGCCATTGAGTACCATGGAAGACAATCATGGAAAAGATCTCCAGAAAATTTGATCTCTTTCACCAATAATGTCTTGAGAAGACTGAAAATGGTGTCATAATTGTGCTCTGACTTGGTAGATGGATCAACGGGTGGGTGGAGTGTCATTCTGTGTTTTACATTTACTTTGGTAGGTTGAGATTGATCATGGAGATCAGATTGCATGACAAAATTGATTATCCTCGCCTCCTGGTTAATGAATCCGTCGAGGTCAAAAGGTCAACCGGGCTCCCTATGCGTCAACTAGGCTGGGCAGGCCAATTGCATTTCTTTATTTCGCCACCTGGAGGTCCTCCTGTGGTCGACCACCCTTCACTGGACTAACTGCGCCACCCTGAATACTATCATGATGGTGACAGTTACACTAACTGCCAACCGCCATCCTAGACTGCGCCGACAAGACGTCTGTCGAAAAGGCATTGTGTCACCAACATAACCCTCATACATCCTCGCCATAGTGCGATGGTGCCTACTGTCGATCGACCTCGATCCAACGATCATGGAGACTCGTCATTCTGCAACCTCTTCCCTTGTAAATCACTGGGCCTGCGACACATGTGGCACTTCCCCATTGGTCCGACGATCGCTTAGTCCTTACTACGCCAGCTGTATGAAACATGGTTCCACCAGGACATGTGGCACACGGGCGCTAACTCGCTATCATAAAATTCATGCAGTTTCTCCATGGCGAGATAGCGCCTACCGCTAATCCTTGTAGATCTGACGGTGTAGAACCTACCTCTGTAACGTGCTGGTTGCATCAAGAAACTGGTCCCACGACATGTCTGTGCCCTGACCTGGCATATGTGGCTATTCTTGATTCGCCGTGGACCCTCCAATCCGCGACTGGGCCCATCCTGTTTGGCACCACCTCAGCGACGCATCCTGGCGAGACTTGACCCCACTGACACGTGGCAAAAGGGTGCCAAGTCACTATGCTAAAAAACCCACAGCTTCGCCATGGCGAGATGGCGCCTGCCGTCGATCCTTTCCAATCTGACAGTCACAAAACTTGCCCTCCCGCGACCCTCCTTTTTCTCGTGATTCGCTGGGCTCGTTGATACATGGAATCTCCTCGTTGGTCTGTTGGTCACTTAAATCTAACTGCACCGGCAGCATGGAATGTGGTCTAGCTAGGACACGTGGCGGACGGCCACTATGTCGCCGATGTTAACTTTTGGGTAGTTCTTGATAGCGAGACAGCGCCAATCGTAGATCCCTACGAATCTAACGATCGTGAAGACTCGCCATTCCTTCTGAGACTACTGGTCTTGCTGTACGCTATGCACTGACTCATACACACATGGCACTTCCCTATTTGGTTCGACGAAACATCAGCTGGCAACCCAAGACCTAATTCAAAGAGTGACCACGTGTCAGCTAGGCGCCATGTCGCTATGCAGAAATCGAGACCAAATTCCCATAGCGCCATAGCGCTCACTGAGAGCGTGCCTTGAGATTTACACGTGTCCCCATTTGATTCACTATCTTGACGTTGGGCTGACAAATTGCATTGCAGAGTACCGACAGGACCCATCTGCCTGATCCTTCCTCGCCACGGTGAACTTTCTATTTGGGCGCTATGTCGCCATCGATAAATGCATTGGTTTTTTGTTGGCACCATGACTCCTCACCATTTTTTGAAACCTCCGAGCCATGAACCTATCCGCCCGCCGCCACGAAACCTTTGACCTGCCATACTCTACGACCTGCGACCGGAACCATCCCACTCATTGCCATATTCATAACTACACCACACCTTGGATGACACCTGGCGATCCTTGGTGAGACCTGGTCCTGTCAATCCATGTGGCGGATGGTTGCCATGTCGCTATGATAAAATCCACACATCTTCGCCATAGCGAGATGGCCCCATCCATTGATGCGACTAAATTCGACGATCGTGAGGAATCGTCGTACCTCATGCTTCTGCCCTCTATGTCGATACACCTGGCATCGCTTTGAGACACGGCCCCACCTGAATGTGTCACTAGGGCGCGATGTCACTATCATAACCCTCGTGCAACTCCTCCATAGCACGATGGTGTTTACTGTTGATCCGAGCTGATCCAACGGTGGTGAACGTAAGCCTCGATTGTGTTAGCCATGCCGACAAGAACTCTGACCTAGCACACGTGGTTTCTCCTGATTCGTCGCTACAACACCTGATTCTGCCGGTCGTCAAAATTCGCCGACGTGACTATTTTCGCCGGGCGCTATGTCGCTATGGAGATTTTCTGGCCGATATGCGATAGTGACATAGCGCCAAGGGCATCAAAAAACTTTTATGACTCGCCGAACACCAGACCCACCCCTGCAACGTGTCGATAGGGCGTCATCGCACCATCATAATTATCGTGCATTTCCTTTATAGCGCGATGGCGCCAACCGTCGGTACCACTTAGATCTAACGGCCAGAAACTCGTGGGTCGTAGCATTAAATACTAATTCGAGACTAATCGTTGTATGAGCCACGCATTCAAATTTAAATCCTTGGCGGTAAAACCAGAGGTAACAATTACAAGAGGATAGAATTTGTATTATGAATTTTATAGTATTTTCAATGTATTAGGAGTATATTTGAATCATAAGTAAGGCTATGTGAAGCCATTTGTATGACATTGTTAATATTGTCTTGTTAAGGTCCTAATTTGGTCAAGAAGGTTAGAATATGAAAGAATGACTAATAAATGGTAAAATGGATGTAAAATATCTATTAAAATTTATTTTAGGGTAATTGAATGTCCATGAAAATATTTATTAAGTTTAGAGTTAAATTTTCAAATTTGTCACATTGACATAAAAAAAATTGTAATGCAAAATTGCACGAAATGCATAAAACATTCTAAAAGGTGCAATTATGTTGTAAAGGGTAGGTTTATTGGTTCAAAGGGTGGTTGGAAAGTTATAAAGTACCCCAACTAGTATAAAATCATTGTATGTGTGTTCCAAACAATGAATGGAAAGAGGAAGATCATTTTGAATCAATCAACGTCTTCAAAATGTGTTGTTTTGATTGGTGTTAACTATATTTATGTTGAGTCTAGGTTGTGTATGCACCACTACAGGCTAGAAATATCATACAAAGTGTTTATTGTTTAAATTAAGATGAATAAGCTTCATTTTAGTTTTTTTTTTTAATGATTATGTGGACAAATGAATAAGTTATGAGTATTTTGGTGAAAGTGGTTGTTTGTAGATTTGAGAATCCCATTGTATTGAAGGGTTTGGTATGGAAGCATTTGGACAAGTTTGAGAACCAAAATGGATTCATTGGAAAGATATGTGAATCCACTTTTATTCCCTTTTGGTTTGAGTCAATTGTATGCAGATTTGGGAAAGTTGTGGACAGTTTAGCAAAAAGAAGTTTTTGTATACCTCCAATGGAGTTGCAGACAATGATTTGTTCTCTCATAATGATTTATACATTGAAATAATTAATGGATTAGATATTATGAAACTATATTTGTATATGGTTACAACTTGATAAATTCATTTTGTGTAATTTGAAATTGTCTTGGGAAAGATATTGGATGCCCTAGGCAATGTCACAAGTTTTGTTTCTCATTTATGATAGTAAAACTGGGCCTTGGTGTAGAGACTATAACTTGAAAATGATTTACTCAGATTGGGCTCAATTGAATGGATATGAGTTAGATTTATTCTTAATTTCAATCAATATTAACTAATTTTAATTGACCCTGTGTAGACTACAATGGAAACATAATATGACGAAACAAGCTCTCTTATTTTGGATACACAATACCAAGTAGTGTGGAATTTTACTATTCATATTCCATTTCTAGATAATTGCATCACTAGTTGTCCATTGTGAAGTATTTCCTATTTGTCACAAGTTATGGTTTGTATAATTAATTCTATGTAAATTGTCTTCTCACAAAGATGAGCCATTATAATAGAAAGTTGTATGACTCCCATCTCATAAAGGGTCCATAATATTTGTCGAAAAGCCTAAGGTAGTTGAGGATTGAATTGAAAATCTAAGTTAACCACTCAACTAGTGGCCTCTTACATATTCTATTTTTCTTAGAAAAAGGACCAACGTTCCAAAATTTATTTAGGACTTTATACCCAATGCTATTTATACCTAGACAATATCTTACTAATAAAAATCCTTCCATACTTTCACAAAGCTATAGTTGGATTTTTGTCTTGCTTCATTTCTTGTGATATATATTTTCCCTGCTATTGACCTGCTCTATTTTCTCCATCTCAAGCCCTATATTTTCCTTGCTATTGGTCTACTCTATTTTCTCAAACTTAAGACCTATTATACTTGGTTACAATATATCTCTACTTTTCTTCTTCTAACTTTAAGCAAGAAATTCAACGCATTGTATCTCTTGTGAAGAAAAACTACTAGAAAAAAATATAAGAAGCATCCAAATAGATAAGAAAAATAAAATCTGAAAAAAAAGTCTACAATCAAAATCATGAAAGTATAATATAAGTTAATAAAGTAATTCAATTTTCAATAAAGTAAGTAATTGTGTGCTTAATAAAGCATTAAAAACATCCATCTCTCACTATAAAACATTATATATATATATATATATATATATATATATATATATATATATATATATATATATATATATATATATATATATATATATATATATATATATATATATATATATATATATATATATATATATATATATATATATATATATATATATAGTTCAATCTATCAAAAAATTATTTTAAAACAAACTCCAATTAATCTACCCTAACTACCCTTCTCGCTAATTCCAATTGAGGCTTACCCTGTACATTATTAGCCTTAAGCCAGACCGATCAGCGCATTAGACAGAGTAAACTATTCCAAAAGTGCTAATAATTTCTTAAAAGCCTTCACGACTCTTTTTCTGCTTCCCTCAACTAACACCTCCTTCTCTATCCTGATTCCTTCGGGTGTGACGACCACTATATCTCCACCATTTTTGAGGTGCAAGTATATTTGTACCACTTTCCTCTCCTCCCCATTCAGCTCCTTTCCCTCCCTATAGCAGAAATAATTAGTCTCGCATACATAGCCCAGCGGCTTGGCCTTCCTGACCGTAAGATCAGGAAACTCTGAAGAGTTCAGAATGGGCTGCACCACACAGCTAATGCTACCTTGTATAAATATTTCTCCCGGCCTTCCCTGCAAATAGTAATTTTTGCAAGTAATTACCACGAACATTTATATAAATTTAGAAAACTCTGAATTTGTGAAAGTTTTCATTACCTTGATATTTATAGATTGAATACAAGACTTGAGAGCTGATATGGTGTCACATACGAACTCCACTACTTCCAATCCTTCCACTTTCTCCAAACTTTGTATAACGGACTCCTTCCAGCGGGTCTGTCGAAGACATAGATGCTTCAATGAATTGCAGTGTTGCAGGCCTTCTATTTTCTTAACTTTGGGGCATTCTATCAATTTAAAGTATTCCAGCGAAGCCAAATCAGCAAAGCTTGACAGCTCTTCAAACTGCGGACAATATTGTATTAGTAGCTTCTCAAGGTGTATGAGACCACTAAGACAGCTGATGTTCTTCAGCACTTCGCAATGGTATATTGACAGCGTTTGCAGGGTCACTGGCAGTTTCTCTATCTCGATTAAATGGTGATTTTTAGGAAACTTGTCTTTTTGAATGATGCTATTGTCCCCGACCTCCAAATTTTGGAGGTTGGGCCAATAGTCACTGGAAATTGATAGCACAGAGACTGGTTTGCAGTCTTCTTCCTCAGCACCAAATTCCATTGTACCTTCAGAACTTACAATTTCAATCTTTTTCAATGAGGGAAAGTGAACAAGAGCAGTCTGCAAGCCTTTCATCACCTGGCTCTCAATTTTGAACGACCATAAGTTGACCAGTTGACCAATGTTACTTGGTGAGCTTCTCAACTTAATGCAACCTGTTAGATCTAATTTTGTCAACGATGCCTGATTCTTAATTTGATTAGGCAAATCTTCTAATTCTTCACAACTGCTGAATCCCAAGTACTTGAGCTTTCTGATGCCTTCAAATACATCTAAGTTTAGTTTAAGCTTGGCACAACCTTGTAAATTTAGATGCTCCAAGTGTATCAGCCTCTTGAATGAATCTGGCAAAGTTCTCAACTGCTTGCACAGTCCCAGATTTATGTGCTTCAATCTGTATAAATTGTCAAAAACCTCAGCCAATGAGGATAACATTTCACAACCTGATAAATCTGAAGGAGGTGGATAGAGTGGATCAAAGGCAAACATGAATGCAATGATAAACATTCAAATCAATAAGCAAAACACAAAGACATCAAGTTGTGCTACAACACTTCATACTCATTAATATATCTAAAATCTATTACAAATCCATAGAATGCTACAAGTCCTTAGAATTCTTTTGAATCATGACAAACAACTCACCACCAATCCAACCTACTTTCACTTACTGCAACCACAACTAAGTTCAATAACTATTCTATAACATCAAACACACGTACTTAAACACAAAGACATAATAAACATTTCCATGATCAATATCTTCCATGCCTTATGTATGCATTCTCTAGCACTAGATAGAGTGGATCAAAGGAAAACATGAATGCAATGATAAACATTCAAATCAATAAGAAAAACAAAAAAACATCAAGTTGTGCTACAACACTTCATACTCATTAACATATCTGAAATCTATTACAAATCCATAGAATGCTACAAGTCCTTAGAATTCTTTTGAATCATGACAAACAACTCACCACCAATCCAACCTACTTTCACTTACTGCAACCACAACTAAGTTCAATAACTATTCTATAACATCAAACACACGTACTTAAACACAAAGACATAATAAACATTTCCATGATCAATATCTTCCATGCCTTGTGTATGCATTCTCTAGCACTCCTGCTTGCACAGAGATGCTCCACATGCTTCTAATTTATGACTTTGGCTTCCTTCTTTTCACAGCTTCTTTGTTTCTCATAGCAATCTCTTGACTTGTTCTTCTCTTTCTTCTTGCAGAAGATAACTTCCAATGCCATTGCTTGTTGGGCTATGTTGCCACAACCTTAATGACAAATACTCAATGGCTGAAACTTTTCATTTGCCAAAAAACACTTCAAGATCATCGACCTCTCCATGATCTCCAAGATCACCTCCCATTAGCTCTAATGCCACTTGAAGGAGGTGGATAGAGTGGATCAAAGACAAACATGAATGCAATGATAAACATTCAAATCAATAAGCAAAACACAAAGACATCAAGTTGTGCTACAACACTTCATACTCATTAACATAACTGAAATCTATTACAAATCCATAGAATGCTACAGCATTCCATCCACTCATGATCCACAATGAGAAACCCAAAATGGGCTCTACTGATCCACCATGATCAGATAAACATCTGATGCTCAAATCCTTACATAATGCCTCTATTTATAGAGGTTTGAGAACTCTCTCTAGAATACACCAAACATTTTACACATGCTATAATATTAAATATTGATTGTTATTTTGTGGGCTGGACGGTGGGCTTGACGGCTAATTGTCTGTGGTGGATGGCCAATAGATGGAGAAATTAATACTACCAACAAAATCCAGATATCCTAGGTGTATCAGCTGCCCAAAATAGTCCAGCAACATGCTCAACTGGCTGCACCAAATTAGACTTATGCGCTTCAATCTATTTAAATTACCAAAACCAATAGGTAGCGAGGACAAACCATTAGTAGTTGAGGAGAATGGAATCTCTAGATCTTCCAAGTGTGTCAACTACTTGAAAGAATCTGGTAAAGTTCTCAACTGCTCACAAAACGTTAGACTTAAATACTTCAATCTTACTGAATTCCCAAAGCCATTAGGCAGTGAGAAGAGCGTTTCACATCTGGATAATCGCAGATGTTTCATCTTTATCAGCTGTTGGAAAGAATCTGGCAAAGTGCTCAACTGTGGGCAAGACAGCATTAAATACTTCAAATCTTTTAAATTGCCAAAGCCAGCTGGCAGTGAAGATAACTTTGGACAGTATAAATATAAATACTTCAGCGAATGTAGGCCACAGAACTCTTCTGGCAAACTGCTACCAGTAAAACAAAGGGAAAGCATTTTAAGATTTTGAAGATGTCCTATTGAGGTTGGAAGCCATTCCAATTTGAAATAGAAACGTACGATAAGCTTTCTCAATAGCAGAGGAGGCTGCACACAAACATCATTATACTCAATTCAGTTCATTATTCTACTGAATTCAATTGAGAAAAATATAAACTATCAAAAAGCTGTTACATAAAAGCCACAGATTCAAACTAATTACATCCACATTGACCTGCCACAACTCCTCCAAGTCATTAGCATCATCAAGCTCTAAAACACTTAAATGTCTTAATGGAAGCCAAGATGGAAGATTTCTTAATGAATGGGTATGCCAGTGAAACCAAACAAGATGCTCTGATAAATATGCAAACTCTTCCGTGAACTCATTGCTTTGCACGTGAAGTATATTTAGTTTTCTTGAGGTTCGCATTAGCTGATGAGCGTACTCTTTGAAGGCCACAAACATAGCTGGAGGTTGTATCCCTCTAATTTGTATTTCTTTCTTAATGAAAAATACCAGAATACAAGCTATTTCAGTCAACTCTGCCGCAAGCAGAGGCAGACAAAACCAAAAACTATTATTTTTATGATTTAACTAAGAAATAATTAAAGGGGAGCCAGTAATACATTTACCTGGAAATGCAGTATATTATTAATCTGCTCTAGATGCAAAAGCCAATATGATGAGTGCTCACTTGAAATCTCTCTTCCCATGTCCCTCAGATGATCGTGCATCTGTATCTTCTTCTCATTGAAGGTGTTATGTTTCTCGGAACCCAGAAGGTGTTATGTTTCTCGGAACCCAGCTCCACAAGACACTTATTTACAAGTGTTTGTAAACTGTGCAGGCCACTCCAACCCGATCCATCCCACAGTGCTATAGCTGTGCTTTTGCATTCGCCGATGAGAAAACAAGCCGCATCCAAGAACATCTCTCTATCTTCTTTATCCAGAGCATCATAGCTAACCTGTAGCCTTTTTGTGATGTCCCTAGGCAATATTCTTGAGATTTTATCTAATTGGGATTCCCAGTAAGCAATGGAATCCTCACCATGTAGCTGTCCCCCTAATACCTTCAGAGATAAAGGCAGGCCATCGTAAACCTGGATGAATTTGTCAACCAGAGTGTCAAATCTGGTGGGTGGAGAAGACTTCTGGAAAGCATGCTTGCAGAATAAATTCTTCGCTACTGAGCTCTCAAGTCTTGGCACTTCGTAAATGTTTCAGATACCCATAGAATTTAAGAACATCCCTTTTCCGAGACGTCACAATTACCATACTTTGGGATCCGAGGTTGTGTTTATTTGGCAAAAGAGCATACAACTGATCGATGTGATCCAGGTCATCCAAAACAATGAGGGCCCGAACAAAGCTCAAACGATTTGTGAGTACCACTTTGCCTTCGTCGACACCGTCTAATGACAAATTTTCAACACCAAGGTCTGTAAGAAGCTTTTTCTGCTTCTCAGGCAGAGCATTTCTGGATTCCGCATCTTGCACGTCGGGAACTAAACCGCATTTCTGAAATGAGCGAAAGTTTCTGTTGAAGAGCTCTTTGGCCAAAGTGCATTTCCCAATGCCACCCATGCCCATGATCCCCGTGAGTTTTTCGCTGTCTTCTTCAGTTGTGACTGACTTGACGAAGCCTTGTACTAGTTCATCCAAACCAAGTGGATATTCGGCTACATGTATGGGATCTATTTTCATTAATCCCAATGCTCTATTCACAATATTCTTCAAAACTTCGGCCTTGTCCCTAAACATTATGGGCAAAAAATAAAAATCAAAACAAAATACACAACACAAATTAAGTAGAACCTATATATTGTAGAATCTGAAAACAGGTAAAGAATAGAGAGTATAATACAGCACACAAAAAAACAATTATTTCCACGCACTAATTAAAATTACATTACAATCATTTAAAATGAATATATTGCGTGTTCTCCAACACTACAAACTCCTTCTACGCAGATATTCACTCTATCATAAACAATGCAAACTGATACAATTTTTTCAGTTCCTCTTGCATGAGCAGATAAATATTAAAGAATATATAGAATACGAAAAATTATCAGTTCCTCATGCATCACTTTTCTCAACATATATGGAATACAGAACTTGACTTTCGAGGAGAAAGAGAAACAATACATACTTATTATTGTTAACCTATAAGCCGGAAAGGGATGAAATTTTGTGTAGTGCTGCTTTCCACTGATCGAGCCTTTCCTTGGTGTATCTACCTTTCTTTGAATGTTGTCAGAACGCATCGGCATATATTCCTTTTCCTTGATCAATATATCTGAGATCAGAGGGATCAACATGATAGAAAATGGGAATGATTGTAGCAGGGGCTCTGATTTTGAGCATGTAAGCAAGCTCATCTTGACACCATGAGGATTGGGCATAGTTGGGAGAGAAAATGGCAATGTGAAGAGAGGCACTGTTGATTGCTGCTTGTATTTCTCTCTGTATCACATCGCCGGGCCGAATTGCACCTCCATCGAGGAAAGCGCAAAATCACTTGCTATGAAGGATTTCCTCAATTTTTTTGTCCAATGTGTATTTCGTATCGCTTTCACGATGGTTAATGAAAATCTGCCAGAGCTCCATTGATGTAGACTCGGAGAATGGTGGGAACTGGTCAAATATGTTTTGGCGATCAGCCTCATGTAGCGTTTGCCGGCTGCGTTCAATAGCTCGCATAAACCTGCGGAATTGAATGAGGCAGATCTGTACCGAGATGTTTAGAATAGACAGACACCATTCCTGCAACAATTTAGGGATCTCCATTAAAAAGTTCCCATTTTGCCTAGGCCTTGAAGAAGGTTCAGGCTGCTCAAAAGCGTCTTCTAGTTCAAGCTGCTCAATAGTGTCTTCGAGCTCAGGCTGCTCAGAATTGGAAGCCATTTCAAAGGATCCAAATTATCCTTAATACAAAGAAGAGACAGAACCACGGTAGAAAATAGAGGGAAAGAACGCTATGCGAGAAGAAAATAAAGATTTGGAGAACAAGAAGATCGAAAACATAGAAAACGGTCTGTCCAAAACCGCTTGAGTTCATACAACTTTTTACAAAGAAGCGTCTCCGTTGAAGACGGCTACCTACAGATGTGGCCATGTTTGCGTAGATTGCACCATACAAAAAATAGCATAACTATAATTGCAACAAGCGTACATATATAATTAGTCTAAATTAATAGATGGTAACATGGATGACAATGGATGACCATGCAAGCGCTCTGGGGCGCCGGCTATCTAATTGATTATTTTTAATGTATCATGCATATTTTAGGCATCATGGCATACATAGGCATTATGGCTGTAACATATCTTTTTTTTTTAAAAAAAAAATTTGCAAGTCAAAAATCATACTCATAATCTTCTAAATAAAGCATAACCAAATCTTAGAAATATTTTGTAGTCTAAGAGTCTTGCAGAATTACTATTGTAATTGCTTGATACTTGGACCACATGACATGTTGGATGTAATCTTATGATTCTATTATGAGAAATTGGTGTTTTGTGGATCTGAATATCTATGTTATTGTTATAATTATGATATGTGGTCAATTGTTGATGGCTAGGATTTGGGGATTCTCCTACCTTTTACAGCATCAGTTTTACTTCTAAATGTTATTTAAAAATTAAAATGTTGTAAAGATAGACAAAGTTGAAGAGGGATTTAAAACATAAAATATAATAGTAATTTAATAACTATATTTAAATATCAATGCATTTAACAAAGATAGATCTAAAATTTATATATAATACATCTTCACCAATCCATAAAATAACAAATATAAAATTAATATAAAAATAATATTATTTATTTTGAATTTTTCTAAACTAATATACAAATTTTCTTTATGTTATTATTACTTATTGCAATTGCTCTCATATATTTATATTTTATCTTTTCAATGAATTATAAGTATATCAAATATGATTTAAAAACTTCAATTGTTGATTGCTAATAAGTAAGCCAAAATACATAATAATAAACAAGCATTCACTTAATTGAGAATTAAAGTCAATTGAAAATGTCTCAAGTAAATAGAAAAGCATGGTTTGGAGACACATGGTGGATGGAAATGAAACAACACTACTAAGTACAAAATATCTATCTATTCTTCAAATGTACCTTCTTTGTTGATCTCGTCAAGGATAATAATGAGAGTGACAATAAAACTCTTACTTTTCTTTTCTCCTTTTCTTCTTTATAATCAAATTCTCATCTATGATCTATCCCATTTGAGATTATGTAAATGCAATAGTGATTCAATTTACTCTAATGACGATACATATTTTGCTAATCTTAACTAATTTTTGTCCAATATTTTTGCAAATGCATTTGTGAGTTCTGGGTTTAACTCCAATTCTTTTGGTCAAATTTCTGTGCCAAACCAAACCATGACATCTATCAAACCATCATGTGAAAGTGTGATTACAAATACATCTTGAAGAATTCTCACTATATCTTCTAGAATTCTCACTATCACTTTCTAGCACGGGTGGATTAGTTCATGTTAAAGTTGTCAATAATCTTTAAGATGAGTTAAGTGCAGGGCAAAATAAAAGAAGAAATAAATTAATGAACAAAAAATAGAGGAAAAGTAGGAACATATAAGAAGATACAACAAAAACATGAAGCACACCATGATGGTTATGAATTCAATTTCATTATAACTTTCCACAAATAGCACAAAAGCAGTGTGTGTTCTAGAAGCTTGCTTTACTATAACCTTAATGTAAACTTTTCAAACATGTAACATGTTCACACACCAAGTTATAAACATATAACATCTTCTATTTTCTACCAAACTCAAATTCATATTCTATTTTCCCCAAAAGAGAGGGACTATAGAGCTAGGGGAGACAACCAAGTAGCTACCCAAGCTAACTTCGACCAACTAAGACTTCTAATCCATATGACATAAATAGCTGGTAAGGTACTTGGAATTAATCTTCAATAAATCAACTGCATTAATAATCGAACCTGCTGCCACCGAATTACAATCTTGTCAACTCTGTCTATGGAAGCTTCTACGTCTATCGACTGCATAATTATCCCAAGTGTTGACTATGGTGTTGTCGAGTATCAGAACATCACCGAGTTTATCTTTTGAACCTGAGTATCAATAGTTGGGCTGACTTTATGATCTTGATGGGAACCTATCGCGTAGCCGACTTTGATGAATTGTGATTTGGATTGGTATATATGTAATGAATTTTATCATATCCAAACAAGTAATTATGAAAAAAATATAAAGAGCGAAAGTGAAAATTAAGAAGGCTACAAGTAGTATAAGGGGAAACAAAGATTCATCTCTCATAGCAAGGTGATCTTTACATTTCAAAGGAATCTCAATCAGGAAATCAAAGTTGCAGTTCAGAGATCAGCCACTAGCTCATCCTAACAGGTGTATCAGTTAAATATTTTAAAAGGGTAGACTTAACAATCTTTGTCAAATCTTTTTACTGAGTGCATACTTCATTGTATCTTTTCTAAATCCTTTAGCAAGGTGGGCCTTTTAGTCCTTATATCTCATAATAGGGTAGATAATCAAAAGTGATCAATTGTATTCCTTAACAGGCCAACTTTATACTACAGTACTAAAGCTTGTGGGTATCATCCCCACCCCAGTTTTACTTTCTATTTGGAAGGTTTCTGGGTCACCATATTTTGTGTCAAATTTCTATGAATGTTTATTTGCTTTCATTATTTCATGCATACAATTAGATCATAATATTTATGAAGGATAAATTTGTGGAATAAGATTAAAGTTTTATTGGTTCCTGATACACCTCTCCCCTCTTTGTAACCTTGTCCACCTCATATTTCCAACAATTGGTATCAAAGCATTGTGTTTCTCACAGAAGAAGTTTAGCAACTTGAGCAAAGATCAAAAGCAGTATACAAGCTAGATAAGGCTATTGATAATGAAAAGTTGGATCTTGAATTGGCTATGGGCATCTAAAGAAAGAAAAGGAGCAACTTTCAAAATTTTAAAAAGAATAAAAGATCTTGTAGTATAAATGAATGAAAATCTCTACACTAAAGAAAGAATTGAAGATATCTATCTAGAAAGAAACTCAAATAAAGGTTATGAAACAATCAAAGACCTATTAGAAAAGAACTCCAATCTTCAAGAAGAAGTTAGAAAGATGAAAAGAGAACAAGAAATACTATCAGTAAGATTATGCAAAGTCATGGAAGAAAAATACAAAGCCAAAGAAGAGATAGAAGAAAAGAATAATAAAATTCAGCATCTATCCCTTCAGCAAGAAGACTTCATTAATCAACTCACTAATGCAAATGAAGAACTCATGAATCTAAGATCTAAGAATGAAAGACTACATAATGATCTAAGCAATGAAAATAAAACCTATGAAAGAATTGATAAGTAGGAGATAATTTCCATAGCAAGTCAAATTGTGATATTGCTATCAGGATATAATTGTGTGATTTTTGAGTCAAACTCATTGACCCATGTTTCATGAGTAGTTATTCAACATAAATCCATCTTTCATGAGAATAACTGGAACACTCATTGGTTCTAGGTGATGCCCACATGGGTGAAGCACCGAGACTTCCCGGGAGGTCAGCCATCCTAGTACTACTCTAGCCTAAGCACACTTAACTATAGATTTTCCTCCATGGTTAAACCTAAAGCTTGCAACCCCATTTGCAAAATCTTCACCAAGTTTTGTGCCTTATGAACCATTCATTATAAAGCCCCTTAAGCTCATCAATTGTTAAAACCTCAAGAAAACACGAATCAGTTGAATGAGAAAAGTTAGTATAGACGCAAAGGCAAAGCTAGAATTGGATACACAAAAGAAGGTGAATCATCCTAGCAAGGAGCTCAAAAGAATCAAAGTACTACTTGCAATCATTGTGGTAAGTTAGGTCATACATCAAAAAAATGTTGGAGTAATGGTAAAAAAAAATTTAAAGGAAAGTGCTACAACTGTAATAAGCATGATCATAGAGAAAATGAATGTAAAGAGAATCCTAAGTTTGAAGGCAAATGTCAAAATTGCAAGAAACAAGGACAGAAATCTTTTGAATGCAAAACTAAGATATTGAATCTAGTAGTCTAAGATATTATGAAAGTAATATTTGGATGGGACTACAATACATTGTGTAGATGCCACTACTATGGATAACTTGGACACATTGGAGAAAACTGTGTAAACCATCACATGAGGAAAAGAGACACCACTAGAAGATGTTTCATTTGCACAGAACTTGGACACCTGGCCAAGAACTATATGAACACTAGAAGAATTTAAGATGAAAAGAAATTCAATGCAGAAAACATCAGAGAGTAGATGAAGCAAAAATGGATACCAAAATCTTTTGATAATGCAATTCCAAGTCATGAAATAGATGTCTCTCAAGAATTGGATGACTCAATCATCTCAACTTGGATTCCCATAGGAATAACTAGAATTGAGAGTCTAAAGTAGACATCTCTCATCAGTTCTAGCCAACTACAAGGATAGATCCATATTAGAATTCAAGATGTACAAGGATCACCAAGTGGTTGTAAAAATTCTAGACCTTTACCAAGCTAGGTTGAGTTGCAAGACCCTACTGAGCAAGGTTGGGAGACACTTAAGTAGTGTGTGTGGACACCAATTTATTGAAGACTTTACCTAGTAATGTTGAGACTATCGAGCTAAAAATGTCTATCAAGTATTGAAAGACAAAACTGAGTGCAAGAAATTCTTTCACCATGCGATTGGTCATACCAAAGCATTTATGTCGATGAAAAAGTGAAAAAATTTTAAAAGAAGAAAATTGAATTCATTTTTCACTGTGAATTTTCAAGAGCTATTTGTGAAGAGTGATTTTTGTGCTTCCAAGCAATATGTGTGTTTGTTGTTGGAAGAATTCTCAAAGTATTTTGAAAACCTTCAATACCTTACTAAGCATGGCTTCCTCCAATAGAAAAGTGAAGAAAGATAAAAAAAATGTTGATTTGAGGAATAGTATGCAAGCTTCTAGCATTCAAAATCAGTCCAGCAATTGCCAATTCATTAGACCCAACAGGTGCGCAATCTCAAATTCCTTTCTAGGTATTACTCATGCATGATATACACTTGTATTTTTGTTGTTCTATTCAAGAGCTTCATACACATGAAATTCATGAGGCATTAAATAAGTTAAGTATGAATGGCATTTTAAAGCCTGAGCAATAACATTTGGAAGAAAAGGTCTTGACATATATTTTCCATATTCCAAGGGATTTTTAGGCAAAATGGATAAGATTCATACTAAGTTGAGTTCACAATGGGAATTTATGGTTGGACCATCCCATTTTGATTACAAGGAAAATGATTCAGAGAATCACTAGTCTTCTAATGTTAAACAAAGAAAAGTTGACTAAAACCCTAGGTTAGGTTGAACTGGCGAAGAAGACTCTTGCTAAGTGGGATGGAAGATGAATGAAGATAATTGGAATCACTGAAATGGAATTGATATTTGGAATTCATGTGATTTCCCACAAAATCTACAGCTCTAGTTATCTCAATAGTGTGTCATGTGAGGTACTAGATTTAGTTCTCAAGGTAGTGAAGAACAAAATTTCATTTGACCTTGCTAAGTTGTTATTGAATCAGTTCAATAAAAACATAGAAAGCAACAGATGTTCCAAGAACAATCTATGTAAGTTTGGTTCACTCATAACTTCTTTATTTTTCTTTGTACAAAAATTTTTCCCTTCTAAAGGCATAGTTGTATGGAGAAAAGATGTACATGTTTTATATTACATTAATGAATACATAACAAAGATGGGTGAAATTTTTGACAGTATAATGGATAACCAATTTGATACATTCAAAAAAAAGATGAATAATAGATATAGGATAACAAAAAAACTTGTAGAAGACAACAAATATGGTATATGTTTCATGGTAGACTATAATAGAGTCTACATCCAGGAAGTCAAACCAAGGGTGGTAAGTGTTAAGCCTCTTGAATATGAGGTTAACATTGATGATACAAAACATATCATTGAAGCTTTTTTGAATGAGCATGTGGATCCTAAGGAACCATACTTTGGAACTTATGAAGAAGCCAAGGTGAGGATAGAAATTGAAATTAAGCTTTTTCAAGCAGTTAAGAAAAGAAGAAACATGACAGAAAAACTGAAGCAAACAAGTTCTACTCTCCTATTGATAGAGGGAAAAAGTGATGATGTGGAAGAAAATGAAGCAGAGGATGAAGCATAAGAAACTAAGTTTGAGGAAGAAGAGCTTATAAGGAAGAAAGGTACGGTTATCATAACCACACCTACCAAGTCATCCACTATTGTATTCACAAGAAGACCATCAAAATACAAGAAGAATATCAAGTTAGTTGAAGAGGATGCCGAGAAAATTATTTTCAAGAAGCCTCCACCTATATTGGAAGAAAAACTAAAGGAAATAAAAGGAGGAGCTAGAATGGAAACTTTCAAATCTCTCAGATATGAAACTAGGAATGCAGATGAGAAAAACTAGATTGAGGATAGGATAATGACAAAATTAGGGAAAATGGAAGTGATCACCTAATCAGCTTGGACAACAAATTTACAATGAGCTTATGCAAGCAATCAAACCTAGATGGGAGCATTCAAAGAAAACTACAAAAAGTATATTTGAATAGACTCTAAGGAAACTCATGTCGAGTCCCAGTGAAAAAGAGGTGGGTGAATCTTTGAAGACAAACCAAGAAAAGCTCACTATTAAATTAAACACATGCATGAAATTGATAAAAAGATATTGAATATGTAGTAAAGGCAGCCACAACTACATGGAAAGCATTTACAACTTGCATCAACCTAGTAATGTTGTTATTCATGTTAGTGACAAAGATTAAAAGGAAGATGATGACAATGATGATGAAGAAAATGTGGAAACAAAAGATGTAAATATGGATGATAAGGAGAATGAACAAGAAGCTATAGAGGAGAATCTCCCTGAGATTTAGAGTATTGAGGAAATTGACCCTGAAAAGATTGCAACAGTAGTAATGGCCTTATTTCCTCACTCTCCGAGAAAACCTTTAATGCCATCAAGCTCTAAGAAATTTTTTGTCGAGGTGGTTGTGGAAACCACTACAATACCAAGAACCCAACCAATATTTGTGCCTATTCAGCTAAGTACTACATTGACTAAAGTGATCAGCACTTCATCTACTGAGTAGTAAGTGCCTCCATCATCATCAAATTTTGCAATGCAACAACAACGTATTTCTACTATTAGTAACATATCTACTTTTGTTGCTAGCCCCTCAATTTCTAAAATTTTTAAAATTCCAAATGTGTTAATATCAAGTACAATGATAGTTGAGAACAAATCTCAACTAAGTATTGAAGTATTAGACAAGGGTAAGAAAATTGTTTCTACTATTTTGAAAGAAAGGGATGAAGAAGAGGAAATAGATTTAGATGAGGATGTTGTTATTCCAAATTGGGATATCACTACCCTCACTACTAATAAGATGAACATCCTAGGGAAATTATTGTAGAAAAGAGCTAAGCAACAAATGCTTAGAGATCAAAATAGGAAGGAAACCCAAGTGCTAGAAGATTTAAAGGACATATTTGTAAGTGGAATAAATATTTAGGTTGATAGTACACAATGTATTTTGGATGAGTTACAGAAATTATCTAAAAATTCAATGAAGATATAAATAGATAAGAAAATTTGAGAAGGAGGTACTGTAATGAGTAGCACATAAAATTTCAATAAATCAAGTAGAATTGTCTACTATGCTTAGTTCATTGGAAACAATGCAAATAATGTAACTTCATTATTTAGTAAGTTGTATAATAAATCTATCTTCACCTAGGAAATTAAAGAAAAATTATCTAAGATAGATGAAGACTTGAAGGAAAGTGCACACCAATTGTCACTTGACCCAAGCTATACCTCTGCTCACTATTCAAATATTAAATTTCTAACAAATTTTCAAGTAGATTTATTAAGGGAAGAAGCTTGAATTAGGGGCACACTTGTAGATATCCAAGGCATGATTCTTCCAAACATGGATGCATTGCAGAAACACATTGCACATGCCAAGAAACTCATTTATGACAATAACTTCTCCATGGTTGATCACGTGATGGAGTTATCAGTGGAAGTGAAGATTGCATTACATGCAAGCAAGGTGTTACATGAAAATTCGTAAAAGAAAATGAAATTTCTTTTAAATGTACATTCTGATTTCTTGTCACATTTTGGCATTAACTTGTAGTGTACACCTTTGGCATTTATGTTAAAAAGGGGCAGAAGTATAATATAAGATGATTGTATATATGAAGAGTATTGGGGAGAAGTATAATATGAGATATATGTATGGGGAAGAAGTATAGTATTATACAAATACATGTATACATAATCAAAAAACATCTTACATCCTTTATAAAAGCAATTTCAAAAAAATCAAAAATAGAGTGTGATTACAGGTATGTGCAGGATCATGGTCAACCAAACTATGCTCTTAAGTGGCAATAAAAAATTAGAAAATTAGGTTTATGTCAACTTGACGTGCAATTTTTTACTTGTTATTAACTTTATATCAAAAGGTTGAGAGAAAAGAATCTCTAGAAAATTGAATCTAGTTTCTAAACTACTAGGGCTTATCTCAAAAAAATAAAAATTGATTGGTCAAAATTTTGAATTTTAATGCAATATTGCAAAAATTTTAGAACAAAAATGAGAAGTAGATGTATGTCCAACCACCTTAATCAAAATAAAATAATAATATTTTTTAATAATATTCTAGATATAAGTAGTAGACTCATGTCTGGATGTGACACATATTTTTGGATATTTTTGTTCTAAATAAATAATAATTAATTAATTTTTGACTTCAATATTTTTGGAATAAAAAAACTCTCGTGTCTGACCATCTTAACTAATTTAAAACTCTACAAAAATTGATTTTTCATTTTTTTTTCTTATAGTAGAAGAAACATAGACTGTGATGCATCTTTTGGATTTAAAAAATGTTGTACCTTTTGAAAGTTATAGTTGTTTTTTCAAGTAGTGTGTCAGTCAACACTTTATACGTAACTCCATTAGAAAATAAATAAAAACTACTTACTAAACTCATAATTTGACAAACCTTACACTTATGGAAAGATAAGAACATTCTTAAGAAACTCTTTTCATTTCGTCAAATTTTGGTGAAAAAAAGTTGTCAGCTACATATTTGAAGTAAAAATCACATAAAAACGGGCCAAAAGCACATTTTAAGGATATTTTTAAAGTTGGTCATATAGGTTTGGTATCAAAAGATAGAGTAGAGCTTATAAAGATATTAATTTTTTTCATTTAGTATCAGGGTGGGTGGGAAAAAAGTTGGAATAGATTTTGAAATAGTTTGAGATATTTTAGAACTATAGATTTTTTAGATTGCCACTTTTTGGCACACCATGATCCTGCACATACCCTTACTAAGTTGTAGATACATAAAGGAAACACAATAATGTTTTCGAACTTGAAATTCTAAGTATTCAGTTTTGGATTGATAAATATTTTTGTCACTGTTGTATTTTGATCTTCCCGTCAAAATTCATAATTCATATTCACCCTTCCTGCCTTTGAAATGTCCATAGTCCAATACCCATGGAAATATTAAAATACCAAGCTTCAAACCTTATAACATATTTTTTGCAGCCCGCAAGTTCTTTGCCGTCAGATCCGAGGAGGATCTACGGTTGGCACTATCTCGCCATCGAAAGCTGCGTGAGATTTATGTTCGCGACATGGTGCCCTGATGACATGTGTTCGATGGGTCCAACAGGCCGGGCAACATGTTTTGGCGGGTCAAAAAAGTTCCACGGCACTGTGGGTGCTATGTCGCTATCGTGTGTTGGCCAGAAAATGTTCATAACAACATAGCACTTGACAAAAAAGGTTTCACGGTGGGTAGGTTGCATTACTGGGAAGTTTTATGACGGGCAGTCAGTTCATCGGCCGGAGATGAGAAATGTTGGTGAGGCGCTATGTCGCCATTGAAAAACTCACAAGTTTTCTGATAGCGACATAGCGCCTAACAAAAAGTCATCGCAGAAAAGAAGTTCAGGCAAACAAGTTAGGTCTCATTTCGTACTCTGTTTGCCCAGTTGGAAGGGTCCTCAATCCACGCTAACAAATCAAAACATGCCACATCTGCAAGAAAAGGCTACTCAATGGGTCAAGGCGGTACAGGTTGCTAAGATGATGCTACGCGGACCAGTGTGGGATTGGCACGTGTGTTATGGGACCAGGGTTCTAATGTGATCAGTTGGATCAAGGCAAGTCTTTCATGGTCGTAGGTTTAGAGAAGATCGATGGTCAACGCTATGTCACTTTTCAAAAGTTGCACGACAAATATGATGGCAACATAACACCCTCCTGCCACGTGTCTGGTGAGCCTATGTGCTCCGTCAGATGTCAGAGAGGACCCATCAGACAGTAGTACGTGGTCAGTTCCTATTCATTGATGCACTATGGGGAATGTTCTATCTTGCTCTTTGTCAGATTGATTTTGATCAACGACAGGTGCCATCTCGCTATGGTGAAGCTGCGCGATCTTTACCATAGCGACATGGCACCCTTTTCACCATGTGTAAGTGGGGCCAGGTATCACCAAGGCGCAATCGATGAGGTGATGCCAAGTGTACTATCAGCATTTCGTAGGCCCAAAAGTTGAAAAGCAAGCATGAAACATGACGAGTCTTCACGATCGTCAAATCAGGGCAGATCAACGAAAGGCGCTGTCTCCCTATGGTAAAGTTGTGTGATCTTTACCATAGTGTCATAGCATCTTGCTTACACGTGTCTCATTGGCCGACCAGGGTTAATGATTAATGGTTGGCAGTCAGTGCAATCATCGCAGTCAACGTGGTAGTTAGTTTTAATATTGCAGCTAGGTGGTGGAAAGGTGGCGCAGTCATGTTGGTGACCACCGCGGTTAGAGATATCAATAGTGACATAGCGTCTAGTCCAACATAAGGAATGGTCAGTGAGTGGGACCTTGAGAAGATGGTAAAATAAAGAGAGATGATTGGCCCGTGTGGCCTAAATGGCACAAAAGGATTTGTTTGACTTGCTTTGACCTCACAGAATCATGAGCCAAAAACAATGAATCAAGTTTTTGCTGTGAGATTTCGATCCTGTGATCAATGCCACCGACTCATAAGTGAATGCAAGGTGGAAGGACATTCTACCACCATTATAGATCTATCTACTATGTCAAGGGATGTTTTCTGGCGCCGTTCTGTCCTCTCCAGGCTCTTTCTCAGAGGAATATCAAATTTTTTGGTACTCAAAACACCAGATCTTTGATTGGATTTTCAGGGTGAGAAGTTAATGCCAGTAGTTGAGAAGTAAATGTAATGCAAAAAATCCTCAGTTATGCCTGAACTATAAAGGCAATTTTGTGATTATTTCTTAGGGGACTCATTTTTTCATTTCTCTGTTACTGCTCACAGGTCTACAGTGTAAAATTCCCTTTTCCTTTGAGCTGTATAACATTATGTATCATCTCCTTCAGCCATCAATGTGTATGTGCATCCGTCTTGCCTCTCATTGGTGTATTGTTGAGATCTGTGGCTTGCATACTGGATCTATTTTTGGCCTATTGGATAATATATAAGTGAAATCCTTTTCCTTGTGTTATTTAGTTTGGTTTCCTAATCTGTATGTGGTTATTGATTGACATAAGTCTGGGTGTGTATGTCGTTTGAATGTTATCTTGGTTTTCATAGTGCATATATGAGCAGAAATGAGTCTGAACACTCTATTTTGGTGCATCACCTCCTTAGATTAGAACTAGGTAGATTTTCTTTCATGCCCTCTTTCTCCCTTTTTCTCTCCAAGAGTAGTTAGGTGTGCCCTGATAGTAAGAGGAAGCCGGCCTTCTCCGGAGACCTAACCTCACAGTTCAAGTCCCATAGCTTGGAGGTTGTTTCCATGTTTCACTAGGTTGACCTCGCGCATAAGCCTTGGACAAGGGTGCAAACCTAAGTGACAATAGTCACTAATGCCAAAGGGGAGATTTTTGACATTGAGGTCAAAGTTCTTTTATTAGAGACTCAAACTTAGTCAACTGGTTAAAGTAGCTACCTAGCTTATCTTTCAGTTTGTAGTGTTATCCAAGTAATCTAGTTACTACCAAGTAATATAGTTGTTACCGAGTTCTACAATTTCTACCAAGTTCCAGAATCTCAATATAGTTCATGATGAGCAATATTTACCAAGTTGATCAATGGCAGTGCTAACTAAGCTTCACAATATTAATTGAGTTGCACAATGTCAACTATGGTCTCCAGTATCTACCGACCTTGCATTATTAGTGATGTAAATCTAGTTTTGACCGAGCCAAGGAGTGTCAACCAAGTGATTCAGTTTATATAGAGCTCGTAGTGTTAGTTTTGACTAAGCCATGCAGTGTCAACCAAGTGATTTAGTTTATATGTTGAGTTTTGCAGTGTTCACCAAGTCACATGTGTTAACCGAGTTTAGGCTACTTGGAAGTGATTAGTACGAACCTAGATTTTATGTCTACGAAGTGCATGATGATGCTGAGTGTTGACTATGGTTGTCAAGTATCGAAACATCACCAAGTTTATTTTCTAAACCTGAGAGTCAACAGTTGGGCCAACTTTGTGATCTTGATGGAAACCTAGGTTGTAGCTGACTTTGATGAATTGTGATTATAATTGGTATATATGTAAAGAATTGTATCATATCCAAATAAGTAAGTATGAAGAAAATATAAAGAGAAGAAGTGTGAATTAAGAAGGCTACAAGCAGTATAAGGGGTAGCAAAGATTTATCTATCATACATAGCAAGCTGATCTATACATTTCAAAGGAATCTCAACCAAAAAATTAAAGATCAACCACTGGTTCATCCTAATAGGTGTATTAGTTAAATCCTTTAATAAGGTAGACTTAATAGGCTATGTCAAATTTTTTAGCAAGTGCATACTTCATTGTATGTTTTGTAAATCCTTTCATAAGGTGGACCCAATAGTCCTTATTGCTCCTAATAGGGAAGATCATAAGAAGTGATTAATTGTAAGCCCTAACAGGCCAACTTCATCCCCATCCTAGTTTTACCTTCTATTTGGAAGGTTTCTGGGTCACCATATCTTGTGTTAAGTTGTTATGAATATTTATTTGCTTCCATTCTTTCATGCATGCAATTAAATCAGAATATTTATTAAGGATTAATTGGTGGAATAAGATTAAAGTTTTATTGGTTCTTGATTCACCTCTCCCCTCTTAGTAACCTTTCCCACCTCATATTTCCAACAACTAGATGCCAAGAAACTAGGTAGTCGAAAGGAGATGAAAACCTAGGTAAGGCAAGAGAAGATGGGGCAAGAAGATATAATATTGCTTGGGGGGTTAGAATTTTTTAGGAAGTATTTGTAAGGTAAGGGTTTACAAAAGGAGAATAAAGAAGATGAAAATAAAAGGAAAGAAGAAGAAGAAAAGAAGAGGAAAAATAAAGAGAGAAAGAAAATAAAAGAAGAATAAATGAACGAGATAAAGGAAGAATTAATGAGCTTGTGGGTAAAGTTAAAGAATATGGAAGAGAAAATCCATGCCTTGGGAGGGATGATTGTAGCTCAAGATGAAGAGATAAACCATGAACCTATTGTCAAAATTGTGAATGAAGATAAACAAATTTTTTTACTCATTGTGGAACCTACACAAGAAAATACTAGTATTAATAATATGGTTGTGGTTGACCAAAAGGATGGTGTGATTTGTGACGAATCTCATGATGAGATTTATATTGAAAAATAAGAAATCAAGGTTGTTGATGAAGAAAGAGTAGAGAGTGATCGAATGCATGTTGAAAATAAAGACAAATGTGAATAGGTCCCAAGAAGACCTGAGAGAAAAGATGCAAGATTTATGATTGACTTTGATACTAATCCCATTGATTTTATCCCTGATTTTTTGTTACATTCTTCTCAACATAGGTGATAGAGCAATCAAATTTTAACTTAGGGCGTAAATATTTTTATGGCAAGGTCATATTCTTAAGCAAGAGGATTGGGAGAGCAAACATGAAGATGAAGATAAGGTATTTGTTTTACCCCTTTACAAGGGACTTGGAAAGTTCCCTTGGAAAGCTCTGAAACTCAGGAGTATGCTGCAAGAACACCTAGAAAAATGAACATAAAGAATACATATCTCCTTTTTGTTTATTTTGAAATTTCATTTTAATGTTTTTCAATATATTTTATGTCTATTTGAGCAACATGTAAGGCTAAGTTAAGCCTTGGAATCAATTTGTAAAATGTTGTCAATGTTGTCCATTTAAGTTCATAGGGTCAAGTTTGATTAAAGTAAGTAAATGCCATAGAATATGATAGGAATAATTTATTTATGCTTTATTTGTCATATTTTTATAGTTTTAGGAGTCCTAGAGGTCATTTATGAAAAAACCAAAAGTTTTCACATATGTAAGTAACTATGGTCATTAAATGTGACAATATGAAAAAGATGATATAAGAGAGAAGGTGAAAGGTCATGAGAGGTATCCAATAGTTAGAGGAATTGAAGAGACATTAAAATATCATTTAATTTTCATGATTTATAGATTGGAATGGGTGGAAAGCTTTTTGAGGAGAATAGAAATGAAAGGAAATTTTGCTTTTCAAGTTTTATATTAATTTTTTGTGCAAATTTATAGAAATCGATCTATTGTTTCTATTGGTACAAATGTATATGAAAAGATACAGACCTAAAATGTATATTTTCATAAATTTATTTTATTTATCTTTATTTTCGTTTTCTTTTGATCAAATTACATTAAGTGTTGCAAAAGTTATGCTCATTTTGGTGAATGTATTTTTCAATTTGTCCTCGAGTTGACAGTTTTGGAAAAAAATTAATAAATTTTGTTCTATTGACTAGATTTTGTTATAAATCTAGAGAAACATTTGTAGTATATCTTTATTTAATATCATGAAAGTATTTTTATTCATTACTTCATTGTTGAAAGATATGATCATCTCCTCTCAAGTGGAAAATATTGTCCCAGTTTGTTGATTCAGTAAAAGTTTGCAAAAGTGTGTAATATTTTCTTGATAAGTTATGAAGTTGTGATTATGGGATTTGTGTGTCCTTGTACACTTGCATCATATTCATAGGAATCAAAAAAATTGGGTTCAATAGTATCAATATTACAATGAACGAACACAAGTATTGGTATTGAACATATCCTTCTAGGGACAAAATATTTAAATATATACAACTACTAAACACATCTTGGAAAAAAGTATGGAAAGTTCAAAAAATGTACTCAATATATGTGCATGCTTGTCAAGAGTTTGTAGTTTCTTGTGTTCTAACCGTATATCATCCTGCTGAATGATGAAAAAGATATGTTCTACAATCTCATTTCCTCATGTTTGCATAGGACTGTCAATAGGTGGTTTCACATTTTCACGAATCCCTTGATGGAGAATATTGGCTTGACATGGAGTCCATCAAAAGTCTTGACCCTAGATAGAGTTATGAATGTCAATCCCTACCTTTCCCAATGTTGATTTTTTCTTTCTATAAGGTCAAGCCTTGAGATTTTTAGATGGTTAATACTCATGCCATCATGATTGGTATTCATCTCATGTTTCCGAAGCATACATGTATAATTTCATGCCACTTTGGGATCTTCTTCATTCCAGGTTAGTCCTATATAGTTAGTTATCTATAAAAGTGGAAATAGGAATATGGATATATCCCACCAAAGTCGCATACAAATATTTGAATAAAAATGTTTTCAAAGAAATGTGCACCTCATGGAATGTGTCATAGAAGATACCTTTATTGAGTAAGAACATGGACATCATACATGAGGGGGAGAAGAAAAAAGGCTTAAATCAAGAGCAGGAATGCAACCCATAGTATTAATACCCAACACACTACTCATAATGGATGAAAAGAGATGTATATGAGGTTGGTATATTAAATTTTTTTTGAGAAGGGATATAAATATCATAGATGATGTTAAGAATAAGCTTGGCTTAAATCAAGAGTAATAATTCTACTCATAGTGGAGTAGAAATAATGTGTATGAGATTAAAGACTAGAAGAAATGTGAATGAGATCAAATACCTTATATACATGTGATGCAATGAGAGAATTTATTCAATGGAAATGGAAATGAAGTAAAAGATATGCATGTTGATCTATGTCATGATAAAATGACACATTTGTAAATGTATAAAAGAATTGTTCATCAAAGTAGAAGGAATTGAATACTACATAACATATTAAAATATTAATTTCATCTAAATTATAAATATTTAGAATTTATACAATCGACAAGGTTATGAATATTATTCCAAAGACATAAGTAAAATTGCAGGTAATATTTAAAAAGCATCCCATGTTCCTACATCAATCATGCAAGGAGCATTAAACCACACTTTTGTTATTACAATAGTTTTGAAGAAACATGTTTCAATAGTTCAACACATATAATTATCTAATATTATTTTGAGGATAAATGGATTTACTTGGATAAGAGATTTCCTTGGTGGCCTCAAAATTGAATAGCTAATATTACATCAGTACTTACAATATCAAGATCCACATTGACATGTTGTATGCCATAAGACAGTGTACATGGTGGAAAATCAACCAGTGTTCAAAGAGGTTATTTTCTAGTGTGTTCTATTTATCAAGTAAATTCACAGTGTATCTACGGATGGGAGCCACACAACCAAGTATATTTATGCTTAGATTTTTTGTATCACAAGCCACCTGAAATGTATGTCATTCCGTGATTTTATTAGATTAAAGATTTGTGAGGGAATGAATTTGTTGATAAGGCCTTAAAAACTTTAAAAAAATATAGTGGAAGGTGAAAATCCAAATTATTTTCCATAATTTTCCCTTCGTACAAGGTAATTATCCCTTTGGAATGTGCTCGTAGACATGAAGGCCCTGTTTGGTAGTGGGAATACAAGTGGAATAGGCATATGTAAATTCTTAAAATTTTGAATTCTTCATTTGGATGCACCAACTCAGAATTGGAATACAAAATAAAATAGGAATACGTATTCCAATTTTGGCCCAAAAATGAGGTTTTGCAATTCCACCTAAATATGTGGAATTGGAATACATATTCCTATTCTAGTTTTATTTACTTTAGAAAACATAAATTTTTGGGTTTTTGAATTCCCCATCAATTTTTTGCTGAACCAAATAGAGAATAGGAATATGTACCCCCATTTTCTATTCGAGAGTAGCTATTCCTATTCTCCTATTCCTGTTCCCACAGCCAAATAGACCTAAAGAATGGAAAAATCCAATTCATAAATACCATGCTTTATTGATTGAAAGAATAGGATGTCATCATATAGTATGAAATGAGATTATTTCTAGTTCTATGCCCAATTTGGCTACTAGGATAAGAATCATGAGGACTATTAAGAAACATCAAACATGATAAGAAAGGTTTGAGTTTTAGAAGATCCACCAGGTTGGCTGGAGTGCATAATCGCAACCTTTAAAATATTAAAATTTTGAGTGAATCTCAGCAGGAAGGTAATATTTAAAATGATATGAAGAATAGGGATACCTTTTGAAAATTAATTCACATGGTATCAATTTTGAGATTGGGAACACCTCCATTGAGTTGCCTCTTATATTGTGTCATAGGATTTCTGCAAAGCCCCAACTTTTGAAGAGAAACAATGTGAGATTTGTCACTAGACCATGAAGTAGGTAGATGCTATGAATGCAAAAGTTGAGTAGATTGAGAAACATGATATCAGTGGCCTCTTTCTCATTCCTAATATTGGCAAATGACAATTCCTCGATTGGGGTACTAGATAGAAAAACATCATAATCTTGTAAATACTTAAAATTATATATTATCAAGCTTATAATAAAGCAAGGAGTGACATTGCCTACCATTGGTGTGACATTCATGCTTACAATCTAATAAAGTTTGTATCTTAGTTTAGTTCTTTATGCCTTACAAGGCATGCTATAATGAGCGCATGTAATTGTCAATGTTGGCATGTGAACATGTTATAGGAAAGTGGAGGCACGTTATAGATTTCCAACCATTCTTTGAGAAGTTTCAATTATTTTTCAATTAAAAACATCATAGATGTTACAAGAGAAACTTACCAATGATATATGCCTAAGTCACAATCCAGATTTATAGGCATAATAAAAGAGACCTTTGGGAATACCACAAACCTACAGATTTTCCACCCCTCTTCATAAGAATTCCACCAACTAGAGTTGCCCAATAGTCTCCGACAGTTAACCAAACAATGGTCTAAATGAATGGGAAAATTTTGTTAATATCCCATGAAAATAAAGGCCAAATGACCACATGTGCAAATCTACATTTACTATGTGGTACAAGCCATCATACTCTTATCAAAAGGCTGCACCTTTTTGTGAAACACATCAATTTCAAGTAAGACACTAGTAGTCTTTCAAGCTTGACCTACTGAAGTCATCTCTTGAAGGATGAGTTGCTAGAAAACCACATATGGCCGTTAAAGACGTATCGTGGACTAGATTGGTATTATGCTATTAGGAAGTACACGATGCAAATTTCTTGAGGCTTGGCCAAGTCATCTACATGATTCTTTGTCCAAGGCCACCCATGCAATAAGATTGGACTTGTTTATCAAGCCCATACAACATACTATCAACAAACCCAAGAAAAGATCACACAAAATGACAAAGGTAGGGATGAACTACCATCAACAGTTACTCTCCTCATCATTTTCAAGCTTAGATCATAAGCCCTTCTCTTAGATCTTTTTGTTGATGATCAACTTTTTATAAAGGTGTTTCTTCATTTTTGCACTTCCTATTGTTCAGCCACTTCCAGATTTTTGTCTAGAGTTGTAAAGACCCCAAAAAATAGCCAAATAGGTTTAGATGAATATGCACTACCCACCAGTTGTCTTACTTCAAATCATCAATCAATCACATGTTGTACTGAAAGAGTGTATAACAAGCTAATAGTTGGCAAAAGAGCTATTGTTGTGTCAACTAGTAATATAGCAAACCAAACAACTAAAATTATCTACAACTCATAATGCATATAATGGAGCCAACCTAAATTCTCTTCTTTCCTCCATACATTTTTATATACGTACAGGGGCATTCTTACATATATAGGCAGAATGGGAGGTGTAAGGGTCTAGGGAGGATATGGTCAGGTAAGGGGAAGTACATTATAAACTTCACCTAGTTGCTTGACTCATTATTGACTCATTAGGAACCTAACACACTCTGGATTTGGGATTGATCATCTAGGTCTCTATGATTGGATTCCTTGTATGTAAGATAACCAATAGATTTTCCCATCCAAAGTAGATGATTACTTATTATCTAGTGAAAGTAACCCTTCTTCCTCTCAAAAACCAACTACAAGGTATATGGCTAGAAATTTGAGACCTAGGGTAGTATATCAAAAAGCATAGGTTGCCAACCATACACTTACAGGATACATAACCAGGCATGTTTCTCCATGTAATGAGAACATGCCTATATATGGAACATATAGGCTGCATGTATCCTTGCCTCTTGTACAAAAGTGATTAGCACCCCATAGCCAACCCACTAGCCACCTAAGACTTGGAACATAATCACAAGTCTCACATATTTCTTGAAAGGCTTCTCCATCTATAGGTCACATTCCTCTTAGATTTCCTCCAACGTCAAGTGAATCTCTCCATTTATAGAATGGGAATTAACCAAGATACATATTCAACATTGGTCGGGGACACACATTCATGAAAAAAGGATAACCAAACTCAGTTCTAGCCATGACCATGCTTTGTAGCAACTAAGTACACCTTAACTTAATCACACTTGGCAAAAAAGATTGTTACCATGTTCTACATTATCACCTATAGCATCCATAATAGATAATTGCATATATGGTAGGCACAAGAAAGCTTTGTTATTCTAGTTAGTTGATTTTTGAAAATACACATTTCAAACTTGTGCATGAATCAAGTTCATGGTTCAAAATTGCACCCTCTTTTCAAAACTATTGCTGTCACAGCATAACAAAATGATGTCAATTGTTGTTTAGTTGACTTTAGTTAAGCATTTGAAACTCTATTTCAAGAGTGAATTTAAGAAGATTCGTAAATAAAAACCGTCATCTCCCTTTGAGTTTTTAAATGCTGCAGCCATAGAAAAAGGTAATGCCAGATAAAGTGCTATAACAAATGGTCAGCGCTTACAAACTGTGACATTAGGGTGAAGCAAAGATGCACCCTCTCACCCACTCTTTCGTATATATACTAAAACTTGAGACCACTTAGAGGTTAAAGTAACTTCAAAAACTAGACTTTGGAAACCTTATACTAGATGCTAAAAGCATTGTCATCCTTACAATCTAAAGTTTCTTCACAAGGAGCTCAATAGTCTTCCAAAAAAATTTATATCAACTGTTTGACCAAAATAAGATAGTGATGACCAAATTCAAAACATCTTATTCTCCAATTTTGTATGAGAGCAATATCCTTGAAAGGTCCAGTCTTACAACTAACTTGGCGTCAAATTCAACTGACATTAAACTGAAAACTACATAAATACATGAATCACTGATTGTTGGAAACCATATTATGGCGATTAAAATGTGGTAGAACATGGGACTACCATGAGCTCAAATTAACAGATTAATCTTTCAAATAATTCTCGCTGGTTGTAAATTAGAGGCCCGCAATTCCAAATAAATACATGCAAATTCAGAAACATTTTTATAATGTACAAATGCAATACCAACATAATAGTATGATGATTTTTATCTTAGTAGAGTCTAACGCCAAAATTAGATACTTATTCTCGGAAGCTTAAGCACCCATACGCTCTTTATTGTAGACAATCATATAATGTTTCGAAAAATGTCCAAAACTATTAAGGTAGTACGAAGACCATATTTTATGAAGCCAGATTTCACTAATCACTGTGAGCTTGAAAAGAAGTATTGTGGAACATGTGGTTTAAATACTCTCAATCTAATTAGGAAGCCAAATTTTTGCACTAACGTCATAGCTTGGGGGAAAGGACTTTTAAATTTTGAGGCATTAAAGAGCTATTGAAGAGTGTAATCTCTTTCTAAATTGCACTACCATTAATGACTTGATAAGGATATTTGCCCACTTTTTTAAGTTGAACAATATTCAAGAAATTCTAGCTGACGGGAACCAAAACAACTGGGTTGCTTTCAATCCACCATTTTCAGATTTAAAATGATATTATTAATTATAGAGAATTTGTAGTCTCAACTCTAATTTACACATGATGATGCCCGAGAATTAAGACAAAGATGAGGACTACATTATCAAGATCAATCTCAAGAACACCACCACCTGTGACGAGTTCCCAGGCAAGGATAATTGGATAAATTGGGATAGCTAGAGCAATTCCAATGATGCTTTGCACTATTCAGCCAAAGATATGTTAAATTATACAACTAACTAATGCAAGTCAAAGTATGATAGTGTCATTGTCATCACCATCATTAATAGTTCAACCATCAAAATGGATCAGAATGTGAGGCCTCAGTATAGAAAATAGCACGCTACATACCATAAAAATCCACGGCATGTTCTACTAGAATAAGACAACTGACAAAATACAGAGGAAAGATTCAGGGAACAAATAAATCACTGAAATTTGATTGAGAAATTTTCACACTTGAAACCACCACTTAAATGATGTTTTAACAGTTAAAAGGCATTCTCACATTGTTTACACAATGGATAACCAAGAATGCAAAGAGCTGACCTTTGGCTGCCAAATACTTCAAAGTTTCAGCAGAAGCCATGTTTTGCCTCCATCCTTCAAGTTGTAGTAAAGATGGAAATATTACAGCTGAACAATGCAAATAAAATCTCTATATCAAGATATTACACCTTGCAGGACCAAATGGTAAGTCAAATATATAAGATATACAGTTGAAGTTCATTTAATTAATAAGTTATCCATGTTATGCCTAAAAGGAGAAAGTCAAGTTTACTATAAAATATACTGATGTATAAGATATACTGCTAAGTTTATTTAATTAATCAACTCATCCATATTATGCTCAAGTTATCCCATGTTATGCCTAAAAGGAGAAAGTTAAGTTTACCATAAAATTCTCTAATGCTGGCTTTTCTTTCATGTGTTGACATTGTAGTGGTACCATCAACATAAACCTGCAAAATACCCACTTTAAAATATCAATATATATTAGACTGTATGTAGGGGACTAGTCAGTAATTATAATATATATATAAAAACTTGGACTCCCATGGTTCTCTCAAATTAAACCATGGGCATCTACCTATTCCATCCTCGCAAAAGTTCTTACCTAAGGTGATAAACCACACAAAACAAAACTGTAATATACATGTAAATATATTATCCGTCGTAGTTTCCAATAGTTATCCAGACATTTACAAAGCGAATAAATAAACAAACCTTGTATATGAGTATTCTTAGCAGACCCAGTGCCCTTACAAGGCTGCAGTCGGTCCATTGCACAAGGAAAAGGAATAGGTGTGCCGCTGGGCTATACGAAAGTCTCATTTGCAGACAAGCACCATCATACTCCCTTGGAAACTCCGATGCCCTATATCCTAAACACCAAATGTTTAATCTTTGTGACTACGTTTCACTATATTATAGAGTTGGATTTCATTTTCACTTATGTCGGCACTATCCTTAGAGACTGTTATAGTCCATATTATAACATAAGCAACTCTTAGAAGAAAAGGAATGTCATATAAATTTTCAGACAAACATTATCTACCTTTCAACTGAAGCCTATACTCAGTCCTATCGCTAAAGACTTTCGTAGTGTACATTGTTGTACAATCAACTCTTCCATTAAAAAGGTTGTCACTTATTACACAATCAACTGTTTCATATTAAAGGGTGTCATTTAAATTTTCAGGCAACATTATTTTCATTTTTACATTTGACAGCACACGTTCTGGGTGAAAAACTAGTGACCTTTTCTAAGACGTCCAAAATCAAAATTGCAACCTCTAAACATTTGCCTAAATGTAACATCATATTTTAGAATTGGCTAAAATGTTTCACAATCCTTCTATTAATCACAATTTACTAAGACACACTACGCTTACTATTACCGGACACTATACCAACGGAGCAAATAATGTTGAGTGTAAATTTTGATGCTCTGAGCTTTATTCCCTACTGACCCACGTTTAAAGTTTGCATTAAAGCTTTAGCCGACTTTACATCTAACAAATGTAAACAGGCCCATACTACACAAGAATGAATAAGCAAATGCCATGCTCGGCCCAAAGTGCATTGAAGCGTCCCATAACCTCACCCAAGATATACATAGTATATATACAATGTATGGTAGGCCACAAAAGAATGCATATGCAATTTCCAAGCTTAATCTGCCATACATTGATGCAACCAAAAAACCCCCTCAAGATTTACACCTGACGATTCAGTGGACTGCAATAAAACAAAACACTGCTGCGCTCCAATAAAACAAAACTAAGACCTCGATAAGACTTCCAAAGGATCCAGCTACATATTAAATGTTTAAAGAAAGTCCAAAATTCATCTCCTTGAGCTTCCTATTCCAAAGCAGTAAATATTCATTCGACTAAAACCCATTTTTGTAGAAACTGAATGGATTGTTGCAAGATATAAAATCCATTTAAGCAGAAATTAGAAGGATCATTGGAAATAACCCCAGGTCTCACAAAATCCTCATTAATGAGCACCATTGCTTGACATGTGTCTAAGGCGCCTGATTGAGCCCATCGATACCTCACTAACTTCCCTTCATTATTGTCACCCACAAACATCTTTGACATAAAAAATTAGAAAGCCCAGCACTAACAATTCCGATGCTTCTCTACCGTAAAACTATGTAATCTAAGGCTAAAACCCCTCCCCAAAAAGAAAAGCCTGCAACCCACCAAAAAAATCCCCATGGTTGAGAATCCATACAGACCGACAACTTTTAACACAAGTCCTCAGTAATGAGAAAGGCCCACAGTCCCTTGCAACACTATCTTCTTTCAAATCTTCATGACTGGAAGCTAGAAAATTCTCATTTTGCAAATGTTGGTCTGCAAACATGCCACTCCTCTCACTGCTCACTCCCTTTCAGCTGCAAAACACCCTTCCACACATGATGGTCAAAGCCCCTCTACTTTACCTATTCAACAAGTGCACATTTTATTTTAACATAATGAAGCCTGTGTTGATTGAAATTTTGACCAACACGGGCATGGATTTAAAAGAAAAGATGTTTTTCCTTGCATATTCCCACCAATTTGACCCCATTTAAATAGATGGTCAAAAAATTTGGTCTAAAAACGGGGCCAAATGTATTAGTGGGGTTACTTGCTCTTCTGGCTCAACCCTTTGAGAAGAATTCCTCTTCCTCTTTCCTTTTCCCTTTTGAGCCCTACAATACCTGACAGGCCTATCAAGTTGGTGTACTATCTCGGGTCTCATTAGTGACTGGGTTGTAAATGTAGGCACTGTGAGCTTCGCTCCTCGACCTTTAGCTAGGTGGGCTTGAGTATGGAATATCACTATTTTAGGAATTGGATCAATTTTGGAAGGCCTCTTGATCCAATAAATAGTCAATTTAATAACATGCCTTTCCCTATAATTAATGTCTGAGTTTTTTTCTTTGTCAACCTTGGCATTCATTATAGGCCTATCACCAATTTTATCCCTATTAAAGAAAGAATTGAGAAGATCCTCTGTATCTTCTTGCACACTCTTCAATGGAATCTTTATCTTCAAAGCCTTCTCTACTAGATACAAAGTCATCCTACAATAATCCCTTATGTGGACATCATAGTCATTTATTGCATTCATCCAGTGATCTTCAATGGCATCTTCATGGTTAAATGTTTTACCTGGTAAGTATTGCACTTTCCTAATGTTATCAAAATAAGGCTGAGGGGAGTTATACTCGTCCAAGGGACATTGATCCCATTCACTTTCAAAAGATGGAATATCTTGCCTCCGATCCACCTTGAAAGGTCCTATAGTCATAGGCCACATCCAACATATTTTGTGTCACTTTCTAACTCTATCATATGCATACAAGAGTTGTCAAGAGATCTCCAAGAGAATAAGTCTATCGTTGGGATACCTAGGGAGCTTCTTTGGGTTGAGAGTTGCACCTACTACCCTCAAATATGTAAATGTTCAGAACTAAATATAGTAAGCTCTGACTTTTGATAGTTGTGCAACTGCCTCTATTAACATCCTCTTTGCATAATCCTACTCTATGAACTGGATTATTGCAAATATGAAAGAATCATTTACAATAATATTTTCATTTATTTTCTTTGAAATCTTCTTCTTCACCAGCTAAGGATATACAATGTAGAGCCATATGTATACATCTTGCATACTACCCCTCTTAAAGAGCCCTTGATAATTTGGTGTCCTCGCAGTTAAAAAGTACACCAAGTATGATGTCATATAAAATTTATCTTTTCTTTACTACTACTAGCCACTCACCCAGGTTCTCACTAAAAGTAGAAGCCCAATCAAGCAGTATCTCTACTTTCTTTATTGTCTCAATAAAATGTACCATAAAAATGTTCAAGTGTCCCATTGTCGGCAAACCCATAACTCTACTCAAGAGTATGATTGAATATCCAATATCTTCCTTCATGTATAATCTTGTCATGTCTACTTTGTCCATTTTCTTTCCTAGAGGAGTCTTCTCTATAAGCTATGAAGACTGGATGATCTTAGAAGCTTCATCAGTATGTTCCCTATACCATCTCTCTGCTTGCTCATAGGTTAGTGTAATGAATTGATCTACCCTTGGGAGATGGAACACTTTTCAATGTTCTTGGGATGTAGATCAAGGATGATCTCTCTAGTAACACTCTTGACTACCTTTTCTCTAGGAAAATAATGCTTTGCAAGTGTCATAATCAACTTCGAGGATTGTACTGACACCAGATGTAATGTTGCACCGACAAGCCCTAATCAAATCAATGCAGATATCATTTGAGATCTTTCTTTGGGTTGGTTGCACAGTGTCAAGAATGCACCCAAATCTATATGATCTAAACCCATGTCTCGAATCTCTTAATACTCATCCTGAAACCATGATTTTGTAGGAACGCCCTAAAACTTGAATACTACTAGTTTTGGTGGCATCTTCTCAACAAGGGAGGATGATGAAGATACCATTTAATATGCATAAAAAGAAAGTACATTACTCAGAATTGAAGAAATATCAATTAATTTAGACCATAATAATGGTATGAATAAGACCCAATACCCTAATTGTCCCAAAACACTAGAAAACCTTATTAATAGCCTTGAAATACAAAAAATAGCACACCTAGTACACCTGATAGGTGCACCTGGTGCACCCTCTTTACAAACAAAATCCATTGTATGAAGTGTGCATCAGTGCACCTCCTAGGGTGCACTGATGCACACCACATATTTGGGCAAGAAGCCTAAGTTAAGTGCTAGGTTGCTTTGTCTATTTTTCGCTTCTAACATCTAAACATAGAATTTTTTGCATACACACTTCTCTCCCTTTCTCTCATGCTAATTTAGGGTTTGGATCCTCCATAAATAAGAAACTAGAGAGGCTTCTAGATCAAGATCAATGATTTATATTCAACACTTTTGTCATTTATGCATTCCCTTTTTTCGATTGGTTACCTGCCTTGCCTAGGGATTAATGATCACAATGATATGTTTAATCATGTCCTTTAATTACTCAATCATTAAAACATGCGTAGAAGTTGGCCAAAATAGTTTTCCTAAGTGTTTGTATCATTCCCAATAGGGTTTCTGGCATAAACATTCTTGGTGCTTAGTTATAACTATTGTTTACATCTTGTCACTCAAAATTTACACTGGTCTATATAAACGTTCACTTAGTATACTTTCTTAGATCACCAGATACTAGAATACTCAGTGACCACTGGTTTTCTTAGTAGTAACTACTACTTGATCCATACATGATATTTATACACATCAAATACATTGTCCGGCCTTAGTAGAGGGGCTTGGTCACAATGATGGTTGACCAACTCTACCTAAGAAATGATTGAGTGTTTGACACTAATTGGCAACAAGAAATGGAGACCAATAATCTCCCCCTTTATCATTAGTTGTTAAAATTACTTTATCATGAATTTAACATTACATTCAAAATTACAAAATAGTACTCCCACTTAGATTATGACTCGGTCTTCATAGAGATTCCACAATATACATCAAATACACATGACTTCTAGCATACTCTAAGTTCAAAAATGAGTATACATGACATTAAAATTTTGATCAAATATTATGAAATTATTTTATTATTATTTCTTATTCTTATTTCCCCTTGTGACATTCATTCCCCCTTCTTTTTATCACTTATGGCTACTAGGGTGCTGAGGTAAAATTATATTTTTACAAAAATGGTTTATGAAGTTGTAGAATCATGGCTAATGCATGATCCCAACTAGATCTAAAAGATTCTAAAACTTTGACTTTAATTTCTAGCTGAGTAGCTAGATCAACCAAACTATCTACAATGGAGAGATGATGATCTCTCTGTACTAAATCCTTTGCATCGGTCAATTCCCAATGGTGCATTATTCCTTTGTATTTAGATCACTCAACTTCTCTTGATAATGAATACAATGTGTATAATTTTCTTTTTCTTATTTTATAAAATCAAAAGTTCTTTCTTGAGGTTAGAAATTTTCTAAAAATTTCCAAGTTTTCTTGAACCTAAACTAAGAAAGAAAAATATTTGCATATTCTATTCATTTCAATGTTCTTCATAAGAGAGTAAATAAGTAAACTAGGTCCTTCTTTAATTTTAAAAAAATAAGAAAATAATTAGAAAAACAACCTCTAACTATAAAATGGTAAGATAAATGATGATTTTTATATTTTTGATTAAGAAGCAAATGAAAGACTTGATCTATGTACAAAAGAAGCTCCTACAATTGGCCAAAATAGACCAAAATGGCTAGTAATAGGATATTAACAACATTTTAGCCAAAATTATGACTAATAATTTATTCAAAAATAGGCCAAGCATAGTTTGCAATGAAGAAAAAACTAGGAGAATATATTTCTCTATCCTCCCCTATTCGTGGTACTAATACATGAAGCTTTAGCTCCAAATCATGCATAATAGAATAAGTGATAATATTTCTAGTACTAAACCTTACCTTATCATAGTCTTCACATGTTTCTCTATCTACTCATCTTTGACATTCATAGCATCTACCTACTTCATAGTCTTGGTAAAGATCCTACATTGTTTCTCTTCAAAAGCTAGGGCTTTGGGGAAACCCTATGACACAATATATAAGAGGTGACTCACTGGAGGTCTTCCCAGTCTCAAAATTGATACTAGACAAATTGATTTCAATACAATTATGGAAAAGACTCTGCAAAGGTATCACTATTATTTATATCATTTTCAATATTACCTTCCTAGTGAGAATCACTCAAAATTTCAATATTTTAAAAGTTGTGATTATGAACTCCATCCAACCTAGTGGATCTTCTAACACTCAAACCATTCTTATCATGTTTGATGTTTCTAAATACTGCTCATGAATCTTATCCTAGTAACCAAATTGGGTATAGAACCAACAATTGTCTCATTTCATTTCATATGATGACATCTTATTCTTTCAATCAATAAAGCATGGTATTTATGATTTCACTTTTTCTATTCATGTCAATAAGCACATTCGAAAGGGATAATTACCTCATAGGAAAGAAATTTTATGGTAAATAATTTGGGTTTGGACTTGTCACTACTTTTTTTAATAAGTTTCTAAGGCTTTATGACATACATTTTAGGTAGCCTGTGATACTGTTGGAAATATAAGAGGAGTAACTAAGAGGGGATGGGTGAATCAGTTACCACTAAAATAATTCTAGATCCCTTCTATGTCAATGCAAACTTCATTTTAACTCATAGCTTAGTTAGAACTAGATATTCATTGTAAGTCGGCTAACAAAGAAATCTTATATTAATCATGTCTATTTAACCTTTAGTAACTTAGTTGTAGAAAGATAAAGCAATAAGAAAATAACATGAACACAAGAGACACCAAGATTTAATGTGGAAACCCAATTTGGGAAAACCATGAATGCAACTATTTACAACTTTTCACTCTTCTGAAGTGAGCCATGTTAGGAGCCAACCATGTTAAAGGATTTGAATCATCTTATTAGGAGTGGCCTTATCAAAGGTCTTCAAGACACTTCAATCTAGAAATGCAACCTAGTTAGAGGATTTAAAAAATGATTGTTAAGTCAACTCTATTGAGAGATTTCTCCACTGCTACAATTGTTAGAGACGTGCAATGATTGACCTAATTAATGAAGCAACTGGATTGCAGATTCAAATCACTATTTAGATTTATCCTCTAGATCCTCTTTGATCAAAATATTATTTTTAGCTCCTTGGATGTTTTTCCTTTACTCAAAAATCCTTCTTTATTTGCATCTTACCTTCTTCCACACATCTTCCTTTTTTCATACTTTCTTAATTCACAACTTGAACTTTCATATATATGAAACCCAATATCAACTTGGTTTGAATAGACTTTCAAACAAACAAATAATTTCCACTAAGTCAACTGGCATAAACCAACAAACAAACAAAACTGATTTGTTGAAGGTCACTGACATTGAAGACTAGGTCACTCTATTACCACTAAGTTCCTTGGCAACCAACCTAACTTAGTTTATGTAGGATTCCTTTGGTGACCAACGTAGCTCAGTCTTCACTTGATCATTGGGATTCTTCTAATCTTTTTCATGGTGTATACTAGATTCTTCTAAATTCAGTTCCAAATAATAGTGCTCGCTTAGAGTATAACATTTTTGTAACATCAATGACAATATACAATTGAATAATTGTTATCAACAATCGCCCTCTTCAACATTGATGACAACACAACATGTCATTAATAAAATAAAACTTAGAGAAATAAAAAAAAAGATTTATAATATCTTATAATATCCTTAGTTTCATTCTGATTATCCATTCATGAGAACAACCTCTGAGATTCTCCCTCTATCATCCTATCTTCAGACTCTATTAGATAAAGTTCTCCATCTTGTAGATTACTATCTTTGATTCTTCTATGATTATATCAAATTCTCCCTCAATGAATATATGGCACAATACTCTTCCTCATTGACATCAAATGCCAAAGACTCCATACAATGACTCTTCAATGTACCTAATGTACTGATTCATATGCCATGAGCTCTATCTCCTTTGCATCAACTTGATAGATCTCCAATATAGTTGTTTTGATGCATCACTAATTTTTACTCTAGTGAGAATTAGATAAGAGAATGACCCCTAACTTTCCTATAAGATACAAAATTACATCCTTAGGTAAAGGCTTGGTAAATATGTTAGGAACCTACTCCTTTGTGTTTACACATTCCAATCTTACCTCTTTGTCTTGCACTAATTCTCTTAGAAAATGATACTTGATTGCAATGTATTTTCTCTTGGTGTGCATTATTTGATTTTTAGATATATTGATTACACTTATGTTATCATAATAGATAACCACTGGATCCTTAATTTCTTCCTTCATTCCTAAGAACAATTGCTTGATCCACATTATGTTGGAGCAATTAACTTCTACAACAACATATTTTGCTTCTACTATAGACTGAGAAATGTAATTCTTCTTTTTTCTTGTCCAAGATACTAACCTTTTTCCATGAAAAAATGCTCCTGTATTGGTGCTCTTCCTATCATCAATACTTCCATCTCAATCAACATCATTAAAGGACTCCAACTCAAATTTTCTTCCTTTCTTGTACCATAAACTGTAGTCTTGCATGCCTTTTAGATATCTCATCATTCTTTTTATTTCTATTATATGATTTTCCATGGGATTTATAAAGAATCTTGCAATTATACCAACTGCTAATGCAATATCAGGTCTTGTGTGAACAACATACTGAAGTTTTCCAATTATAGATCTATAGGTAGTCTAATTTACCTCTTTTGAATCATCATTCTTAGATAGCTTATGTCCAATAGAGATAGGTGTTCTAACTAGTTTCAAATATTCCATTCCAAAAGTCTTCAGTATCTCCTTGACATATTTTGAATGAGAAATGTAGATGCTATCCTTCATTTGATGAACTTGTAATCCAACAAAGAATTTTATTTCTCCAAACATTGACATTTCAAATTCTTTCCTCATTTCTTTGTAGAATGACTTCATAATTCATCAAGACCTATAAATAAGATTTCATCCATAAATATTTCTACTAATAATATATAATTGTGTAGTCATTCTTTAATATGCAAAATACTGTTATCACTAGTTCTTTGAAAACCAATATTTACCAAATACCCATGTAGCCTCTAATACCATGATTTAGGAGCTTTCTTTAGACCATATAAAGCTTTGTGTAATTTACACACCATATCATTTTATTTTTTGGATCAATGAAACCTTTAGGCTGATCAATGTAAACTTCCTCTTCTAGAGTTCCATTCAAGAAAGCTGATTTTACATCCATTTGGTACACTTTGAATCCTTTAAATGCAACATATGCAAGTAGTGTTTTAACTCCTTCAAGTCTACAAAAAGGAGCAAATGTTTCTCCATAGTCTATGCCTTCTTCTTGAGTGTATCCTTTACACATTAGCTTTGCCTTGTTCCTTGATACTTCACCATTTTCATTCAATTCTTTTCTGAATACCCACTTTGTGCCAATTACATTTTTGTCCTTAGGTCTAGGAACAAGTGTCCAAGTATTATTCCTTTCAATTTGATCAATCCTTTCATTCGTTGCCTCTATCCAGCTTTCATTATTTAATGCATCTTTAATAACTCTAGGTTCAAATTCAGTAAGCAAGCATGCACCTTTTAGTTTTTTCCTTGTCATTATTCCTTCTATTTGATCTCCAATTATTTTCTTAGGAGCATGATGCCTTCTGGCATATCTAGAAAGTATAGGTATATTTCTTCTAGATTCAAGACTAGATTGACTTGGTTCTCCATTCTCAAAGGTTTTATTAGTTTGCAAAATTTTATCTATTCCTGTTGGTTGAGACTTGGTTCCCACAGACTATAACTCGGGTTCCTTTTACTAGAACCTAGCTTGAACTATCTCCAGCTTGGGTTGCACTAGATTTACTTCGATTGAAACTAGATGTAACTCAGGTTGCACTAGCTACAACTTGGTTGACATTCCAGAATTGGGTGACTCAGGTGGAGACATCTACTAAATGTTGGGTAAATTATCAAGCTTGAAATAGAGAAATTTTTTGTAGTTTTCAAGTTCCTTGCTTCTTTATTCTTCACTCTGTTTTGCAAACTTGTTGATTTTTACATGTGCACTCTCTACAATCTTGTGAGTAGAAAGATTCAAGCATTTATATACTTTTCTTTTGTTGGAATATCCAAGAAAACTACCTTCATCACTTTTCACATCAAAATTTCCTTTCCTTGTCTCTTTCAAGATATAGCATTTGTTTCCAAATACTTTGAAGTAATAGACATTAGGTTTATAGCCATACCATAATTCATAAGGTGTTTTATTTTTACCTTTATTTAGTTGAATTTAGTTCAAGGTATGAATAGTTGTGTTGATTACTTCTTTCTAGTATTTGGTTGCAACATTGTTTCTCTATCCTCAATGTTCTTGCACAATCCATGATGGATCTATTTATTCTTTCTATTATGTCATTCTATTGAGTTGTGCCATGTGCAAATACCTATCTTTTGCTTCCTCTTTCATTGTATAATTTATTAGACATGAATTCCTCTGCTCTATCTAATCTTAGGCATTTTAACTTCTTACTTATTTCTTTCTCAACTCTAGCCAGACACCACTTGAATTTTTGGAAAGCTTTAGATTTATCCTTAAAGTAATTACTTTCATCATTCTAGAATAATCATCTACAAAAAAAATGATATATTTGTCTCCATTATAGCTTTCAATACCTATGAGTCCACAAAGATCTGTATGAACTAGTTCCAAGATTTCTTTAGTATTCAAATTCTTACTTTTGAAGCTAGTTTTACCAATCTTTCAAATATGACATTGTTTAGATATGGTCATTTCAGGTTTCTTCAGGTTTGGAATACCTATGAATCTTTTGTTCTTACTTATAGTAATCAAATTATCCAAGTTTACATGACACATTCTTTCATGCCATAACCAACTTTCCTCTACTTGTACGACAAAGCATGAACCTATAGTGAGATCAAGATAGAATAGATTACATTTAGTTTGATTTCCAGTTCCAACTAGATTTCCTTTACCTTCCAAAAGCTTGGCCTTCCCATTCATGAATTCTACCTCGAATCTAATGTTGGTCAGTTGTACCACACTTCGAAGATTATTTCTGCGTCCTTCAATCCAATAGGAATTATCATAATTGATTCTATTAGTAAATGCAATACAACCTTTTCCCTTCACATAAAATGGTTCATTGTTTCCAAACTTAACACTTCCACCGTCATAGTGCTCCAAGTGTTCAAACTTAGTTTTATCACTAGTCATGTGATGAGAACAACCACTATCTATTATCCATTTGTCATTCTTGCTAACATGAGAAATAAGTGTTATCTTTTCATTTTCCCCATCATCTTAGTCATCTTTAGTAACAATATATACCATTTCATCTTCATCTTATTGTCAGAATCTTTAGCAATATAACAAGATTCCTTACCTTTGTCTTTGTAGTATTTGTAGCTCTTGAAATCTTTCTTTCCTTTGAACTTGTTGGATTTTTTGTCATCTTTACTTTCCTTGCTTGGACACTTTATATAAATGTGACCAACTTCTTCACAAAATAAAAAATAATGGAATTTTTCCTTTGTATTTACCTTTGCCTTTTGTTAACCTTCTTACAGGTAGGGCTTCAATGGCTTCAAGGTCATCATCAAATTCTTCTTCTTTTTCACTGTCAGACTATTTGCCTTTTGTTTTTCATTTGTTTCCACCAAGAGTTAGTTTGGCTTTGAATGTTGATTCTATATGGGGAGAAAGCCATTTATAACCTAGCCTTGTTGCCACATACTTGTTTTCTAGGAATTTTAGGCTTGTGTCTCCAATAGTTTCCAAATACAGATTCATGATTTCTTGCCATGCTTTGAAGTTGTCTTTGTTCAACTTTTAACTTAGGTCCTTGAAACCTTTTCTGTAAGTACCAATGGCTCTAATACCAAATTTTGGAAATATAAGAGGAGTAACTGAGAGGGGAGGGGTAAATTAGTTACCATTAAAATAATTCCAGATCCCTTAGCTATCAATACAAACTTCCTTTTAACTCATAGCTTGGTTAAAACTATATATTCACTATAACTTAGTTAACAAATAAATCTTATATTAATCATGTATATTTAACCTTTAGTAGCTTAGTTGCATAAAGAAAAATTAGTAAGAAAATAACATGAACACAAGAGACACCAAGATTTAATGTTGAAACCAAATTTGGGAAAACCACCAATGCAACTAGTCACAACTTTTCACTCTTTGAAGTGAGCCCTATTAGGATTCAATGTTGTTAAAAGTTACAAAACACACTATTAGGTGAGACCTTGTTAAATGATTTGAATAACCTTGTTAGGAGTGGCCTTGTTAGAGATTTTTAGGACACTTCAATCTAGAAATGCCACCTAGTTGGAGGATCTACAAAATGATTGTTAAGTCAACTTTATTAAGAGATGTCTTGATTGTTGCAATTGTTAGAGAGTAACAATGATTGACATGATTGACAAAACAACTAGATTGCAGATTCAGATCACTATTCACATTTGTCCTTTAGATGCTCTATAATAAAAATATTCTTTGTAGCTCCTTCGATGTTTTTCCTTTAATCATAAGTCCTTCTTTATTCACATCCTATTTTCTTCTACACATCTTCCCTTTTTTCATACTTTCTTAATCCACAACTTGACCTTTCATATATATGGCACCTAATGTCAAGTTGGCTTAAATACCCTTTCAAACAAACAAAATAACATCCACTAAGTCAGCTACCAACCAACTAAGAAACAAAACTGATCTACTGAAGGATGTCTGACATTGAAGACTGGGTCAATTAGTTGTGTGGCTACCATCCATAGATACACCATGAATATATACGATATATAGAACACACTAGAAAATAACCTCTTTGAACACTAGTCGATCTACCACCATGTACACTGGCTTATGGCATACAACATGTCATTAGTATGGATCTTGATATTGTAAATCCTCATGTAATATTAGCTATTCAATTTTGAGGTCACCGAGGAAATCTATTATTCAGGTAAATCCATTTATCCTCAAAATAATATCAGATAATTATATTTTTTGAACCATTGAAACATGCTTCTTCAAAACTATTGTAATAACAAAAGTGTGGTTTAATGTTCCTTTCAAAATTGATGTAGGAACATGGGATCTTTTTTAAATGTTATCTTGAGTATTACTTATGTCTTTGGAATAATATTCACAACCTCATTGATTGTATAAATTATAAATATTTAGAAATTAGATAATATTAATATTTTAATATGTTGTGTAGTATTCAGTTCCTTGTACTTTAATGAATGAATTTTTTATACATTTTCATATACTTCATTCTATCATGAAATAGATCAACATGCATAGCTTTTACTTCTTTTCTATTGTCATTAAATCAATTCTCTTGAATTGCATCACATGTATATAAGTTCTTTGACCTCATTCACATTTCTTCTAGTATTTAATCTTAGACACATTACTTCTACTCCATTATGAGTAGTGTTTTTGGTATTTGTACTCTAGGTTGAATTCTGACTCTTGATTTAATCCATGCTTATTCTCTACATCATGTATGATGTCTATATCCCTTCTCAATAAAATTTTAATATACCAACCTCATATATATCTCTTTTGATCCATTATCAGTCGTGTGTTGGGTATTAATATAACTCTCAGTTACATTCCTGCTCTTGATTTAAGCCCCTTTTGTTCTCCCCCTCATGTATGATGTCCATGTACCTACTCAATAAAGGTTTCCTATATGACACATTCCATGAGATGCACATTTGTTTGACAACATTGTTATTCAAAGATTTGTATGCGACTTTGTTGGAATATATCCTTATTCTTATTTCTACTTTAATAGAGAACTAAATACATAGGAATAACATGGAATGAAGAAGATCCCAAAATGGTATGAAATTATACCTACATGCTTGGGAAACAAGAGATTAATACCAATCATGATGGAATGAGCATTAACCATCTACAAATCTCAAGGATTGACCTTATAGAAAGAAAAATTCAACATTGGGAAAGGTAGGTATTTTTTAGTGTAATTTTTTTATTTCCTAGTAGGTTATTTATTTTTCCCTGTAGGTTATTTATTTTTCCCTATATTACTAGGTTTTTCCTACACTTTTATTAATCTTTCTTACGTTGATAAATCATGTCTTATTAGGTGAGTTGTTTTGAGGTGTCACCTTCCTACATGTGAGCATCCATTAGCTATCTTGGGAAGATACTTTTCTATCTTTAGTTTGATAGATGGTTGTTCCTCATTGGTCAGTGTTGCCACCTCCTCCTTCTTCCTAGTCTATATAAGCATGCTACCTAGCTTGTATTTGCATCTCTCATTTTTTCATCCTCTTAATGTTATTTTGCTTCTAGCATTTGTTGTTGTGATGTGGAGCCTAATCAGACTCAGAGGTTTATTCGGTGTGATTTTCTCCCCATATTATTTCTATGGGGGTTTGGGGGTAGCACCCCTATGAGGTCCTAGGGCAGCAACCCTGAAGCCAAAAATGCCCTTATATTGTAAAAGGCATTGGCTACTATTTTTCTATTATCCTAACCCTAATTTTCTAAGTGGTAAAATCTTGTATAAAAAAGGCTTAGGGTTAGGGATTTTATAATGTAATGGTGATATTGTAGCTTCTTGCTATGGTGTTTAGCTATAAGGGATTATGGATTGTAATCAAGTTGTAATCAGTAGATAATAATAATATTGGATTTGTCGTTGGTGAATGTAGCCCATGGATTAGGTGAACTGTGTTAAATCTTGGTGGCTTGTGTTCTCTTTTATGTGATCTATTATTTTCTAATATCTTTTATATTTGTATGTAACTATTATTTTTGTATGAGGTCAATCCTAAAATTTGTATTTCTCTCTTGGAGACTAACTCTGTGTTGCTATTTTGATTTTGTATCATTTGGATTCATAGTTTAGATATATATTCTTTGCACTAGTTTTCCAAGTTATTAATCTTTTCAGATTCTAACATGGTATTAGAGCCATTCTATGTGCAAGGGTAGATTCTAGTTTCCAGTATGCTCTTCTCTTGCATCTTCAGATGATCTTGCGAATTTGAAAAGTTTGACAAAAATATTTTTAATCTCTAGGGTTTACACATGTGTTTTATGAAATCTAGGTGATTGGAGCATTTTTTATTATATTGGTAACATTTGTGGTTGTTCCAATGCATCCAAGAGGCTTGAGAAATTCAAATTTGGCTTTCATTTCATCGAGATTGGAAATCATCATACAAGTTGGAAAACTGGGGTTTCAATCTCAAATCTGACAACCAACTTCCATATTTGTTGTTTTCAATCAATATTGCAAGTTCCAGCATGCCATTGATTTACTTATGTAGCTGATTCAACCATTGTATGTTATTTTTTTGTTGTTCGGGTCATTCTTTTGTTGCTAAAGGCATCTGATTTACACTAGAGCTACATCTTCTATATATCAACAAGAAAAATATTTTTTGGGTTTTGTTCGTAGCACCAAAAAACCATCTAGGTATCTTTTATTTTTTGCATGCATTCTGTATATTTTGCAAAATCAAGTGCAAAATACTATAGTAGTACCCCTCTCTATTGGCAGTCATAGATTTGGAGGCAATTTTCAAGTGCCTTGTTCTTGCTCATACAGACTCTGATTCTGACAATTTTTGTTATGATCTTGCCTTTTTTTTCTGCTCTATCCACTAGTCTAGTCATTTTTTAGTTTTCATGCATAAAGCTTTTAGAAATTGCAGATTCTCAGTTGTGACTTTGCACAATTCTCATTTTGAGAACTTTGTAGGATCATAACTTTCTCATACAACCTTGTATTGAGGTGATTATTATTTTAAAAGTGCATTATTTTTTGAGTAGATCATGGTGGTACTATTTATTTCTCCAAGTATTGTGCAAATTTTGCATTTTCAAAATATGCTCTTTGTGAGGGTTTTGTAATAGATTTAAATCAAGACCACTTAGTATTTCTTGCTAGTAGTACTTCTAAATGCACTAATATAAAGTGTCAAATCATATTTCTTTTGGGGGGCGGGGGGGGGCGGGGGGAGTTTCTTTGATTGAGTAAAAATGGGGGCCATTGTCGTGGCTGGGTTCTCTTCTTTTTAGCATTTCTTCTTTGCATTTCTTCATCATGGATCAAACAAATATGCCCATCCTAACTCCTTACAATTACTTTGAGTCAAAATCATGCATGAAAATTTACTTAAGGAAGGCAAGATTAAATAGGATAACTATGAGACTTGAAACTGAACCTAATAAATATGAAGATAAGTCTAAGTGGTTTAAAAAATGTGATGAGGCATATAGAACATTGTGTTTGTCTAGTTCTCCTAACTTGCTATTTCACATTGAGTCTTTAGATACACCAAATGAAATATGGATAGAGCTAGAAACACTATTTGGCACACAACATTCAATGAGGGGTCATATGTTGGAAAATGAACTAATTAGTTAAAGTCCAAGCAATTTCAACACAATTCAGGATTCCTTCACTAAATTGAAATCACTAAGGCTTCAGTGAAAACAATGTGGAATTGAAAAGAAAGATGAACAAATGATTCTTAGTATTCTCTATAAGCTAAGTTCATAGTATTTTGTATTTGTCTCTACCTTCTATGCTACTAAAGGTGCACTTGATATTCAATTCACCATGCCATCTTTAGATGATTTTGCTATCAATCTCACTAGAGAACAAGACAAGCTACTCTAGATTGGCACTCTTAAGTCCTCTAAGTCACATTCCTTGGCTACCAACCAAGGCACAAAAGAAAAACAAGGAAAAAGTAGTAAAAAAAATAGTAAGGATAAGAAACAAAAGAATAGCAAGGAGAATAAGGATTAGATACCAGTTTTTTCAAAAGCAACAATTGATACTCCATCTTCCAAGGGTGATAAGCTTAAGAAAGAAAGGGTCCAATGTGCCTATGTAAAATACCCAATCATGATGAACATAAATGTTTGAATAAATAAATTTATCACTTGACACACATTCTTGAGAAGACTAATATTAGTGTTCCTGAATCTATCAAAAAAAGTTCTAATGTAGGGTCTAACAAGGAAAAAGAAAACAAGGAGAAAGGAAAGGGCAAATCCCTTATTGTAGTGGCTTCCTCACCATCCACTTGGGTTCTTGATTCGAGTGCTTTGCACCACATGGCCTCATCTAAGGAAGAACTTACATCTTTGGAGTCATGTACTATGCCTTCTATTTTGATGGGTGATGACACTCCTATTAAGGTGTGTGGAATAGGGTCTATTGATGTGGAGGATAGCACTTTCCATGATTCTCTTTATGTACCCTCATTATGAACTAATCTCCTATCGGTATACCAGATCACTCACATAGGTTTAGGCAAGTGGGTTGATTTCACTCCTAATTTAGTGGAGATATGTGAGTTACACAATGATTCTATAGTTTTAGTTGGGAGAGCAAATCATCAGTCAATGACTCTATTTTTTTTCTCACTTTTTTCCTAATTCTTCTTTGACTATTTTACTCACTCACTCTAATTATGTGAGTAAATTATGGCATGAGTAGTTTGGCCATCTTAACTTCCGCTACTTGCATCAACTCAACCAATAGAGCATGGTCACAGGGTTGCCTTCAATTCGGTTCTCAGGTAGTGTTTTCTTAGGTTGCATTCTTAGAAAGCATCCTAAGGAAAAGTTTGACAAAAGTAAGGCATAAAGAGCTTCACAGATACTAGAGTTAGTTCATAGTGATTTGCTTGGTCCATTTCAGCATCCTTCTTTTAGCAGGGCTCGATATGTCCTCACATTCATTGATGACTTTTCTCAATATACTTGGGTGTACTTTCTCAAATAGAAGTCAGAGGTATTTGATCATTTTTTTGGACTTCAAAACTTTTGTAGGGAAGCAATTCGAAAAAGCCATCAAAATTTTGCATACTAACAATGGTGGTTTGAGAGATTTTTCACTTTAGAGGGGATTGATTTGTAGCATTCAGCTCCATACAATCCTCAATAGAATGGTGTTGTAGAGAGGTGTTACAGAATGGTATTGCAAAATGAAAGAATAGATTCTTGAAGGAAATGAAAAACTGTATGATCCACTCTAGATCTCTTCTACCATAGTATTGGGAAGATGCCATTAATTATGCTTGTTATATCTAGAATCATGTTCCTTACTGAGCCTTGAAGGGAGTTACTCCTTTTGAAGCGTGGAGTGGTTGGAACCCATCAGTTAAGCACTTTCATGTTTTTGGCTCTCCTGCATGGCCCCACTTTCCCATAGAGTAATGCAAGGCCTTGTATCTACAGAGTAGACCTTGCATATTTGTACATTATCCTAATGGTGTGAAAGGTTATTAGTTGTTCCACCCTACTACACAAGTTATTCATTGAGAGGAGTGTTTAGTTTGAGGAGGGATCTTGAAGATCAATTTCTATCACTTCTCCAACTCCTTCTACTTTGACATTGGACTCACTTAGAATACATGATAGATCTTCTGATGAGTTAGATTCACCTGAGCAGTCTTCTACCTCCATTCGATGCAAAGAGTGATTCAGAGGACTCGCCTCCTTCCTCTCCTAGTCATCATTCAAAGGTTGATTATTCCTGTCCAGATTCTCCATCTTCCAGCCCACTTTGGGCTAGATAGACCTTGCATTCTATAGGTGATTGGGTTGGATATCCATCAAACACCATGTAGACTCGTTCATAGTTATAGGATGCACCACATGTCTTCATTGCTACTACCTCAAATCCATAGTCCTTTCATGAGGCTTCTAGTATTCCTTAGTGGGAGATAGCTATGCAAGAAGAGTATAGTTCCTTGATGAGGAACCACATTTGGGATCTTGTCCCTCTTCCTAAGGGAAGAAAACTTGTTTGATGTAAGTGGATCTATCAGACAAAATTCGTAGTAGATGGGTCAATTGACAAGCATAACACTCACTTGGTTGTCAAACGATTCTCCCAAGTTCCTAGGTTTGACTACTCTAAGAATTTTGTGCTAGTTTCCTAAATGAATTCCATTTGATTTGTTCCTTCCATTATTGTAGCTAATCTTTGGGAAGTATATTAGATTGATGTGAAGAGTGATTTTCTTCATGATGACCTTCATGAGGAGATCTACGTGGAGTAGCCACAAGGATTCCTTTAGGATTCTTCACTTGTGTGCCATCTTTGGAAGTCTCTCTATGGCCTCAAACAAGCTCCTTGGGCCTGGTATGCCAAGATGGACTCCTTGCTTCCATTAGGTGGGTTCACTTGGTGCCATTCTGATCCTAATGTCTACATTATATAGGGTGATTCACTCCTATTTTTGGTTTTGTATGTTGATGATTTGTTGATCACAAAAAGTTCTTCACCCACCATTAAGGTTGTCAAAGTTTTCCTTCATGACATTATTTTGATGACTGACTTGGGCTTGTTGCATTACTTTCTTGGGATTGAGATCTTTCAGTCTCCTTCTGGGATCACCATCACACAGTCCAAGTATGCTCTAGATTTACTCTCAAGGTTTCATATGGATGACTATAAGCCTACTCTAATTTGCTTCCTTTCTAGAGTCAAACTAGAAGCTCAACATTCTTCTCCACTTTTTGATGGCACTTTCTACTAACCACTTGTTGGGAGTCTCATTTATTTGACTCAATACAAGACCCAACATCTCATATGCTATAGGCATGGTCTCTCAATTCATGCAGGAGGCTCATGAGATGCATCGAAAAAAAGCCAAGTGGATTCTTCACTACATTTAGGGTTCTCATAGTTGTGGGATTCACCATGTAGTAGGTATTGAGCTTGATTTGGTGGGCTGTACAAATTTAGATTGGGCAGGTGATTCTTAGTATTGCAAGTCTACTTTAGGTTACAACTTCTCACTTGGTTTAGATCCTGTTTATGGGTCAAGAAAAAAGCAGTCTGCTATTTCTCTATCTTCTATTGAGGCTAAGTATTAGGGGCTATAAATACTGCCATTGAGGTCATTTGGCTTCAACATCTTCTGACTAAATTTGGTATCCAGATTAGATGGTCATCGGTCATATTTTGTGACAACCAAAGTGCCATTTAGATCTCGTAGAATCTGGTCCATCATCAGTGGGCCAAATGCATAGAGATCCACATGCACTACATCCGAGAGCTCATCCATGGTCATGTCATTGACCTTCTCTATTGTTTGACTTCTGAGCAGGTTGTTGATATCTTCACCAAACCCTTCATTGAGAGAAAGTTCCTTCATTTGCAAGCTTTGTTGGCATTGAGGGATGCTTCATGTTTTGGGGGGGCCTCTTCCTCTCACTCAGAGTCTTGATTTTTTTTGGGGAGTTTCTTTTCTCTCTTTTGGGAAATTCTATGTATATGGGTACCTCATCAGGCCCAAATTCTTGGGACCCATTTTTACATCCACCTAAGCTTAGCTTATGTGGGGGTGTTAGTGTAGTCTTTTTATTTCCTAGTAGCTTATTTATTTTTCCCTATATTGCTAGGTTTTTCCAACAATTTTAATAATATTGGGTAGGTTAATAAAGCATGTCTTATTAGGTGAGTGGTTACAAGGTGTCACATTCCTACATGTGAGCTTCCATTAGCTATCTTGGGAAGATACTTTGCTATCTTTTTTTCGATAGATGGTTACCCATCATTGGTTGGTGTTGCCACCTCAGAAAAGTTTGACAAAAATGCTTTTAATCTCTAGGGTTTACACATGTATTTTATGAAATCTAGGTGATTGCAACATTTTTGGTTATATTGGAAAAATTTCTTGTTGTTCCAACACATCCAGGAAGCTTGAGAAAGTCAGGTTTGGTTTTCATTTCACCAAGATTGGAGATCGCCATAAAAGTTGCAAAATTGGGGTTTTAATCTCAAATCTGACAACCAATTTGGTAGTATATTTGGTATTTTTTTATGTATTAGATGAACTCTTCATATTTGAATCAAATACAATGGCTTGTGTAAGGCTCTAACAATACAATTGTGGTAGTCTTCTATAAACATTTCTAGGGAAGATTGAAAACCTAAAATACAAGGCTACATCAATTTGATTTATTAAACCCACATTATTATCATATTACAACTAACTAGTAAAAAAAATATCTACATTCTTACAATCAACAATAAAGAAAAACTTAACTATATTGAGGAAATCCATACCCCATGTTGTTTCTTCCTCTAACTTCCTTCCTATTGTCTTTTGAACCTCTGTAAAGGGGTACAAAACCATATCAGCCTTGTGAGCAGATATTCTACCATCAATGTAAATATCACGATCATATGAATTTAACATTCATATTATGTAACATTAAAAAGGAAAGCCATTAAGAAATATATTTCTACAAATAACTTCCCTAGAGAATGTAAAATTAACATATAAATAAACAAGTACATAATCACATGATTTAAATTGCAGAGATCTAACATGCTTGGCAACACCAAAGTCAACAATTTGATTTGGCCACTTAGGATGTACAATTCCATTTGTACATTTAAGATCTATGTTCAATGAAATGACAAAAAGTGAGTCAGTAGCATTGATATCCAGAATCTCAACAATCAATGTTCTAAAATAAATGCAAACGTCAAATTTTTAAATAAATAATTGCAGTATAATCTTTGGAAAAAATTCACTTGCATAACTAACTATTTAGATGGTTAGACTTTATAGACAAATTAGCTAATTAGAAGCTTATTTTTGTTCTTTAATTATAAATTATAATGCATATATCGTGAGTTTCTACCAAACTATTTTGACAATAAAATGACATATAAATAAAAATTTGAAACATATAAATGATTATAAAATAATTGAAAATGAAGTTGTCAAGCCCAAGTTCAAGCAAATTTCAGGTTGGAATTTCTATTCCAAATTTTTATGTGAATTCGACAAGAGTTTTACCACTTGTCAGTCATTATTATACCAAGAGTATAGCTTGACACATCCTTGTTCATAACACTGGGCATTGTATATTCATGAATATATTGAAGCCACTAGTAACATCCAAGGGAATTTGCAATCTGATATTTCATGAAAGAGTGTAGAACTCAAAGTAAATGCATTATGCTTTAGAATAAATTCAAGTGTATGGAGCTAACAATTGAGAGAACAATTCTATACATATCCATAGGCTAAGAAAGAATTACCTTTTGAACTCATATAAAATGCTTCCAGTTTGACCAAGTTATTATTGTTTACTTTATACAAAATCTCCAATTCTTTTGAAGCTTCACCCTTCATTTGTATTATGGCATAAACCTTACCATCTAAAGTACCTCTCAAGATCCCTCTATGTTACTGAGGAGGTTAAAAAAAATACACAAAATAAAAAGTTGTGAGACTATTAGGGTCCCTTTAGAAAATATATAAGATTACTTTCTTGATATACTTCCAAAAAAATACATGCACTAAAGAATTTTAAGAAGCTTGCCATCTTGATTTCATATCCTTACTGTGGTAATTTGTCAAAGTAGGTAAAATAGGTCTATATATTATAATATGACTCCATTAACATAACAAATATGCACACTACCATTCTTGTTTTGGAAGTTGCTATTTAAGGTATCCAATTGTTGATGGTTCTATTAATAAGTTTGTGCCAGTAGTAGAGAGAATGGTTAAATAAAGATGAAATACATTCATTAGTATACTTTTTAAAATTCTATACTAGTGATCCTTTCATTCTTGAAATCGGAGCTAAGGAGTCTTAAAGGTAGCCTCTATAAGGCATGGAACAATGTTGAGTTCAATATCAAACATTTTAGATTTTGCAAATGTCATGTTTTTCTCAACAAAATGGACAGTCTTGAAACATTTATGGAAGATATAACAGCAGAAGATGGGATCTTCAACAAATTTTGATCTTTTTATTCTTATGCAAAAGATGCAAAAAGTACATAACTCCACACAACTCATGAATGAGGCAAACGTCGAGCAATCATTTTGCATGATGCTTAATGATAGGAATCCTTTCAAACTCCTCTCTTGAAAATCTGATCTGGCATCAACTCCAAGGTTCTAGGCAATCTTGCAACCTAATGGAATATGCTTAGTAGAAAATAATTTTGACTGTTCATGAGGAGGCCTTTTCCAGTTCAAACCAATTTCAAATAAGATGATCAATCTACTTGCCATTTCAAAATTAACCACAAAAAGAGACATTTTTGGTATTTTTTTTTTTAAATGAATGCAATCTAACAACAACTATATGATTTCCTAATTTAACCAAGGGTTAGCAAAGAAAATAATGAAGATAGGGTGACAAGAAGTTTAAGAAAATGACTTCAAAAGTAAATCCCTAACAGACATAAGGCACAGAAACTACACATCTGTAAGTTAAGCCTTTGAAAATATTGGTAAGTAACCAATGAAAATAGGAGCAACACTTCCTTAATTCCACTAATGCAATCATCAATGGGAATTAAGTAATCGTAAGATATTTTACTTTTCATTAGATTGCAAGGCAACAAAAAGTGCACTCATGCAAGACAAAAAGCTATGTAGGAACCATAGGGTGATCCCTTCTCCAACTCAGTACGTCCGCAAAATTGGTAAACCTATAGCAAACACTAGAATTAAAAGATTTCTCAATCAAAATAATGCAATAAAACTATTGGCTCCTTTACACTCCATGAACATACATTCACAAAATATAACACACTCAAGCAAGAATAACTACACTCCAAATGAGAGCACCAATAGCATATATTATTGCATCAAAATAATGGCTTGGAATACATATTACATTCCTGAATTTATAAGAAATCTTCTCTTGAAATTGTGTTGAGAGTGAGAGATCTCTTCATGTAAATATATGCTTCAAAACTAATAAAAAAAATCTATTTATGTACAAACTGACTCCCTAAATGGTGCTAACTAAGATTCCACATTATTTATAGCATTTAATGGGTGTATGAGTCTTTACATGTCTTAAAAAAAAGAAAGAATGAGAATATAAGAAGAAAAAAGCCATCAGACAATGTAGAAGTCCTTGAAGATGCAAAAAATAGAAGCTCAACCTTCTTTGGAGGTTTGCAAGAGTTGAACTACTGTTAGAATGCATTTTTGGAGCATGGAAAGCTCTAAATTTAGAACTGGCAATTAACTATTAGTGCACCTCTGAGGAAGCACACCCTGGGAGAAGCACACCTACTTAATTCTTCAAAAAATCAAAGTTCTTAGTTTTGAAAATGACTTCTAGGATTTTCTCAGACGAGGTCTAGGAGTACTCTAGTGTACTTATTTTTTCCCTTTTTGATGATGTATACCCTCTTTATAACCAAAAATTTTCATATATTTGAACTCCTCCTCCTTCTATCTAAAATTTCAAGGTACCTATGTTAAATCTTGTCATTAATGGTTCCATAAGATGAGGAACCTATTTTGGTTCATGTGTCCAACCTCTGTATCTTTGATCTTTTCTTATCTGTAACTATCCAATCCTTCACAGTCAGAGACTAGGTGATCCAAATTATCCAAAATGATCAAATGTTTCAAACATTTTCATTTCTTTTTTAACAAGGTATTCCAAGCATTTTTAACTAGCTTTTTCAGAGGTCTTCTATGCAAAATTTCATGTCGAAACTTTTATTAGTCCCTAAAAATGGGTAGCTAAAGGCTTGTTGTTTTAGGGATTGAAATTAAATTTTTTAATTCTTCTTTCCAACGGTGTAAACAGATTTGAATTCCAAGCTCTTGGTCAAAAGTTATGACTCTGACAAGTTAAGGATGCCTTTTCATCTACACAAAGAAGCAAACACTAGTTATCTCATGTTAGAAGACCCAAATGAGGACTCCCCAGGATTTAGACTGACAAAATTGGGTCAACACCAGATAATTTTCCCCCAATAAGTTAGTTTCTTATGCACTAGTGCATGTAGCACACCTTGGAAGGTGCACTAGTGTGCTAATTTGCCTTGCAAAATTGGCAAAGTACGTAGTTATGCACTAGTGTACATGTGCACCTTGACAAGGTGTGCATGGTATGCATGTGTGCAACTGCACACTTTATGCAAGTGGAAGAGGGGGTGGGGGCGCACACCCTTTGGAGGTGTGTACCTACACATGATTACCTACGCATGTGCATTAGTGCGCCCTTTAGCACTAAAAATCACCATTTAGCACTCGAATTCTCTAGTTCTGACCTCTAGGTTTCTCAGTTAGAAGACTAGGGCTTGACCCAAACTCTAGGTGGAGTTCCCAAAATGAACATGGCCCCAAACTAGGGGTCTACTAAACAAAAGTATTTACTAGGGGGACCCATTTTTAG